>JAJPUD010000376.1:301641-492237 GCA_023553655.1 Myrmecobius fasciatus | reverse complement strand
AGGAAGGAAGGAAGGAAGGAAGGAAGGAAGGGAGGAAGGGAGGAAGGGAGGGAGGGAAGGAGGGAGGAAGGGAGGAAGGGAGGAAGGAAGGGAATGAGGGAGGGAGGGAAGAAGTAGGAAAAAAAGAAAAGAGGAAGATAGGGAAGAAGGGAGGGAGGGAGGGAAGGAAGGGGAGGAAAGGAAGGAAGGAGGGAGAGAAGGAGGTAAGAGAGGGAGGGAAAGAGGGAAGGCAGGGAAGGAGGGATGGAAGAAGGGAAGGAAGAAAGGAGAGAGAAAGAAAGGGAGGGAGGAAGAGAAAAATGGAGGAAGAGGGGAGGAAAGAAAGGAAGGAGAAAGATACTTTTTCAGATCTTTTTTATGTGTTATCAGTCCTTATTAGTATAGAAACTCCCTTAGAGCTTAACATAGGGCCTGGCCGCTATACTTTACTTTTTTCCTGATTTCACTTGATTCTGAGTCTCAGATTCTTCTGCTACAAGAATGTATCAGAGAGCCTGAAAGAGCCCACTCACTCATCATTCATACTTTTTTATTCCTATGACAGACCTAGCCTTGATGAAAATGGAAACAGAAGTATGTAAAACCAATTGTTACCACAGAAGAAACCATATTCTGGAGAGAAAAAGTGATTATGTTAAGGGCAAAGTTGAGAGTAAAGATTTCCCTAAAATTTAAGTGGGTCAAGAAAGGAGCCACCTTCTGAACATTTCTAAAGTGGAACAATCCAGATGAAGCCAAAATAAGGGGAATCTCCTCCCCATGGATTTCCAGGTTTTAACATGTAAATTCTCAATCGGTTGAAAGATATGGATGATGGACATCATAAACATGGCATGTCATAAACACGTCATGAACATCTCATAAAGATGAATCAAGTAACTGGCCAAAAAATAGAAATGAGGTGTTATACAAATAGTTTCTGATTCCAGAGTCAGACCTAATAGAATAAAATTCCCCAACAGAATCAAAATTGGTTAAAAAGTTAATTTGAAAAAGCAATAAAATATTAGAAAAATATATGTGTGCATATAGCAATATTACCAGGTCAATTATAACAGCAGCTTTGGTATGTCTTGGACCCTTAGAGATTGCCTGGATTGTCTCTCTGCCTCCTGAAAAAAAATCTAATCCTGAAGCTGGAAAAACTTAAATGTGACCAAAGCAGATTCTTCATTTAACTTGCATTGTTTTTAATTATACTTTAATCCTCATCTGTATGTAAATGTTCACATCTATGTGTACAACCTAATGATCCCACCAAAAGGCATATAAAGGCATATATCCCAAGGAGGTCAAAGACTAAAAGATAATATAGGTATCATCTATATTTACAGATATATGTTATAGACTCAAATATGCCCAGCTTCACCCCTTGCGAGAACAAAGAAGCACAAACAGAGAGGGGTGGCTGAGAAATTGGCACAGAAGCATAATGGAATATCATTGTGCAATAAGAAAAAAAAACAAAGATGAGGAATTCAGAGGAGCATGGAAAAAAATTGTATCAAAGGACTCCCAGTTCAATAAGTAGAATCAAGAGGAGTTAATATTTCTATAATGCTTAAGGTTTGCAAATAATTTTACAAATATTATCTCATTGGAGAGATCCATACTACTATGATCCTCATTTTAAAGATGCAAAAACTGAGACAAAGATTAAATGATTTATACTGGGTCACATAATAAGTATCTGAGGCTAGATTTAAACTCAGATTTTCCTAACTCCAGGTCCATCATTTCACTGTCTCACCTAGCTGACTCAGATTAACATAAACAATTACAGCAACGATGTAAATAAAAAGAATGCTAAAAGAAAATCAAACTCTGAGTAATCGGAATAATCAATCTTAATCCTGAACAAGAGATAATGAATCATATCTCCTTCTTTCAGCAGAGAAGCAGAGGACTTCATGGACAGAATATATATTATGGATGGTCTACTTAACTCTCAATTGAAGTCTTCAATGACAAATATTAGCATGCAGAATACCTAGTACTTACTAGGTATTCTAGGTAAATATTGTTAATATATTCATTTTTAATTTAATATTTTGGATTTCTAAAGGGACCTACAAGAAACCCCAGAATTTCATTCTGACCCATTTTATCTCTAAGCCCAGACATCTAGGTTGCTGGCACCCTGGGATTCAATCAAAATTCATAGTTCCACCTAATGTTGTTGTTTTAGGACCAGAATCAAAATAGTCATACATGAGAGTAGTTCAACAAATGTTAATATTATGTCAGCATTTGCACAAAAGAAAGGAAAGAAAGGCAGTAAAGTCTTAAAGCCTGGTACACATTTTTTAAAAACTAGATTTTGCAATATGCAAGTTGTACAGGAAATTCAACACAAAGTTGGCCTTCCCACTTAATGAACATATTCCAAGGTGCAGAAAAACCAACAAGAAATGTTTTCCTAAACTGTGACTCTAAAATAAACTTTACATTAAAAGTAATATGGGAAAACTCATCAGTTCTCCTAGGCAGCTGCTTGGTAGGTAGTTAATTCAACAAACTTTTAAGTACCTACTATGTACAATAGACTCTACTAGGTAATGGAAATATGATGCGACAAAATTTCTTGCCTTCAAGGAACTAACAGTTTACTGAAAGAATAAAACATATAAGCAGATAAGTATATACAAATTCATTTGACAAATAGACTGAGAGCCCTAGCAGCTGGGATCAAGCTTTGCTTTGAAGGAAACTAAGAATTCTTTGAAGCAAAAGTAAGGCAATCATATCGCTTGGGGATAGGATATCTGCCTTGCTTATGAGTTGCTTCACTACCAAGCTGTGCAATGCTTGACCATCACCTGAGGTTGCCAAGCCTGAAGCATAACCCCAAAGTTTCAGAAGTTAACTAGTGAACTACTTTTCTCACTTTTCAGACAGAATTTTAATCATTAACAGAAAGATCTGACCTTTATAAATTCCATATTTTGAAATATTTTACATGGTATATATTACATAAAACATACAGCGTAGCATCACTAACATACAAACCATGCACTACTTATCTGGACAAATAGGAAAGATCTTTTCTGCTTATTAGGTTTGAAACTAGAGAAATTATATTGGAAAATTCAGTCATCTATCTATTGCAAAGCTCCTTAAACTATGTAAGTCACAACCCCATCATGGGATCATGTAATTGAATACGAAGTCATGAAATCATGATTTATTATCAGCAAATATTTGATTTATATACACATATACCTGGAATCATGTAAAAAAAATTTGGTGAAAAGGGGTCAGTGAGTAGCAAAAGTTAAAGGGATTGGAGAAAAGGAGTAAGGAATTGTGGAATTATGAAATATGACTTTAGAAAGTGACTGGTCCTTAAACTGTGAATTTGATGAGATGTGAATGGATTGGGAAACAATAGGAAGGTTTGGGGTTTTATCTACACAGTCAAATTAAAGCATCAAAATAGGAAGCATCAAAATATCCAGATAACTTGGGCAAAAATCTTGCTATGAAGGAAAATGGAAGTGAATTATTTAGAATAATTTTTAATCCTTTTAAAACTTTTTATTGCCTACCCACACACTATAGATTTTCTCTCTTTCAGTATAAAATTATATCTGAAAGAAAAGGAAGAGTGGCAGAAAAAGATCCAGGAGGCATACTGAATATATTCATCAAATTTATGTTAGTTCAATACTCATTCCTACCAATAACAAATAGCTGTAAAGAACTCTAAAGATCTGGGCTCTCTGATTTACTCACTCAAACACACTAATTTTGACTGTTTCCCAGTGATGGAATTGATTGGAGAACTTTTGTCTTCTCCTATCAGTTTGCCTATGTAGACAATAGAAGTGAATATATTTAAGTGGCACAGATACACATGGTATAATCAGCCATTTTCTGAGTTGTTTTTTTGTTTTCACTTTTCCTACTATTGAAAGATAATCAAGATAGACACTAGAGAGAGACAAGAAATTTGCAGAAATACATTTTGCTTGGAACATCCTCTGTTGTACTCCTCATTTCCCCTGAGGGAAAAAATATAATGAATAATCTGGATCTGAAATTAAGATGGAAAAACAGATGTAGCAGTCAAAAACTGGGAGATATTACAGAAGTTTAAATGTATATTGTCCTTTTACTTCTCAAACTCCTTAATTATCACTTGTGGACTAGGGGTGGCTAACTCAAGGAAAAAAGGTAGCATTGAACTTGGAGACTGCAAAGGTAACTATGTATATGAATAGAAGGTTGGGTTTGTTTCTATTTGTTCTAATTGAATGGGAAATAAGACTTGGGGTAAATCACCCTTCCGGACCTCAGTGTTTTCATCTAAAATCTATGATAAACCAGATCATCAATGTATGATCAGGAAGAAATAAATGGCCTGAGTTCCACTACCTCTTTCCCCATTAACAAGCTATATAATCTTGGACAAATTGCTTAACTTCTGAGGGCTTCAATACAGCATGTTACCCACAAAAGGGCAGAAAACAGACCCTTTCATTCCCTTTCAACTCTTTTGTTTACTCCTACTTATATAACTTGCTCTCAAATTATGTTTCATAATAACTGGTATATGATATAATATTCATTTCCTCTTTTGGAACAAACTAATAATTCAATGGCCCTATGATAACAGATGTAAATTCCTCTGATTGTCTTGTCCATCTTCTGGTTTTCCACCATAGTGAAGATCTGGCAAATGTGCAGAACCTATTAACTAACCTCAGAAGATCCTAGGGAACTATTCCTGGGAGAACCATGATGATGTGGAAGGGAAGTGCCTTTGAGAGACAAGAGCACAGAAAGACATTCCTTAGCTTTTTCTGAATGGCCATCTTTGCAGTTGGGATTAGCCAACACGGTCAGCTTCAGTTACTTTCTTTGTCCCTCTTTGATTAAATGTCTTTGACTACATTCTGGTAATATAATGGTGAGAAACGGCTATAAGAAGAAGGGCTGGGGTCCATATGACCCCTGGAAAATGAGACTTCCCTAGCTTTTTCATCCTTTTTTTTTTATTCTAGGTATAGGCAATGGAGTCTCCAACTTTGGAAATTTCAAAAGCCAGAAGAGCAGAGCCAGTCAAGATAAGCTGATGGTAGTTTGTCCTGCATTTCTAACATTTTCTCCATCACTTTCTTGAATTTAGACAATCAACAAAACAAGTTAAGCTCTGATTTGTAGTATTTGCCGATTTCTGAGATGTAAATTCTCACAATGAAAATTTAACAATCAGCTCTCAAACTGGCTCCAGAACGACCAAATATATTAAACACCTTCTCTGTATACTTCAAAGGGCTGTTGTGAGGAGAAATGAAATAACATATGGGAAAGTACTTAGAAAGCTGAAAAGCATTATACAAATGTGACTTTTATTACAAACTAGGTAACCTCAAATTCAGACTTTTCTATGATTAAAGAGAAAGTGGCTAAGGTCTTTAAACAGCTGTCATTTATTACTTCACCACTCTCCACCACTACTTTCTATCCCTGACCAAAGAGGTTACCGTCAAAATGTGCTTATGTTTATGCAGTATATGTATGCTCTGGCCCAGAATTCTCAAAGCCAGACAGGCTACATTGTCCCTCCGAGTTTTAGGGTATCCTGAGGGATTTCTGGGATCTCTTCTTTCTGCCAATTTTCCTTCCTCCATAATTACATTTGGGACTGTGATATTAGAATCCAAGCATGGTGGCTCCATTTTCCCTGATGATGAAGAGTTTGTTATTAAAAAAAAAAATCTTTATAGGTCTTTTACATCTTTCATCTATTGTTTGTTTTCCCAGTTCCATCCTATAATGCTCTCAAGATGACGTGTCTAATTTAGGTCTCTCAAGAAACTTTCTTTAAACAAATTTTATCTTCCATTGTTTCTCCTTTCTGCTTTTAATCCCCCATAATCTTTACCCATGAGATGCTACAAATGAATTTATATTCTAAATTAGTTTTGTATTTGGCTGTCATATTTTTCCACTTATAAAATGAGTTAAGTGCTTGCCAACCAAGGCAATTTTGCGGCTCTTTTGGTCTTTTTGATTTGGTGATCATATCAAATTAATTGCTGTATGAAATTATTATAATTGGGGTAATTTTCTTTTCTTCTCTCCACATCTCATTTTCAGCATTAATAACTGATGTAGAAATAAATCTACATCAATAATTGATGCATACTGGAGCAAAATTGTGTGATGATCAACTATGATAGATTTAGCTCTTCTAAGCAATTCAGTGATCCAAGGCAATTCTAATAAACTTTGGATGCAACATCCAGAGAGAGAACTATGAAGACAGAATGCAGATTGAAGCATACTATTTTCACCTTTTTTTTCCTTCTTTTTTTTCTTTCTTATGATTTTTTCTTTTTGTTCTGATTTTTCTTTCCCAACCTGACTCATATGGAAATATATTTTTAAAAATGAATATAGAGGTAGCTAGATGGTACAGTGGATAGAGCACCAGCCCTGAAGTCAGGAGGATCTGAGTGCAAACCTGGTCTCAAACACTTAACACTTCCTAGCTTTGTGACCCTGGGCAAGTTATTTAACCCTAATTGCCTCAGCAAAAAAATAAAATAAAAAATAAATGTACATTTACAACCAAAAAAAATTTTAAGTAAAAAAGTTGATGCTTACGTAAGTCTTGTTGCAGTAATTTTTATTAAATACATATCCTTTTTAAAATTTTTATTCTTTAATTATAGTTTTCTTTTTCTTTAATAGTTTAGTGGTCTTACTATAAAAAAGATAACTAATTCAGGAATGACCTCCACACCAATGATATCATTTTCTAGTTATAAAAATAAAATCAATTTCATTTTTATGATGTTATTTAATTTTTGCTGCATTCAATATTTTTTTATTCTTTTCGTGAAGGAAGTACTTATAATGTCTATCTGTGAAGCTTCTCTGTCAGCTACAAGTCTTTGGTTTCTATCATTCCTTATAACTGAATCATAATTTTTCAACATATTTTTTACTGATTCTTTTGGTTCCCATCTTTCCACTAGAGCTACCAAGTATCAAAGTATATGTTCATTTAATTTAGAGATATTTGCCAAGTTATTCATAAAATTTCTCTACCTCTTCCTCTTTTGCAGTAGACGTTGGCCCATAGGTTGCAACTATTTTCATGTGGTCTTTTTATAAATATTTTTTATGATTAATACAAAATTAAATAACCAAATATCCCATGAAATTTTGTTTCTTGATGATATTGGATAATAATTATACCTAGTAGTTACATAGTATTTTAAAGGTTGCAAAATATAAACATTATCTCTTTTTTATCCTCAAAACAACCCTGGGAAGTAGTTGCTATTATTATCTCCATTTTGCACTAGAGGAAACTGATTCATAAAGAGGTTAAGTAACTTTCCCAGTCATCTGGTTATCTCCTCCAACTCTTTTATTTGTCTTTCTAAGGAGAACTTTGAGCCATTCTTCTATTTAGCTAAAATTTCCTTGTTTTCTTGTTTTGTTTCTGGTGAGAATATTAATGTGAGATATGACTCAGTTCATCTTGGTAGTATGTTCCCTCAGTGTTCATTGGACAAGGATCTCTGATATAAAGTCCAACAGCTAAGTTGATGTTTATAAATGATTTTAAAATGGTATGATTCTTGGCACTTTGTCTGTCCTTTTCTATCACTCTGCCACAGATACTGCAGGGCCCAGAACTGTGACCCATTTTAAAATTTTTCTTGGCTTCAGAGATTGCCATGGCAAAAAAATTCATCACCAAGTGTCCAGTCTGCTGGAGATAAGCCTCTCTATATTCAACTAAGCTGGTCCTTGAAAAGCAAACACTGCCTACTTTTAGTAGAGTTAAAAAAAAAAAAGATACCAGCTTTCCCATAATTAAAGTGGAATCATATATATGAAAACATGAAAAACTACTATGAAAGAGAATTAAATTTGGGCCAACATTGCTTATTCTGATTTAAAGTAGCTCAGGGTCAGATTTTGTCCCTGAGCAAATTTTATTAAGTAGTGTATTAACATTTCCCCTAAAGGAGTGAATTCAGAGATCTTGGCATCATAGATTTTAGGATAAAAGCAAATTTGTGAATTTCTTTATGACGGTATAATAAACAAAAGGAATGTTTTCCTTTTCATCAAGAATATTTGTTTAATTGAATTCTACTTGAATCAAATCACATGACTACCAGGAGTTCTTATTTTGACAAGCTACTGAAAATTTCATTCAGAATGAGGATTATCTGTCTTTTTTATGTCATTTTAGTGTGTATATTCTGGATCTAGATCATTGAATTCAGATAATTGAATTAGTAGAAAAACTCATTCTATCCAACTATAAATCTATTTTGCCACTCTAGTATTAGGATCATTCACTTCGTTTTTACTTCTTTGCCCAGTAATAGATTGTAACAGATATAGGTTTACATGCTTTCAAGATGTTTACAAATGCCTAGTTTGAAATTAAATATATATTTAAAGGGAAAAAATGAGAAGCAGCAAGGCTTAAGAAAACACATTGGTAATTGAAATGAAAATGAAAATCCACAGAACTTACAAAAAGGAAATTTACAGGACAAACAACTAAATATCATTTTGATCTAATAAAAAAAGAAAATTATGAGACATGAATGAAAGCTGAGAAGATGAAGGAAGAAGGAAAAAAGCAAAGGATAAAAAGCTTGGGGAAAGAAATGAAGACAGGAAGAAGTGCTTGAGGATAGCTGAATAAGGAAGGCCAGAGTACAGTCAGTGGACTCATTTACCACAAGCAGTTACTAATCTACACTTTTTATTTTGCTTTTTTATACCCAAAAGACAAATTGATGGCTGACCATCTATGGAATTTCACACAAAGTAAGTGTTTACTAATTTCTTTTTAGATTAGATTTGACTGAGACCACAGATACAAAAGGCAAGAGAGTTATCAAAAGGACAGACAGACAGGCAAAAACTAAGAAATCTGTGGTATCCAAATGAGCAAGGCAAGACTATTATATAAGGGGAAAAGACGTTCTAACAGAGAATGTCTTTAAGTATTAAAAGATAATCAAAGGGCAGCTAGGTGGCACAGTGGATAGAGCACCAGCCCTGAAGTCAGGAGGACCTGAGTTCAAATCTGGTCTCAAACACTTAACATTCCCTAGCTGTGTCACCCTGTACAAGTCACTTAACCCCAATTGCCTCAGCAAAAAGAAAAAAAAAATCAAACATTTTATAATAATGTTTTTTGTTCTCCCCAGCTATTAGTGTCCCTCTCCTCAAATTACTTGATTTTAAGTGTTTGTTTATCTATGATATCTCTCAATGGCATGCAAAATCCTTGAGGACAAGGACTGCTTAGCTTTTATCTTTGTATCTTGAACACCTAGAACTGTACCTTGTGTATAGTAGATAATTAATAAACATTTGTGGAATTGAAAATTTGATAAGGAAATGTTTACAACTACTGAGGCAGCTAGTTGGCAAAATGGAAAAAGCATTAGACTACCTTCAAATGCTAAATATGGGACCTAATTTCTTTCAGTATCAATTTCTTCATTACTAAAATGGAGACAATAATAGCATCTACTTTATAAGATAATTGTGAAGATCAAAAGAGATAATATAAGTAAAGTGTTTCACAAATCTCAAAGTGCTATATAAAGGTTAATTATTATTGTTGTTTAAGAGAGTGGAGGCAGTCTTTTCATTGCAAAATGTAATTCCAGAAAAGCACAATGAGTTGTAATAGGAGGGCCTGACTTCCCAATTTGGAATATTCATAGATATTCTGTAACTGTTTCTGGGTCTGCTAATTACATAGTGAAAGGAACCCTTTTTGATTGACTATGGAGCCAGAACTGGAGTACAATCAAAATGTACTACTGAATCAGAGTGAATCTTAACTTCTATCCATTCTATCCTGCTTTTGATGAAGGAGAATGGAGATAGATACAAGCTAAAGAAATAGCCACCAGCAGCCAGGAACTGGGATTTGCCAGAAGCCAGAGGTTGAGGAGTGAAGTCCCTAGAAGCTGTGGGGAAAATATTTCATTATTTACTAATATCCTTTGAAATTAGATTTATGTGGCTAAATATTGCTTAACCCAGAACATGAATTGGGGACCAGTGAGACCTCAGAGATGCCTCTGGGAAGCTGGAGCAAAAACTGTTATATGCTAAATCTTGTTTTGGAACCACCTATGTCTTGGGTCCACTTGCCAAATAGTTTGTGTTTTGGCTTTACTCAAATTTTATTGAATGTTTATACTTACCTGCTGATATATATTTCAAGCAACCTATTTACATGCAAAAATCATTTATTCTATCATTCCACTTCAACCCCATAACATTAGTAAGGAGACCTTTTTATGGAACAAATAATGATTTTTAAAATAGTTTAAGGCAAAACTAATTCTAAATAATTTAAGAATAGCTTAAGCCAACTCCTTTATTAAACAAATGAGAAAACTGAAGCCCCCAAGTTATTAATAGTAGCCCTAGGTAGCAGTGTGCTAGTAAATTACTAATTCTCTAGATAGGAAATGGATTCATGACACACTTTTAAGTTTGTCTTTTAAGTTCCGTCATTTTAAGTACAATCAACAAAACAATAAATCAAACTCTAATCTGTAGCATTTTCCAGTTTCCAACATGTATAAATTCCTACTAAGCATTTAATAATCAGCACTTCCCTGGGCCCAAGTCTCCATATTTCCAATCTTAACATTCCATGCCATACTGTCCCAGAAATTTATGTGGATATCATAAAACCACTTCCATTCCAATGGTGACTTTGGTTGTGGTCCTTCATTCTCAAAGAGGGCCCAAATGATATCACTATATTAGAGTCCAATTAGTGTGTCTGACCATGGCTAAACAAACCAATACCAGCTCGGAATGCTCTACCACAGGTTGAGCACAAATAGTCCCTAAGAACATTGGGTTGGATTCCCTAAATATGCACATCTCATGTTTCTTTTGAACTATTTCAATCTGCTTTGCTCATAGAACTCATTGCTACTTCTTTGATGAGGGCATGCAATGCTGAGAACTCCTGTACCAAAGTCTCCTATGTCTCACAATCAATTCCAAAGTTCTTCCGAGAAACCTTGAGTGTCCTAGTATTGCTTCTTCTGACTAGCATGTAAGCACTTTCCTTGTAGGACTTCTCTATCAAATAGTCTTGTAGGCACATGGACATGTGGCATTTGAACAATATGACTAGCCCATCTAAGTTGTACTCTCTGCAGTAGAGTTTGAATGCTTGGCACTTTAGTCCAAGAAAGGACCTCAGCATCTGGTACCCTATCCTGCCAGGTGATCTTGAGGATCTTCCTAACACAATTCAAATAGAAATAATTCCATTTCATGGCATGACACTGGTTGACTATCCAGGTTTCACAGGCATACAACAATGAAGTCAGCACAATGGCTCTGGAGACCTTCAGGTGGGTAGTCAATCTTATATTTCTTATCTCTCACACTTTCCTTTGGAGCCTTCCAAACACTAATCTAGCTCTAGTAATGTGTGCATCAATCTCATTATCAATGTGTACATCCCTGGAAAGTGAACTGCCAAGGTAAGTGAACTTATCCACAGGATTCAAAACTTCTCCATTTCCTCTAACTGATAGTTCCATATATAGCTGATGTGGTGCTGGCTGGTGAAACACTTGAATTTTTTTTGGTGTTAAATTAGGCCAAAATTAGCACAAGCAGCAGAGAATTGGTCCATACTTTGTTGCATCTCAGCTTCAGAGGCTGCACTGAATGCCTAATCATCTGCAAACAAAAAAATCATAAACCAACTCTCCCTCTATTTAAGTCTTGGTTTGTAGCCTTTTCAATTTAAATAATTTACCAACAGTAAATTATCAAAGGTTCATCCTTATTGAAGGAGTCTAACAATATTCCTGAAAATATCATGCCAGAAAACATGAGAACTTTACTCCACTGGTGACTGAGAAAGCTCAAGAGAAGATTGTCCATTATCCAGAACCCAGGAAAGCATGTTGTCTAAAATTGACATATAATACTGATAAACTTCATCAGAAAAACAAATTTTGATATAATTTTCCATAAGTCCTCACAACTGAAGTAACAAAAGTCTTGATCGGTTAGTGAATATTGACTTCTGTTCTGCTCCTAGTATTTCCCTTGGACTTTTGGGGCAGCAAACACAATATTGATCATTTCTCAGACCTTTCAAAGTCACATTGGCTCTCAGGTAGATGACCATTTTCCAGGTGAAGGATCAGTCTATTAAAGAAGACTAGATAGAATCTTAGCAGTAATGAATGAGACCTCCCCTATGATTGTCACAAGATAATCTATTTATTTTACCTTTATAGAGATAAGCAATGGAAACATCCTTGAACTCCTGAGAGACAATCTCTTGCCACAAAATTGGAAAATTTCAGTCAGCTTCTCTATGAACAATGGATTCACACATTCTAAAAATATCAGCTGTAACAGAACCATCATCAGGTGCTTTGCCACAGGAAAGAAGCCTAATGGCATTCAAAATCTCTTTC
This sequence comes from Myrmecobius fasciatus, assembly GCA_023553655.1. Classification (NCBI taxonomy): domain Eukaryota; kingdom Metazoa; phylum Chordata; class Mammalia; order Dasyuromorphia; family Myrmecobiidae; genus Myrmecobius; species Myrmecobius fasciatus. The sequence goes on along the minus strand of JAJPUD010000376.1, from coordinate 479,761 downwards.
TTCTTCAGTTGGAAATTCAGCTAGAGAATAATTGATTTTAACCTGAGACAGTCAATGGCTTCAACATTGATTGATGATGGCTTGTTGAGAACCCTGTGGAAGTATTCAGCCAATCTTTTTAGAAATATGTCTTTATCACTAATCAATTATGATCCAATCAGCTCTGAGGCATAAATTGGCCCATAAATAGCAAGGGCATCATGAAAGCAAGCAAAAATGAATTTCATCTGCCTTCTTATTGAGCCAAGAATCCTGCACTTCTCTAAGCTCTGTAGTTTTTTGTTGTTGTTGTTGTTTTGCTGAGGCAATTGGGGTTAAGTGACTTGCCTAGGGTCACACAGGTAGGAAGTATTAAGTGTCTGAAACCAAGATTTGGACTCAGGTTCTCCTGACTTCAGGGCTAGTGCTCTAACCACTGCACCACCTAGCTGCCCCTGTAGTTTACTGGTTTTTTTTTGTTTGTTTGTGTTTTTTTTTTTTTACAGCTAAGTAGAAAGAGTAAGAGATCTAGAGTTGTGAAAATATGAGTTCAAATCTTTTCTTGGATACTTACTGACTGTGTGAGTTTGGGCAAAGCATTTAATCACTGTCTGTCTCAGTTCCCTCATCTGTAAAAAGATAATAACAGCATATACCAGGATTATTGTGAAAATCAAAAGAAATAGTATTCTTTTTTTGCAAATATTAAAGTACTATATAAGTTCTAGTTATTATTACTGTTACTAGCTGTGTGATCTTAGGCAAGTCATTTAACTTTTGTTGGTCTCATTTTCTTTATCTATAAAATGGGGATAATAATAGCACCTACCTCCTAAGGTTTTTGTGAGGATTAAATGAGATTAATTTGTAAAGAACTTTGCAAATCTAAAAAACACCATGCAAATCCTAGTTACTATATTTTAAAATCACTTCTATATTTTATAGGTATTAATGCTTCTTCCCCCAACCTCATTTTGTATATATTTTAAATTAATATGTCCACACATATTATGTTTCCCCAAGAAGAATGTAAATTCTTTGAGGGCAAAGACTGTTTCGTTGTTTGTCTTGGTAATTCCAGCACCTGGTTGTGTACCTGATCCACAACAAACACTTTTCAAAAGCTTGTTGAATTACATTCAATTGAAAAACATGTAAGAGACCTTTATAGACCAACCCTCTCATTTTTACAGATATGGAAAATGAAGCCTATAGAAGTGAAATGACTAGTACAAAAAGTCCATCTTCTGACTCCAAATCCAGATTTTTCTACTATCCATCCTAGTCTCATGGATTTTTAGTAGGAAAAGCTAAACAAACATATAAGATTTTTTAAAAACTGATACAAAAAAATAACACTTCAAATATTTTCCTTATTTCTAAATCACATGAGTCCATTTAAACTGAAACAATATATTGCTTAAAAGCTATTAAAATGAATGTTATTTGCTCACAGAAGTCATTAATGTGAGGAAAATTAATAGATCTTTTGTTGATATCAAGTCATATTATAAAACAATGGGAAAAAGTTGAAGATTTAATTGTATCACAAGCCTAAAAAAGGCAAAGATATGCTTCATTAGCCTTCTATTATATTTTAATCATGTCACAGGATTATAAAGTCTGCCAGCATATGTAAAAATAGCCAAATGAAACTCATAAAGTGATTTTTTTTCTTTAAAAGTAGTCATAGGAAATTTCCTATAAAGTTGTAGCAATGATTAAAGAAATGATATGTCCCTGTTTTTAATTTTGTTCTCATCTACAAGACAGAATTCTAAAGTACCTATCAAAGGAAAAAAATATAATAAGATAAGACTGCTTTTCTTAACATTACCCATTTTGGGCTAGTGAGTGAACAGTTGTCTTTTAGAAATCTGAATGCAGCTGTTTCAAATTACACTTGTTTTGACATTAAAAATGAGTAAACAAACCAAAAATAGTTTAATATCTTGATTGGTACAGTTCCTTGATGCTGAGCAAAAGTTTGTGGCTTTCAGGCTTACATTAGGAGATGATGAAATAAGAGTGTGCCTTTATATATAAATAGGAATAGTTCTCAAATATAATGTAAATTCATCATAAAATGTTTAGATTTAGCTATAGTATATTCAATTCACAATGTCAACAATAATTTCTTATAACATAATTTGTGAGGCTACATGGATAGTTCATAGATAAACTAAGTAGATAGCAGAGATAGATAGATCGATAGATGGATGAATGGAAGAGGGAAGAAAAGAGAAGAAAAAGCAAGGAGACAGAGGACGGAGGGAGAGACAGAGAGAAGAGAAGGAAAGAAAGAGGGGGAGGGATAGAGAGAGGGAGGGAAAGAGAAAGAAAAGAGAGACATAGAGACAGAGGGAGACAGAAAAAGAGAATAAAGATTTAAAATTATTTAGAAATTTCTCTCTGCAACCATCATGATAGGATAAGGAGTTACCTAAGCAACCTGATATTAGAGTGTAAATAGCCTAATAACACTAACCAGGCCTTAGGTGAAGGTGCCTGGCAAAGAATCACCCATGCTCTTGGTGGCAGTTTAAATGGCAGGTTGGACCCACTGAATCTGTCAAAAAGAGCCTACTATAGAAGAACCCAGCTCTTAAGCTCTTTAAGAACTCACTTTCAGCCCCTGGAGAGTGTAGCAGACTAAAGGAGATTTTTATTTCCTCCTCTCCCCATTATCAATATCATCTTGTGGCAGAAGCACACAGCAGCATATCATGCAGAAGGATCCAGCTTGGGAGTTGAATCAAATCACTGAGAGAAATCGTGTGGTGAGAGTGAGATGGCATAGCAGTGCCCAAGGCCAGGATGTCAGCTAAGCCCAATGGTTAGAAATGATGGTAACCAAAGTCAAGCAATGAAAAAGCATCCATCAGAACCTACTCCAATAAGGTTCAATACAACAGCATTAGCAGGAACCCTAAGATCAAAGTCAGTAGGAGCACTGGGGAGAAGGCACATATTTATATACTATGAACCTGAAACTGTGCTAAGCATTTTTTTTTTGCAATTGTTACCTCATTTTATCCTTAGGACAACTCTATGAGGTGCTCTGATAATCTCCATTTTACAGTTATGGAAATTGAGGCAAAAGAGATTAATTGAATTGGACAGAGACATATAACTAGTAAGTAACTGAGATTGGATGTGACTCCAGGTCCAGCACTCTATCCTGCTCTACCTAGCTGCTTCTCAAAGTGTGAGGATATTTCTGTATATAAGAAAATAAGTGTTTATTAAGGATCTAGTGTGTGCCAGGTTTTTAAAAAGAAAATAGCGCAGACACACATGTGTATTGAGAGAAATGATTATTAAATAACTAATTGTTAATTTGGGGAGATTGGGGGGAGACAGAATTTATCCCTCTCTGAAACCTTATTCCCTACTAAACCAAGCAAGCAGCTAAAAGACTTTAATGAAAATAAGACTGGATTAACTTTCCCTTCAATCTTATTCAGTCCCCACCCTGGTAGAGAAGCCCATAGTGTTCTACTGTTTGGATAGGGGAAAATTCTTTGATTAGAATGTCAGAAGCTGGGGGTAGTTTAGAAGTAACCAGCCCCACATAAGAACAAGTCCTCTCATTATAATGTTCATTATCTCTCATTACTTTTTAACCAGTTTGTCACTTTCAGGAACACCTACTCTTCTAAAAGTATTTAATTTTGAGTGGGTTGTAATTCATTGTATTTGATAGAAATATAACAGTTGGTGGAAAAAAACAAGATAACAGAAGTAGCTATGATCTTTCAAATATTTTTCATTTTGCTTTGAAGTAGACTCATACCCCATATCTTCTCCAGTCTCATTTTTGTTTTTCCTCTCTTAGGAATTCACCACATTTTAATTTTCTATAATTATTTGTGTGCATAATTCATCATTTTACTAGATTTTAAACTCCTTGAGAAGATTATCTTTGATATTTACCTTTGTTAATTAGGGGAAATCATTTACCTTATCTCAACCCCCAATACTTTAGAAGAGATCACAATTTATCAGATTATATACTTAGAGAGCAAAGTCCTGAAGAAATAGAATAGAAGACAAGTAAATTTTGATAATGAAAGAGATAAAGAGTATGAAGCACTGAATTAGGAGAAATCTGGATGCATCCTAAATAATCAATGGGCAGAGACCAGGGGAGAAATGTTTTCTCCTTTACAATTTGACTTAGTTCCAGCCATGATTTCAGAACTAAAAGGGTTCTATCCTACTTAGTTATCTAAAGTATCTCAGGGACAGGGTATTTGCCCATCAAAATTACACAAAAAGAAACACCACAGCCTCCTTTATATGAAAAGTCAAATCATTCCATAAGTTACCATTAGAATGAAAACTAGCTATTATAAAGGTTCCCCTTAAAAAAAAATTCCCCTGACTACATCAGAATTAGAATTATTCTGTCTCTCTCATCAAAAGTTTTTTAAAGAAAGTATTTTTGCAAAGAGCACCATATACTTACTTGGGTGGGGGTGGAAAAGAAAGAGGAGAAAGAAAAAGAAATTGAGCCTTGTGTGGGGCATATGTAATGTGAACTTTAGACATGGATATGGATCTTTATCATTAGTAATTGTTCTGCTATTCAGGGGGAGGGGAGAGATGAAACTAGAGTTGAAAACAGTTCAGGATTGACCAGAGATTAAAGCACTAATCCCCAGGGGGTGGAAGATAGGATACAGAAATACTGGAAGGCTTTCATTTTCCTCACCCTGTGTCCTGGAACCACCAGATCAAAAGTTGGCAACTTTAGATTAAACATCATAACAGCTGGGATGAGGAAACTATTCACAGAAGGGCCACCGCAAAAGTCATATGATGAAAATATGCCAGAAGGATAAACACAAGGGAATCCCCCAGGAAAACATATCTGGCCACTGGGTGGGTATTTGCTTTGTCTCATATTTGATGAGCATCGGGATTTTTCTTCCTCTAGATTCAGACTTTTTTTTTTCCTTTTCAGAAACTCATCAGTTTCTTAAAGTTTAATCAGAATTCATACCCACTTCAGTATTACTGAATAACATTGAATGAATGAATGAATGAAAAAGCATTTCTTAATCATTTCTTATATTCCAGATTCCTTGCCCCTTGTATCTAAGGATAGAAATACAAAAATGAAATAATGGCCCTGAAGGAGGTTACATTCTAATGGGGGAAATGACATGTATAGAGGTAAGGAAAAAACATCAGGGAAAAGAGTTTTGGTCTGGAAGTCATAAGGCTAGTGAGTAAAGCCAAAAGTGGCAACTATCATAACTTTCCAGAAGAAATTATAGTCCTTCTTTAATTATTGTTCCCAGAAAAAAAAAAAGAAAAAGGTCATGAGGGGGGCAGTGAAAAGACAGAAGGCAATATGGCCAAGGACTGGATAGATGGGTAGGAAGAATGGCCTAGAACTATTTAGACAGTATTGTTAAGGGTATTTGCAACCATTTACTCATCAATGAGTACCACCCAACCCAGGGTAGGAACTCTAAAATTAAGTAAATAAATCCCCCCAGGGAAAAGAGGTATGAACTCTAAAAATCCACTCCAGAGGAGAGTCTAGTCTAATTTGGAAAGCAGAGGGAAGGAAGGTAGAGGACTGGGAGAAGGGAGGAAAAAGGAAGGCAGATGTGGTGATCAAATGACAAATGACAAAATATCCAGGTTGAATGGTTGAATGTATGGCTTTAACTCTTCAATGAAGTAATTCAGACCAATTTACTAATCTATGGGACAGAAGTCTGACTATCCACAGGCTATAACACACTTTCGGTGGCTTTAATAGTTAAGGAGAAGGGAGGAGAGAAAAGGGAAAGGTAATTCATGTCTCCCCTGGACAAAAGTAGAATGATTTTCTACAAAGCCATTTTATTTCTACTCTCTGGGGAAATAATGGTACCATGCCAAAATTTAAGAATTCTCCTGACAGAAAAACAATAGCCCTTATTTCATTCCTGCACCATAACTATACATTTTGTTTCAACAACCTTTCTAGCACTGCTTCCTTTATTCTTCAAATACCTATATTTCTGACATCTTTTTCCTGTGAAGAATTATAGCCTATGAAATAAATGTATATGGCCCATTTGAGCTCTGAGGATTCTTGGGCCAATCCCAAATCTCACAAATAAGCCTCAAATCCTAGAGGAAGGCTACATCTCCCCTTTAGATTCTTCCCTGAGGACTCAGTGATGATTCTTTCACTCCAATGGCTCAAACTCCCACCCATATGCTTCCTTCTTCATGACTATTAATTGAGAATCAGTCTTAAGTAGCCTTTAGAAAGTATTTACCGAGGTGATATAGTAAGAAGTGGAACAAATCATTCTCTTCCCAAAATTCTCCCAAAAACATATAAAGAATCTAAGACAAAGTGTCAAACGTAGGAAGTAAATGTGGTAAAGGGTTGCTAGAATCTTTTCCTTCTATTCATAGGATAATCAGTAAATTTCCTTTAAGCACAGTGAATCTGTGTTGAGTCTGTGTTTGGTTCTCAGAGCATGCACTGCTGCCCCAAGGGATGATGCTAAAACACTGATGGGAATTTGAGAAGTCAACATCCTCTTGACTCTTTGAAACTTGCACTGTCCTCCTGCACTCAACGGGGAAGAGGGAAAGGAGATTTAAACCAAGTCCAAAGCTCCCCTTCTTCCCTTCAGACGGCTCCCCCTGAGGGATTTTCTGGAATGCTCTCACTTTCTTTCTCCTGGCTCACTACTCACTGATACTCTCAGATTCCAGTTAACTCAATGCTTTTATACAGGACCCAGAGGACAAAATGAATCTGTCCACTAACTGAAACAGACTTTCAGTCTGGTGTCATTTCATTTCATCCAGTGGCTTTCAAAGATTTTTCATACTAAGACCAAGCTTATCAATCAATTGATCACCTAACATTTTCCAGGCACTTTGCTAGCACTGTGAATACAAAAAGAGGCAACAGACAGTTCTTGTTGACAAGGAGCTCACAATTTAATAGGGAGACAATACATGAATAAATATCAAATATGTACAAACAAGCTATATACAAGATAAATAATGACTAATGTGCTTAGATATAACATCTGCTATGTGCTAGGCACTGTGCTAAACACTTTATAATATTTATCTCATTTAATTCTCACAACAACCTTTCAAGGTCAGTGCTATTAATATCCTCTTTTTACCAATGAGGAAATTAAAGCAATCAGAGATTAAATGACTTGTCCAGGATCACAAAACTAGTGATGTAGACCAGATTTGTACTCAGATCATCCTTATTCCCAGTCCAGGAGTCATCAACTGTACCATATAGCTCCGAAGATAATGTGCTCCTATGTAAGAATTGTACTCCTTAAATAAATTTTGAATAATATATTCTCTCCCTTTAGGACTCGATATTTTTAGAAATAGAGTTCAAATTGTAACACGTAGAATTTAGGCTAGACATTTAGAAGAACTTAACCTAGTGCTGAGACAGAAAAAAAATAAGCCTAACACTTCTTTCTTTATGGGATATTAAGGAATGTTCATTTAAATATGGTCCTACCTGGCAGGGGTGGGTGGGAAATTATATCTCAGAGTCATTTTACACACTAAAATTATGAAAAGTGAAAAACAGCAAAATAACTTAGACCAAAATTCAATCAAAATTTCTTTTTTCATATACACAATGTACATTTGGATGACATCTTTCATTAAGTAGTAGGACATATTCTTAAACTAAATTAACTAAACTAATTGTATAATGTGGCATTATGTTCACAAAAGCTATGATAAGTAACTAGGAAAACTAAAGAAGAGAAAATACAATCTTGTATTCAAGCCTAAAATATTTTGCATAAGATTCTCCCCCACTGGTGGAAAGAATAATGATTAGATCTGCAGCTTCAGGAAAGATGAAGAGCTTTGAAAAATGGAGACATTCTTTATTCTAGCTTTGAGAGAGACAATGCCATACTTCCACACTCTCTTTGTGGAAAGATTTATGGAGATAAAGAAAAAATTGTAGGAAGCAGTAGACATGTAGAAGAGTGAAAACTTCAAAATTCCCCTAATTTCCAGTTTACTTCCCTAATGACTTTGGGGAAATTGCCCTTGTATGAAATTAGAGCCTCTCTCTTGGTTGAGATACCTCATTCCCAGGAGGAAAGCTTATTCACTTTGTTTTTTCAAGTATATTCTAATCTGTACATGTTGGCGCTATAGCAATAACATATAACTTCTCTGATTTCTGTTTGCTATTTGCTTGAACAAAAAAATTTATTTGCTATTCACTATTTATGATAGTCTTCCTGCTGAGTTGTCCGCTCCCCTTTTAAGGGATACTGACCATGAAATTGGTTTAAACCTAAAATAACCCATGTACTTAAGGAACATTTAGGGGAACATATACAATTTTAATCTGATGCCCTCTATCTCAAAAAATAGAGTAGTGAGCCATTGGTCCCATCTTCTATTATCCCTCCAGGCAATAACCAAAATATTCCTTGGAATGGGGTAAGCAAGATCCCAGAGATATCTACCTATCAGTATCTTCCCATAAGCCATAACCCATGTGAAAATGCACATTTTAAATAGACAAAATACATTCCCTACACATATAGCAAAACTATCTTATGACTAGAAGAAATCAATTAAAAGAAAATAAGTCCCAATGCACAGTCTTCCTACCTCTGTGGAATGTTTTGAAACTAAAAGTTCAATTTATCTTTGCCTTATATTTTTTTTACCTGAAGTGATTGGAGTTAATTACATGTAATTTGAAAATATTTAACAAAATAAAATAAAAAGTAAGTATATTATTTCAGATTCTAACTCAATAGTCATTTTTCTAACTTACTATTCTGAATCATAATTTCCTTTTAGTTTGCATTTATTAGGTTCACAGAGGCCTAAAAGTGGCATATTAAAGTCACCTAAATTTATCACTTTACTACTCAACTATTTTTGAACTTCAATTAGATGCTAAGCCAATTAATATAAATGTTTAATTTTTAATATTGTTTATTCATTTATGGTGTTTTTAATCATAATGTAGCCTTCTACTTTTTCTTTTTGTGATATCTATTTTATTGTTTCTTTATTTAAAATCATAGTTTAATATCCTTCCTTTAAAAAATTCAGGTGAAGAGTAAATTATTTTATTCCAGCCTCTCACTTTAATTGTGTGTCTTTTATCACTGCACTTACACACAGTGGGTACTTAATAAATGTTGATTCATTGAATCACTTCACAACTTAAGTATTTCTTGCATGCAGCAAATTGTTAGGGTCTATTTTATACATTCTATAACTATCTTCTGTTTTATGAGTGTGTTTAGGTTATTGATATTCAAAATTGTCATTATTAAGTATTTTTTCTCTCTCAAATCCTGTTAGATATTTTTTAAAATATGTACTAAGGGCTGAAGTTTGTTTTGTTTGAAACAATCTGATCTCCAACTCCACCTTGACTTAAAGACATTCCTCACCCCACTTTTTCTTAGTCCTAACCCAGATTCTATTATGCTACTTTTGCTTCTAGAATATTTTTTCTCCTTTGTAGTAAGCGTAAATTTGTTGCCTTGATGTATTTTGTACTCAATCAATATTCTGTGATGAAGCATTTTGATGTTTGCTTTTTATAACTTGTTTTTCAATATTAAAATAAAAATATGGATAGTATAAGTTAGTAAGCACTATACATGTATTCACAGAGAACCAATAAACATATGAGATCCTCAGATAGGACAGACAATTAATTGAGTTTATATTATAATGCACTAATTAAATTAATTGGTAAATAATGTAATTAGCCACTGATTGAAATTTAATTCCCATAACTGTAACTATAAGAAATCCATTTTTCAGCCTTCAGCCTGTTTCTAGTTCATGATCAAGATTAGTTCTGTATTCCAAATACTTCAGATTTTAATAATTCCACATTTGATTGAGGGCAATGTTAAATAATTAAAATTGACATGACTTGCCAAGCAGCTATCTCTCAGAAGATAGACTGTCAATAAATACATATGTATATATATATATACATATATATATATAACTTATCAATAAGTACTTATATGAAACATACTTACCAAAAAGTCCTAGGAATCCAATTAATGGTTAATTCTTAGTGGAGTTGATATTTGCATAGTATAATAGATAACTACAAACTACTATTAGCATTCTATTGCTTAAAAAGCTATGATAGAATACATTGAGAAGTATATCCGTAATGGCTCCATCACATTTGTTAATATACACAATGGTAAATTAGTTTTTCCTGCATTGTACACTACACACTTTGCTTATGCATACTGTACACAAAGATGGTTCAGGTTCTTCCTTCCCTCATTTGCCATCCTTTTTTAAAAACTCAATTCAAATCAATTCACAAAATATAAATGACCTTTACCTATGGAACTCAAATTTTACATTTTTATTTTCCTTTCCTTGACCTTCCTTGGATATTTCCATGTGATCACTTTCTCTTTGCTTCTAAAACGATCCTTAAATAAGGCAACATTTATAAGGAACCATATGTTTCTCTCCTCTTTCTAGCATGTAACTACTGACTAATTCTAAGTCTTTCTACTAGTCCCTCTTAATTTTTGTTGGTCCTGACTCTATCACTCAGTGACCTCAACAGGTTCCAAGGAATTAATAATCGCTTCTATGTAAGTAATTTCCATAACTACCTATCTAGCCCAGACTCTCTCCTAAACTATAGTCCCATATTATCAATTACCTTTTGGGAATCTTGACATAAAAATCTCATAGGTAACTAAAACTTAACATGGCCAAGACAAAACTTGTAATTTGTCCCTCCCCAAAATCTCCTTCCTTGCCACTGTTATTCTTCCATTTACTCAGGTTCCCAACCTTGATGTCATATTGAACTCTTCTTCACTCACACTCACCCCATATATCCAATCTGCAGTCAAATCTTATTGCTTCTACCATCAAAGCCTCTCTTGTAAATGTCTTTCTTTTCTCCATTCATACAGCCAACACTCTATTACAAGCCTTTGTTACTTATCCCCTAAATATGAAGAAAGGGAGGGTGATCAACAATGTCAAAAACTTGCAGGTCAAGGATAATGAGGCCATTGGATTTGGCAATTCAGAAATCATTAGTAACTTTGGTTTTTTTCCAAGTTCAAATACATTAGCCTTTTGGGGGGCACTTAAATTTCTTCAAAATGTGATAACTCTACCTTTCCAATCTTAGACTTTACTCCCCTTTATGCAATTTCTGTCTTTCTGCACACTTCCTTCAACATTTTTCTATATCTTCTTTCTGTTTTTCTATTTCACAGATGCCCATCATTTTTTAGTTTAAGGCAGGTTTAAGACAAGCCTCTTTTATCCCAACCATGTGTTTTCCAAAACAAAGTAAGTTAATCAAATAACGAATTTTGTACAAAAACATTAACTTAACTATGTTACAGAGTAAATAACATGTTCTTTTGACAACATCAACAGTGTACATATAACATATACAAGTTGACAGTTAAATGTTGATGTGTAAACCTGAACTTTTCAATTTCCTGAGTCTTAATGTTGATTTCAACATTGTTATATACTAGGTTTTTTTTTTCATTTATTTACTGTAGTTTAATGCAATACAAAAGAATAATACAAGTCAAAGTTATTAAAGATATTAAACTTAAAGGGGGAAATATAAGTAGGGAACAAGTATATTTCACTCAAAAAGTTCAGTTATATGTCATCTATGTTTCATTCCATAATCCAAGTCCTCATCTGGCTTGTCTTTATTTTTTCCAACAGTTTTCTGGCAGATTAACAAACTAAAATAAATAGGATTTTTCCACTATCTAACTCTGAATTTGGCAGGGAAACTCAATGATGAATCCACTCCTACCTCAATAAATGCTTTCTTTTATACATTTATTTCACCCAAATCTAGAGACCAGGATTGAAAAACAATGCAAGACTTAATTGTGTAGAATATTTCATCACATGCTTTCTCAGAAGTAAACCCTGAACGCACACTCACACCCAATATGTGAAAATGTAAAAAGACACAATCAGTTCTCCCATCATTTTCTATTCTGAATTCTTTCCATCCCATCTGAGGAGAAATCCCATAGGCCCTGTCACGTAACAAAGAATATTCTTTCATATCCTGAACTAGTAAAGTAGGTATGGGGTCACTCACAAATAGCAGGTATTGCTTCAAGGTTATTGACTCATTTTATCTTTATCTGATAAATAAGCACAAAGTAGTCTACAGCCCCTGATTTTAAAGTAGTATAGCCCCTTTAGGGCTGGATAGGGACTTAAAGAGCATTTCATCCATTCCTTCATTTTATAGAGGATAAAATTAATGCAATTAAAGGTAAATTTACCTGCCCAAAGTGACATAGGTAAAAAGCAGCTGAACTGGAACTCAAGTATAAGTCTTTTAATGACATATACAATGTACTTTCTAAACAGTGTATATGTCCTCATTGCACAGACATCCCACTGCTGCCCCAATGGCAATGTTGGGTTGACTATAATTCCAAAAGAAAAAGGTAGAAATTGAGATAGATGAAAGAATAGGGACAACAGATGGCAAGAAGATGGCATGCATGAAATGTCAATTATTACTTCATATTGTCCCAAATGAATTTTCCTTTATATACCCACCAGTCAAGTCAACAGCCCCAGCAGTAAATTAAATGTCCCAGGGCCTGATTTCTGGAGGGTTCAGTGCTAAAATGAATGGTAAAATATCTAGGTTAGAATTTGAAGTATGGCTGAGGCAAGTTAGTTATGATGGGCCACATGAGTTTGTGCTCAAATAATCACAATCAAGATAGTTCAGCCCTAGTGATATATATCTTATGAGATGACACAAGAACTCCTAAGTGGTCCTCAATGACTAGGATTACACTGAAGATTACTGACAATTCAATCAGAAGGATGAGCCCTTATCAGTAGGAACGTGATGCAAACTGCCATTGATTCTGGGTAAGAGAGAGAAAAGAAATTCCCTCTCCCCCCAGTCTTGCTAAAAATATTAAAAGAAAAAATTCTGTCAGAGTCCCTAAAGAAAAGGAAGTTCTTTATACCTGTTACTATTAAAGTCCAGAAAGAGAACAGCTACTTCAAATCTCCTGATTTAGCTGCCAACAATCTTTGCTACATCTATAGTCACTGAGGACCAATCATGAATTCACTGTCACTCCAGCATAATGCCTGTTGATTAAAAAGGAGCCCAATGCAAAATCAGCTCCATGGAAGGTGCCCCAGGCATGCAAATCAGGAATTCTTCTGATTACCCTTACTATATATAAACCTGATTTATTATTTTCATATCCCTTGTCCCTTCAATATTTTCCTTCACAACTGCCCAGTTTTTCTAAGTACTATCATTCTTTTCCAATCCCTATATGACCCACAAACTTGGAGATATATTTTACTTCTTTCTTTCCTTCAACAAACCATTTCTTGTCCATACTTGCCTCCCAATTCCTCCCCACACCAAACTCCATTTAAATCATTTACTAAGTTTTATATGTATCATTGTTTTATCTATTCCTTCACTGTTTTGTCCATCTGGCATTGTCAAGGAGACCAGGAAGTCACAGAAAAATGTCTAATGGTTTTGGGCAGAGACTTCTCAGAGTTCCTCTCTTAAATCTCCTACAAAGTTTTGCCCTGACCTCAAAGAATGGTGGAAAGGCTTATAGGTCATTCATCAGACTGGTTTGGAAGAGAAATCCAGAAAACCCCATGGAGGTCAGTAAGCTACTGCTATGAAGAAACAGAAGAGAGAACACCCATTAAGGTGGCTAATGATTCTTCACTTGCCCTCTTCTCTTTGATTCCTTCTCTCCAAAGAGAGCTAAAGGCTGATATACTCCCAATCTTATAACTTTCTTTATCTTTCAGTCTATAAATGTTTACTGCATCAACTGTAATAAAGCTGTTAACCACTCATCTTGCTAAAGTGTGTGCATTAATGATTTGAATGAAAAAGAAGAGCAATTGAGAAATTTGAAGAAGTGAGATTAATTTAAAACTATAGTATTTATCAGAGTAAAATCTCTGCCTTGGTTCACAGAGAAAAAATAGTTATCAATTCATTTTTCCAACTACTCATGGCAGAAAGGATATTCTTATCAGGATTTCTTTAGACAAATGAATCATAAACAGTGGTTGTAGCTATCTAACCACCTGCTCTGGAATTGAAAATAAGCAAGTGACATTTTCCCTTGTCAGGAATATGCTCATGAATGTTTAACAACCAGCTCTCTGAAAAATAAAAATATAAATAAGGCACACTTTTCAGTTTCATTAGCTTTATTAGCATTTTCCCCATCCCTTTTTTAAGTCTAGGCAATCAATATGATAATAATCAAGCAAGCCCTGATTTGTAGGATTTGCTAGTTTCTGAGGCATAAATATTCATATTAAAAATTTAGCAATCAGCTCAATTGGAGCTGGCTCCAGCATACCTGACTTTGGCCCATTTTGAAAGGAAAGCCACTAATGGGGGAGGGAAGGTGAGGAGGCTGAAGGAATGGTTGGAGAAAGAGTCACAATTCAAGGGGAAGAGTATACTGGAGAGCAAAAAGGTGGGAGTGGGGTTGGAGTAAGAATAACTGACAGTCTTGCCTCCTTGCTCTCCATGTGAGTGAGGGATCAGTCAGGAATGCCTATCCAGAGCTTATGGTCACTTCACTGAGGTAATAGGAAGATCATACAGCAACTACAACTGCAGGGGAATTTGAATTCAGTCTTTCTGGTTTCAAGATCAACTTCCTAGCTTCTTCTCTGATATGGTTGCTACGAGTCTCAAATTAGAAAATATATGTAAAATGTATATAAATGTCAATAATGCTGAGAGCAGCCAGAAAATCTGTTATTTACAGAAGAGTATTCACTTGGTATTTCTTGATTAATTAATTGCTTAATTGAATCATTGTGGATCTACTATATAGAAATTTAAAAAAAACTGATTTAGCTGAGTCCCTAACTTTACAAAAAATAAGGAACAGAATGATGGTCATTCTCAAGAGACAGACTCTAGAGCTTGTAACTACAGAAAGAACAAGAGTATGATAACATATAAAAAATATATTCGAATGTTTGAAAAGGATGTGAATCTGCCAGAGGTATTTAAATGACATTTTGGGTATAAAAATTGCTTATTAAATTCAAGGTAGTAATTTTAACTTCTAATCGATTGTTTATTTCAGTAATAACAATGGAAATGGCATCCTTACTGCTGTATATTGACTTAGAAAATTACAAATTAACATTATCTATATTTTATTTATATCTATTTTGTTAAACACTTCCCAATTATATTTTCAGTTAGTTCTGCCATACCCATGAGCTTTTCTGCTGGTCCGAAATTAAGTATCTCAGCCTATGGTTGATTGTTTACCTTCTTTCTCAAGGAGGACCAAAATGACATCACTATGTTAGAATCAAGTTACAATGTGTCCAGCTGTGGCTGATCAGACCAATATGAGCTTGGAATATTCTGCCACAAGTTGGACACAAATAGTCCCTATCAATATTTGGGACAGACTCTCTAACTTTGTGTATCTCATATTTCTTCTGAGCTAATTCAATTCTGCTTTACTCATAGAGCACAGTATTTTCTCTGATGAGGACATGCTATGCTAGTCTGTCTTGCGCCAGCATGTCCCATGTCATACAATCAATCTAAAGTTTTTAAGAGAGACTTTGAGAATGTCATTGCATCACTTTTTCTGTCCACCTTATGAGCATTTGCCCTATGTAAGTTCTCTATAAAATGGTCTTTTTGGCAAGTGTACATTTGGCATTTGAAAAATGTGGCCAGCCCAACAAAATTGTGCTCTCTGCAGTAGAGTTGGAATGCTTTGCTATTTAGTTCAAGAAAAGACCTCAGTGTCTGGAATCTTATCTTGCCACATGATCTTCAGAATCTTCCTAAGATAATTCAAATGGAAGCAATTCAGTTTCCTGGCATGGAGCTTGGTACACTGTCCAGGTTTCACAGTCATACAACAATAAACTCCAAACAACCATTCTCCACACAGTCCATTCTAAATTTCCTTCACTCTGCAAACCTCCCATATGTCCAACTTCCTCCAGTCTTTACTGGGAAAATAAAAGTCATTTAAATTCCCTACATTCCTTCTTTCTCCCCTTCTCTACTTTTGCCATTGTCATCAATATCAATCCTCTTCCTTTATCCCAGTCTCTTTTAATGGGATGACTTCTCACCAAAACTAAATTATCTAAAGGTTCTCTTGCTCCCATCCTCTCTCATATCCTCCAGTAATTTGTCCTCTCAATCATTTCTCTCTAATCTTCAATCTCTTTATGTTCATTGGTCCCTCTCTTACAACACAGATCCAAGTCATCTCTATCTTTTAAAAAAATAAATAAAATAAACAAAAAACCTTCACTGGGTCCTATAATCCCCTCAAGTTATGAATCCTGTATCTATATTTTCCTTTTACACCAAACTCCTTGAAAAAGCTTTTTTATATTTGCAAACTCCACTTCTCCTTTTTCACTCATTCCTCCATCTTTTGCAATCTGGCTTTTTTACAAACTGACTTCATTGCTGAACTTACTCAATGAATACCATTGACCAAATGAGGGAGCAGAGGAGAGAGCACTCAGCTTGTAGTTAGGAAGATATGAATTAAAATCTGTTATTAGACAATTACATAGGACTGGTGATGAAAAATGCTATCCTTTTCTAGAAAAATAACTTATAAAGTCTGAATTCAGATAAAAGTATGCTATTTTTTATATTTCTTTTTGAATATGTTTTCTTTTACAATATGACTAACATGGAAATATGTTTCACATGACTGCATATATATCACTTCTATCAACTTGCTTGCTTTCTCAATGGGGATAGAGGGAAGTGAAGGGAGGAAGGGAGAAATTTAAAACTCAAAAATTTTTTTAAATGAATGGTAAAAATTGTTTTCACATGTAATTGGAAAAAAAATAAAATACTTAAAACAAAAAATAAAAATAAAATTTAATTCAATTCAATTAGGGGAGAAAAAACAAATCTGTCCTTAGACACTTATTAGCTGAATGACCCTGAGTAAATCATTTAATCTCAGTTTCCTCAACTTTAAAATGAGGGTGATAATAATGCCTAGCAAACAGTAGATACCATGTGTGTGTTTGTGTATGTGTATGTTTATTATATATATATATATATATATATGATGTAATTTTTTTAAACCTACCTTTTGACCCCCCTTTTCTCCTGAATACTTTCTCACTCTTTTCTAGGTTTCTGTGACACTATGCTCTCCAATTGCAAATCCAATAACTTCACAGCCTCTGTGCATGATTCGTCTTCCAACATTCTGTATTCCAGCTAAACTGTCTTTTTCTTGCTTTTCCTCATACACAGCACTCCATCTCCCACTTTAATGTCTGGAGTATACACCCATCTGAGTTCTGCATCTAACAATTCCTTGTTTCCTTCAAAATGTTAATGATAACAATGGTGATAATGTTAATAATAACAATAACAATAATAAGCATTTCTATAACACTTAAAAGTTTGCAAAGTGCTTTACAAATATTAACTTATTTGATCCTCACAAGTCTGGGATGTAGTCTTACCATATTTTTCCCATTTCACAGATGAGAAAACTGAGGCAGACAGACTTGGCCCCAGGTCACACGCTAATAAGTATCTGAGCTTTGATTTGAACCTGACTCCAGGTACAACATTGTATCTACTGAACTATCTAGCTTCCTCTAAATTAGATACTTACATATTGTCCTCCCAGTCATAATGTAGTCCTTGAGAACAGAGCCTATTTCATTTCTTTGTATCCTCAGTGCTTTGCACAGTATCTGGCACATAATAGATGCTTTATAAATGCTTGTGCCAAATAGAATGACTTACTGTCAATCTTTATGTTTCTTGACCTCTTTGAAGTCTTTGACACTTTCAATCATCCCCTCCTCCTGGATCCCCTCTTCTCTTTAGAAGTTCTTTAGGTTCTTCTCCCGACTTTGTTCTACTTTGTTCTCAGTCTCTATTGAGAATTTTCAACAAGATCATGCCTATTAAACATGGGTGTTTCACAATGCTCTTCTCCCCTTACACCATTTCTCTTGGTGATCTCATCAGCTCCCATGGATTCAACTATCATCTCTATGTTAATGTTTCTCAGATCCATCTATCCAGCCTTAATCTTTCTACTGATCTAGAAGCTTTTCTCAATCTTTCCTAATGCTAGTACTTCCCCTCTGTTGATTATCTCCAATTTAGCCTATACATGAGCTGGTTTATACAATTGTTTGCATGTTTGTCTCTCCATTGGACTATGAGTTTCTTGAAAGCAAAGACACTTGTTTTTCCTATCCCTAGAACTCAGAATAGTTCCCATCAAGTAATATGTGCATAATAAATACTAATTGACTACTGCCTGATTGATTCCTAGAAACAACATCAAAAAAAGACAAACCATGTTTACTAGAAAAAGCCTGAATTTTAGTTCCATCTCAGCCAACATCTTTCCTGCTGAGATGACACTCATCACAACTGCTTGTACCTCAGTTTTCTCATATATAGATTACATTCCTCTGGGGCCATTTCCCCAATTCATAATAAAACTTTCAAGCTAAGTCCCTAAATAGTGGTTAACTACGAGTCTCAGAGCTCTACTGGCAATTCTGAACTCCTTTTGGATTGTCCTGTTTATTGTGGACATTCTTTGGAAAATTTTTAGATATTCTACAATGCAGGAACCCAGAGGATATCAAATCTGATCATGTGTTACAGAAATTCCTAGAGATATTTTGTTATGTTCAATTTGGAAAGGGACTTCTAGATCTATTCTATCTGAACCTACAGTTGTATTACCCTATATCCTAAAAAGAATCATAGGAGAACTTTTATATCTAGGATAATTTGATTTCTCACCTAAGAAATGGCCAACTTCTGTCATTTCCAAGTCCTTAATCCCTATATGGAGAACTCCACATGTGTAAGGACTACCTTAGCTAAAAGCTAATTAAACATATGGCTTATAGTCAATGAAAAGCATATTACAGAAAGCTCATAAGCAACAGGGGTAGAATCCTGTCTCAGGGTTGGACTCCTAAACCCTGAGACAAATAGTCTTCCTTTGGGGACCTAACTTTTGAAGTGGAGTTAAAGGAATAGCCCCAGAAGGGTTGCTGCACATAAAAAGGCACTTTTTATGCCTTTTTTATGCCTCACTTACCCCACAGACATTATCAGGGTAAATTAAATGTAAATGTAAAAATGTTCTGAAAAATTAAAAACCATTAATGTAATGTATTTGGTCATGTCAGTAATCTTTTGTCTTAATTATTTCCTTACTTCCATGCAATATTAGGTTGTCTATAATGTAAGTTTTAAGGGAATTTTAGTAATGTATAGGAAAAAAAAACAGGGAAGAGGGAAATGTCTCAATTTCAATAAGTATCTTGTTTCCAATTAATCTTCCTCTTACCCTGTCCATGGAATAACATTTTCCACAAAATGCAAAATATTATTTGTTGATTAAGGAGTTCCAATATAAAGAATAATAATAATAGTTAACATTATACAGTATTTTAAGATTTGCAAATC
Organism: Myrmecobius fasciatus; assembly: GCA_023553655.1. Taxonomy (NCBI): domain Eukaryota; kingdom Metazoa; phylum Chordata; class Mammalia; order Dasyuromorphia; family Myrmecobiidae; genus Myrmecobius; species Myrmecobius fasciatus. The sequence goes on along the minus strand of JAJPUD010000376.1, from coordinate 460,227 downwards.
ACTTTATAAATAATCTCATTTTTATTCTCACAACTTTGGAAGGTAGGTACTATTATTGTTCCCATTTTACATATGAGGAAACTGAAGCAAACACAAGTTAAGTGACTTATCCAGGATCACAAATCAAGTATTTGAGGAAGGATTTGAATTCAGCTCTTCCTGAATCCAGACCCAACACTGTGCTCACCATACCACCTTGCTGCCTATGTTAATAAGATAATGTCCAGAATTTTTATCAGCTTATAGATGATGTCCAGAATTTTTCACTTAAAGCAACATCTATGCTTTTCAAATTTCTTCAAATAATACCCTAAAAAAAAAAAATACACACTACTCATCATATAATAAACCCATAGCATTCAGGTGTATATATACTGTTTATTTTAACTTTTGATAACTAAAACTGGGAAAAGTTTCTCATTTTTCCATTGCACCTTTAAGTTTGCAAAAAGTATCCAAAAAACAAAAATCATGACAGTTTCTTCATGAAAACTCCAAGTTTTATCAGGGTCCTTAGATGTTTCATGAAATTTCAAATCTCTTTGAAAACTGAAGAGGAAAAAATTCCCTTTAATTACCACTCACTGGCAGGCCTGTCAAAAATATCTTGGCCTCATGCCAAGGAAGGGAGGTTGAAAAGGCCATAAATCTGAGTTTCTGTTGCATAAACAATATAATTGTTTACTGTGACTTTTGGTTCCACAATTCTACCAGATTCTCTTATGTCTGTCTTTAATTATCAAAGTAATACTTAATAAATTCTAGCATAGTTAAAACTTTTAGATAGCCCATTTCTAATTAAGACCTACATTAGAAAACTGGCTCATTAATAGTTTTGATGTCCTGATAACTACTGTAATTTCCTTAGTTTCTTCTTATAATGGCACAGATCCCCTCTAATATAAGTAGTAACTAGCTTCATTTCTCTCAGGCAAACTACCCCACTCCTCTCCCAGTCAGCCCTGCTTTTGGAAAAAATGTTCAGAATGCTGGATCTGGGACTGTGCAAGATTTTTCTGCAATTTAAAATCTGAGAAATAAAATTTAATTGATTGTACATAATTTGTCTTTTGAAATCAACTTATTAGTAATGCCATTGATATTTAAGAGAACCAGTCCTACTCATCAGCATAGCATAGAGGTAACTACTAGATAGAACACTCTAGACTAGAACACTAAACTTGGAATGAGGAATATGTGACTTCAAATATTGTCTCAGGCATTTAGTAGCTCCTTGACCTTAAGCAAATGAGCCTCACTTTCTGTATCAGTTAAATGGGGATATTAACAACTACCTCTACAATTGTTGTGAGGACTAAATAAGCTAACATAAAGTTCACTTTGTGAACTTTAAACTTCTCTTTGTATGCTAATTATTAATTTTATTATTATTATTTTGATACTATATGCAATAGATTAGGAGTCCTGAAATCTAGGATCTAATTATGGTTCAACTACTAACTAATTATAACACCTTAATCTCTCAGGTCTAAGCATACTCATTTGTAAAATGATAACTTTGGGCTAAATGGTCTCATGTTCTTTTCCATTTATAAAACTCTATTTCTCCAAATTACTAGCTCATACAGTAGCTTAATAAAAATATTAATAATCAGTTAAGAGGATTTACTAAAAAAAATCTACAAGACCATCATGTACTGTAGTTATGTTTAAACCTTCAAATTGTAAGTGTACCTGTATAAAGAAAAGGCAAAATTAATGCTGTCTTAAATTTGAGATACATGAAAAATGCTCACTGGACAAACTCAGGAGGTGGATTAAGTAACACCTGTATGCCCTCTAGTGGTGAACTGTAGTACTTCAACTATTAAATTGAAAATACCACCTGGAAGTTTTACTACTGTATCCTTTGAAGTCTGTGAGCATTCAATGACTTAAAGAAAACATGTGGAGAAAAAGGAAGACAGGAAATATAGGCAGTAAAACAGATTAAGGAAATTTTGTTGACTGTCATCTTCTTCCAAATCCAGAGTTTTAGCTCTACCTAGATACCTCTGTGCCATGTTGATGAGTAGTTCTATTTTTCGTATTGATTACAAAAATCAAGTTATTTACAATCAATTAAAAACCTATTTTTTTAAAATCACTTTTTAGATTTTAAGTTCCAGGAATATCTTGCATTGTCTCAGATTTAGCACACTTCTTATTATTTTTTTTTCTTTTTTCCTGAGGCAAAGTGACCTGCCCAGGGTCACACAGCTAGGAAGTGTTAAGTGCCTGAGACTAAATTTGAACTCAGGTCCTCCTGACTTCCGGGCTGCTGCTCTATCCACTGTGCTACCTAGCTGCTCCAGCACACTTACTTTCAAAAAGGATTAGATAGAATTACAGGATCTGCTCTCAGTTATGAACCCCTTGCTGTTCTTATTTCTCAATTTTAAAATAATGTTTCATACCTTTTGATCCAGCAATATCACTTCTAGTTCTATATCCCAAAGAGATTTTGATCCAGCAATATCACTTCTAGTTCTGTATCCCAAAGAGATCATAAAAAAAATGGAAAATGGACCTATATGTGCAAAGATATTTATAGCAACCTTTTTCATGGTGGCAAAATATTAGAAACGGAGAGGATGCCCATCAATTGGGGAATGGCTGAACAAGCTGTGGTATAATAGAATACTATTGTGCAATAAGAAATGATGAACAGACTTCAGAAAAACCTGAAAAGGCTTGCATGAATTGATGCAAAGAGAAATGAACAGGAAACATTGAACAATGCATCAGCAACATTGTTCAAAGATCAACCATGAATGACTCAGCTCTTCTCAACATTCAATGATCTAAGACAAGTACAAAGGACTCACAAAGGAAAATGCTAACCGCAGGCATATAAAAAACAGATGAGCTCTGAATGCTGATAGAATCATACTTTTTTATCTGCTTCATTATTTTTTTGTGTTTTTTCTTTTAATTTATTTCTTTTTTCATAACTAATATGGAAATATGTTTTATATATGGAAAATGTTTTACTCAAATTCTTGTAAAAAATTAATGCTAAAAATTGTCTTGATGTGTAGTTAGGGGGGAAATAAAAAAAACTATTAAAAAATAATAAGTTTTTCAGCTTGTGAAATATTTAGTAAATTCATATATGCCAACATTTATAAAACATCTAAGATGAAAAAAGAATGACAATGACAAATACCAAAATTTATGGGATATAGTCAAAGCAGTACTTAGGGAAATTTTTCTATCTCTAATTGCTTACATGAATAAAATAGCAAAAAAAAAACAGATCAGTGAATTGAGCATGCAACTCAAAAACTCGAAAAAAAGTACAAATTAAATATCCCTGATTAAATGCCAAATTAGAAATTCTACAACTCAAAGGAGAGATTAATAATACAAGGAATAAAACAACTGAACTAATAAATAAAACTAAAAGCTGTTTTCAAGAAGAAAAACTAACAATAAAAGAGATAGGCTTTCCTGATAAGTGTCATCTATCTAAAACCATTGGCAAGCATTATCTGTAATAGACATAAGCTAGAAGCCTTCCCAATAAAATCAGGGGTGAAACAAGGATATCCATTATCATAACTATTATTTAATATTAACTAGAATATTTGCTTTAGAAAAAAGAGAAGAAAAAGAAATGTTGAGAAATTAGAACAGGTAATGAAAAAAAAAAAACAAGTCTCCCTCTTTGTATGATGGTATACTTAGAGAATCCTAGAGAATCATCTAAAAAAATACGTGTAATAATTAACTTTTTCACAGTTGCAAGATATAAAATAAGCCCATGTAAAATCATCAGCCTTCTATATACTTCCAACAAAACAACAACAAGAGATAGAAAGAGCAATTCCTGTTAAAATAACTGTAGACAATATAAAATATTTGGGAGTCTCTCTGCTAAGACAAATCTAGGAATTATATGAATATAATTACAAAATACTTATTATACAAATAAAATCAGATCTAAACAATTTGGAAAATATCAGATATTCATTGATAGGCTAAGCTAATGTAATTAAAATGACAATTTTACCTAAATCAATTTACCTAATATGTTACCAACCACACTACCAAAAAATTACTTATAGAACTAGAAAAAAATAACAGACTTCTGGAAGAATTAAAGGTCAAGATTATCAAAAGAATTAATGAAAAAAATGGAAAGCAACAATCATCAAAACTATTTGCTACTAAGAAATAAAGTGGTGGATCAATGCATAGGTTAAATACACAAGATAAAGCAGTAAATGATTATATTAATCTGCTGCTTGATAAACCTAAAGACTCCAGGTTTTTGTTTGTTTGGGTTTTTTTGTCAGGCAGTTGGGATTAAGTGCTTTGCCCAGAGTCACACTGCTAGTAAGTGTTGAGTCTGAGGCTGGATTTGAACTCAGGTCCTTCTAACTCCAGGGCTAGCACTCTGCACCATCCAGCTGCCCCAAGACTCCAGCTTTCGAGATAAAACCCAGCATTTGACAAAAACTGCTGGGAAAACTGGAAAACAGTATGGCAGTAACAAGGCATAAAACAGCATCTCACTGTATACCAAGATAAGGTCAAAATGGGTACATGTTATAGACATAAAAAGTAATATCGTAGCAAACTAAGAGAGCAAGGAATAGTTTACCTGTAAGACCTATGGAGAAGGGAACAATTTATGACCAAACAAGAGATAGAGAACATTGTGAAGTGCAATTTTTTGCAGTAATTTTATTACATTAAAATTTTTAAAAATGTACACAAACAAAATCAAATCCAATCAAGATTAGAAGAAAAACAGAAAACTAGGAAATAATTTTTACAGTTAGTGTTTCTGATAAAGATCTCATTTCTAAAAATATAGAGAGAATTGACTCAAATCTGCAAGAATACAAATCATTCTCTAATTGATAAATGGTCAAAGGATATGAACAGTTTTCAGATGAAGAAATTATAGGTATCTACAGACATGAAGAAATGGTCAAACTCACTATTGCTTAAATAAATGTAAATTAAAACAACTCGAGGTATTCAATTGGCTAGCATGGCAGAAAAGGAAAATAATAAATGTTGGAGAGGATGTAGGGGAAATTGGAACACTAATGCATTATTGGTGGAATTGTGAAATGATCTAATCATTTCAAAGAGCAATTTGGAACCATGCCCAAAGGGCTATAAAAGTGCACATACTCTTTGATGGAGTCATACTAGGTCTATATCCCAAAGAGATCATAAAAAAAGAAAGGGGGCAGCTTGGTGGTGCAGTGGATAGAGCATCAGCCCTGAAGTCAGGAGAACCTGAGTTCAAATTTGGCCTCAGACACTTCACACTTCCTAGCTGTATGCCCTGGGCAAGTCACTTAACCTCAATTGCCTCAGCGATAAATAAATTAAATTAAATTAATAAATAAATAAAAAAGAAATGGATGCACATATACAAAAATATTTATAGCAGCTCTTTTTGTGGTAGCAAAGAACTGGAAACTAGGGGGGATGACCATCAATCAGGAAATGGCTGAACATATTGGGATATATAAATGTATTGTGCTTTAAGAAATAATAAGCAGGCAAATTTCAGAAAAACCTGGAAAGATTTGCATGAACTAATGCTGAGTGAAGTGAGCATAATGAGAAGAATACACAGTAACAGCAATATTGTGCAATGATCAAATGTGACAGACTTAGTTCTTCTCATCAATAGATTGATGCAAATCTATTCCAAAAACTCATGATAGAAAATGCTATCCACATCCAGAGAAAGAACTATGGAGTCTGAAAGCAGATAGAAGCATACTATTTTTTCTGCTTTTTGTTTTTTCTTTCTTGTGGTTTTCCCTTTCCCGTTCTGATTCTTTTTTTTTTTACAACATGATTAATGTGGAAATATGTTTAATGTGATTGCACATATATAGACTATAGTAGATTGATGTCTTGGGGAGAGGGAAGAAGAGAAGAGAGCGGAAAAAATTGGAACTGAAAATCTTATTTAAAAAATGAATGTTGAAACAAGATTATGTGATGATCAATTCTGATGTACTGGGTTCTTTTCAACAATAAGCTGATTCAAGGCAATTTCAATAGACTTGTAATGGAAAGTGCCACTCACATTTCAAGAGAGAATTATGAAGACTTGAATGGGGATCAAAGCAGAGTATTTTCACCTTTTTGTTGTTTGTTTGTTTGTTTTCTTTCTCGTGCTTTTTCCCCTTTTGATCTGATTTTTCTCATGCAATATGACAAATATGGAAATATGTTTAGGAGAATTGTATGTGTTTAACATATATCAAATTGCTTGCTGTCTGGGGGAGAGGAGGAGAGAAAAATTTGGAACACAAATTTTTACAAAGGTGAATGTTGAAAACTATCTTTGTATGTATTTGGAAAAATAAAATATCATTTTAAAAAATGAATACTGAAAACTATGTTTGTATGTAATTAGGAAAAAAAACTATTTCAAAAAGAATACACATGTACCTTGAGAATCACAGGATCATAGATTGAGTACCAGAAAGGATCTTAGAAGCTAACTTGTTTAGCTTTCTCATTTCATAGTTAAGGAAACCAAAGACAAAACAAGTAAAGTGAGTTTTCCAAGTCCTCATGTAGAGTATTTGAGGTAGAATTTGAATCTAGGTTGTTTAATTCCTTAAAATTAAGAGGGGGGGAAAAAAGAACTTTTATTGAATCCTCTGTTGCCTTTAAGATTCTTCAACATGGCATTTAAAGCCCATCATATTGATTCCAGACTATGTTTCCATCACTTCTTTTCACATCCATTCAAAGTTCATCCATACTTGTCTATTTATTATTCCTCCAATTCAATACCTATCTCCTACCTCCTTGCCTTTGTACTAGATGTCCTCTATATATGGAATGCTGTCTGTTTTCAGCTGCATTAATTAGAATCCTTAGTTTTCTTCAAGTTTGACCTCAGGTCCCATCTCCTACAAGAAGTCTTTTCTTTCTGTCTCATTGTTTCTGTCTCTCCATTCTCAAATTATCCTTCTGTATATATGTTCTATACACCAGTAAAATGCTCATTCTTTGAGTGCAGGGAAGGGAATAGTAAAAGTAAAGAAACATTAATTAAATTCCTACATTGTTCTAGGCATTGTTCTAAGCACTGTATAAAACCATTATTTCATTGGATCCTCATAACAACCATGGGAGGTAGATGCTATTATTATCCCATTTTTACAGTTGAGGAAACTGAGGCTAAAAGAAGCTAAATGACTTCCTAAGGTCACACTGCTATTAATTTTCTGAGGCTGGATTTAAATTCAAGTCTTCCTGACTACAGATCAGGCATTCTATCAACTGTACCACTTAGCTGTTAGGGATGGTTTTGTCTGTTTGCCTTTGTATTTTAAACATACAGCACAATGACTTTACCCATAATAGATGTATGAAGAGCTCAACTAGACTGAGAATTGAAGGGCTGATTACTTATCAGGAGGTAGGAATCAAAAGAACCAAGATAGAAGATGTTAACCATAAGAAATGGCATGGAATGGGATAAAAAAAAAAAGAAGAGTTGAGGTAAGAATTATTAATCACATGGTGGAGTTGGCTAGAAAAATTGCTTAAAAGCACTTTCGGCTACAGTATGGAAAGTAAAGATTGTAGTTTATTCACAGCTGGGGGATTAGGAAGGAAGAATGCTCCATGAACCATGAAAAACAGAGGGTTCTTTTATGACTACTTCCAAGAACTGGGCTTGGGTATATTTGTTTCTATTCTGTGCTGGGGGGTTTTCTGTTAGAGCCAGGACAACCATATATCCAGGGTTATTGTAGGGTTAAACAGCAGCCAGCTTAGCAAAGAAACCATGAAAAGCCAGGGTACCTGGGTTTTAAGCTCAAGGAAGTTTTGGAGTTAGAACCTACTATAGGAACTGAACTAAGTCATGAACCTCATATGCTCACCCTTCCTAGAGATAAGGTAGTGCAAGGGAACAGGAAGTAAGTCTATATATTTGTGATTACAATTTCTGAAGTAAATATTTGTGTAAAAGTTAACTTGAATATTAATGGCTAAATGAAACACCATCAGTGGGGTCTAGAGCCATTTGCAGAGAGCCTAGAAACTTTGATATCTTCTCAAGGGTACCAGAGAATCTGGAGGAAGGGTGAAATGCAATCTATATCTGGCCTTCAAGTTGTAAGGGCCGAAGTGGTCTATATTACACATAGGAAGAAATAAGAATGGGTTCCCTTTTAGCAATTCATGAGAATAAACTGATCCAGTCTAAAAACTGGTCCAGAATTCCCATCATTTCCACAGTGTTTCTATCCTGGATCCATGGTCACCCATTGGCCACTGCCATGTATAATTTCAATCTCAGCTTGAAACTTCTGGCTTTCAATGAAGTCCCTACCTCAAGTATAATCTCTTCCCTATAAAAAGAGTAGGATTTGCCATGCTCTTTCATTTTAAAATCTATTACCTTTTCTCCTTTAGAGAAAAAGGCAAGCAACAATTAAGACAGCCATTCTTCAGACTATGGGGAGGGAGGGGAAGGGAGGGAAAGAATAACACTTCTTAGGAAAAGAAAAACATATTCTCAGGTTTTCTTTTTCCCTCAAGGAATAATGTGTCTATTTTTTCTGGGTATTGATTGGAATCAGCATTTACCACTAAAAGACTCTTTGCCCCAGACAAATCCTAAATCTTGAAGTTAATAGGGCCCAGAATGTGATCTAATCCCCCTCCACACAAGTTCTTTAATCAATTAACTAGCATTTATTTATTTAATCAATTAACAAGCATTTATTAAATGCTTGCTATGTACCAGACACTGTGCTAAATGCTAGAGACATTAGAAAAAAGAAAAAGGGAGTTCCTGCTCCCAAAGAGTTCACAGTATAATGGAGGAGATAATGCCAACAGCTATGTGCAATAATATAGATACACAAGATAAATTGAAAGTAATAAATAGAAAAAAAAGAGTTAGGGTTAAGCAAAGTGGGATTTTAGCTGGGACTTAAAGGAAGCCAATGAAGGCAAGAGACAGATGAAGAGGGAAACAGAATAATGCTAATGCTTCCAGTCTTAATTCTATTTTTTAAACTATATTCCAGGGCACTGGGTTGCCTCCCTAGCTAAAGACCAATAATTCCTTATGGTTCACAAGTGAGAATCCTGTGCTCTCAAACATATTTTGGGGAGCTCTACCACAGAAACTATATAGAACTTTCTGGGTCTAGTTTCTTAAAGAATAGTTTTGGTGACCAAACATGTGTTGTTTCAGTTATATAAATGAATCTAAGAAAACTCAAAAGCTAAGCCCAAAAGGCCATTTTTTCCCCATCTAGTTACATTCCTGAGCGTTCACATGTATATGTATCAGCAAAATCTTTTCCAACTTTGAACCTTCTCATACACCAGTCACTCAAGATAAAAGGAAGGAAAAAAAGGAAGATGATCTCACAATAGAGAAGGAAAGAAAAAAAAACTTACATCAATGGAAAAAAGGTCAAAGCAAACCATCTGTGAAAAAAAAATGAATCTGATCAAGTATCTAATGCCAAAACCAAATTAGAACCATTCTAATGAGAACCAGGCATTAGACCTAAAATAAAATTTATTTCTCTTTCACCCTGTTCTTTTTCTTTGGGATTCATGGAAATCTATTTGTAGATCAACTCTGAACATATTTTGAGCAAGCAAAGGAAGAGATGGGGGAAAAGGAAAAGAAAGCAGACAAAGAAGAGGAAATGATATGGCAAACCAGAGGGAAGAGCTAAGAATATCTAGATCTTAATGCAAATTTGATAGGTCAAATGTATTTTTGTGTGTGTGAACTAAATGATTCTTGAAGGTAGTTTGAACTGAGCATACCCTTTGATCCAGCAATGTCTCTATAGGATCTGTGTCCCAAAGAGATCATAAAAGAAGGGAAAGAACCCACATGTGCAAAAATGTTTGTAGCAGCCCTTTTTGTAGAGGCGAGGAATTGGAAATTGAGTGGATGCCCATCAGTTGAGGAACAGCTAAATAAATTATGGTATGTGAATGTTATGGAATATTATTGTTCTATGAGATATGATGAGCAGGTTAATTTCAGAAAAGCCTAGAAAGACTTATGTGAACTGATGCTGAGTGAACTGAGCAAAACTAGGAGATCATTATACACAACAACAACAAGACTATGTGATGATCAACCATGATGGATTTGGTTCTTTTCAGCAATGAGATGATTCAAGGCAATTCCAATAGATTTGTTATGCAGAGAAAATTATGGAGACTGAATGTGGACCAAAGCATAGTATTTTCATCTTTTGTTTTTATTGTTATTTGCTTTTTTTTTCTTTCTTATGTTTTTTATCTTATTTTCCTTGTGCATAATGCTGAATATAGAAATATGTTTAGAAGAATTGCACATGTTTAACCTATATTGGATTGCTTGCTATCTAGGGGAGAGGGAGGTAAGGGAAAGAGGGAGAAAAACTTGGAACCTGAGATTTTGTAAAGGTGAATGTTGAAAATTATCTTTGCATGTATTTGGAAAAAAAAATAAAATACTATTAATTTAAAAGAATTAGCAAGATTAAAAAAAAGATTGCTTGAAAAGCTAAGGGGAGCAAATACTGAACTAAAATTGTTCACCTCAACCCCACATTCCCTCTAATGTTTTAATTATTCATCCTGTGTTTTCAAAGAGGAACAATGACATCACAGAGTGGTATCTTATATCACACATGAACTGGATTTAATGAGGCAGAGTTGCACAAATTCTTCAGCCTTATTCTTTTTTTTTTTTTTTTTTTTTTTTTTTTGGTTTTTGGGTTGAAAGACTTGCCCAGGGTCACACAGCTAGGAAGTGTCTGAGACCAGATTTGAACTCAGGTCCTCCTGACTTCAGGGCTAGTGCTCTATCCACTGCACCACCTAGCTGCCCCATTCAGCTTTATTCTCTTCTAGAATTGTTGAAGTCTGGTGGCAAGACAAAAGTCAAGATGACTGGTTAATGTCCAGGATACAGTGGATGACCAAGCTCTAAGCAATTCACACTACCTGCTCTCACCACCTTCTAGGCACATTGGAACATATTGTGCTCATCTACTCCTTCAACCAGAGGAAGTCTTCACATACTTGGAGTAGTTATTCCCCTAACTCCCAGATAAATTTGAGACCTGCTGGTTGCTCTTAACTACTTTAAGCCATCTGCTAAAAAAGTTTAATGGGGTATGGCCACTGAGAATGCTATAGTTTCTTGATGCCACAAGTGAGAGTTGAATGCCAGACAGACATCAAAGATAGATGAGCAGACCTGAATATGGTTCAATAATCCCTCATATCAGAGGTACTAGTGCTCTTTGAACACCTCATACATATTTCCCAAATAACACTGACATGTGTGAAATAAATGTGGAAGTTCTTAACAAGGGAGACAAGATAGAGCAGTGGAAAGAGTAGAAAGACTTAAGAGTCAGAAGATCTGGGTTTAAATCATATCTCTATGGTACTTATTACTTCAGTAACTCACTGTGTGCAAACCATTTAAACTGCCTGGGTTTTCGGTTTCTAACTCTTGACCTATAAACTCCTTAATTTTTTTTCACTTAATAGTATTTTTTTAATTATATGTTAAAATTAGTTTTCAATATTCACTTTTCTAAGATTTTGAGTTCCAAATTTTTTCTCTCCTTTCTTTCTCTCTCCTCTCCCCAAGACAACAAGTAATCTGATATTGATTTATACATGCACAATTACTTTTAAACATATTTCCATTTAGTCATGTTGTGAAAGAAAAAATCAAAACAAAAAGGGAAAACCATGAGAAAAAAAAAGTGAAAATAGTATGCTTTGATCCAGATTCAGTCTCCAAAGTTTTTTCTCTGGATGTGGATGGCATTTTCCATCCCAAGTCTATTGGATTGTCTTGGATCATTGTATTGCTGAGAAGAGCTAAGTCTGTCATACTTGATCATTACGCAATCTTGCTGTTGCTTAAATTATTTGCTTTTTAAAGAAATCATTACAAAGCATATTGAATGACCTTTAAACATTTTCCAATTAAAGAGAAAAACTTGTATGGTTTAAATGAGTCATAGAGATGATAATCCAATGCCACCTTTGTAAACAATAGCTCATTTACTAACAAATAGTTTGTCCATATACAAAGTTCTATGGTGTCATTCCATGTTTCAGATACCTTAATTGTACTTTTGGAGAAAAAAAAAAAAAAAACTTTGTTATACTAAAACATTCTGAACTTGGATAAAAATCATCACCTTCTTCCATAAGCTTAAGCTCATGTATCACTGCTCTTCCTAAGAGTACTTTGCATGATCTACCAAAGAAGAAATCTTCTAAGCCCTAAAATTGAAAATAGGGTGAGGAACAACTTACACATTGTGCTTTGATTAAATAAGAACCAGCCTAGTCCAAATTCTGATCAAAGACATAATTACCCCCTTAAGGAAACACAGAAAAATTGTAGAAAACAACAAGAAAAAATTGAAATAAAGGATGACATTCATGCTGTGAACCAAACCAAGTCAACCAAAAACTATCCTAAATTTTAATCCACATGAGCTACAAAAGATAAACAAAATTAATATAAATCACAATGATTTTAGCTAATTTGACCCTGCATGTGGCTCAATGTTGGCAAGAATGTGCTTTTCTGTTCAGGTACTATTCATTCTTGCTGACTTTAAAGGAATTGCTGTTTTGTATAAAGCAATTTTAATTCTAAATTCACTAACATGACAATAAACATAACATCACAATGATAGCTCAATATACTCAAATATACTCAAAAGTCTATCCTGACCTCAGTCTGTCTGTAAAGTATGTGATTATGCCAACTTTCAACAATATGTCAGCATCTAGAATTGTCCATGAGCAAAGACCACTCCTATCTTTCTATCTCCTCTTGATGACAGTAGTAATAATAAAATATTAAAAAGCTATATTAATAATGTCAGAAGGTAATGATTTATTGCAATAGTCACTGGGTGGGAAGGCAGTTTTGAGTTCTAGTCCCTACTCTAACCAATCTCTCTACCAACTGAAGTCCCTACCAAGGCTTTCTTTAATAGGGATTGGGGCAAGGTCTAGTTCCAGTTTTCAGAGAAATGTGAAGGGAGATCACCCTGCTGCAGTCCAGCTTGGCTACCTTCAGAAGCAAAACTAAGTAATGCTTTCCAGAGTTCTATGATCCATAAGAGCTTCTAAGAGTTCTCTAGAGAACAGGGAGGGAAAATATGGTTCCTGAGCTAAAGAGGTGAGAAGAAAGAAGAATCCTAGAATCTAACCTAAGAAGAAAGGGGCTAGGAACTATGCAGATTCTACTGAGATTGTCTACTTCTTCAAATTTCCATTTTTTGTACTGTCTTCCCTCAGGAGAAGAGTAAACTCTCTGAGGGAAGGAATTGTCTTTTTTATCTTGTGTAACACAGATCACTCTGGTTCTCATTGCTTGAAGATCCATTATATCAGATGTCAAACTTCCCTGAGGATTTTCTGATCTTCTTACAAGAATTGGCTCAAGATACTACCAATAATGTTGCTGGGGTAGAGAGGTGGTCCTCTCTACCCCAGTTCTATTTAACCACTGAGATGAACTTTTAAATAGAGGTATTTACTTCAGAATATATATATTCTGAATATATATGTATACAAATTTACTCCCCCCTAACTCATGGAACAAATAATCCTCCTCAAACTTTGGGGAAAGGAATTAAGTTCAGACTTTTACTCAAATCACATTGAACACAGTATTAGTTCCAAGTCCAAAAACCTCTCAGGCTCAAGTCCAGTCAGTTACCTTGGCTTCTCAGGGCTTCCACACAAGGCTGACTGGCTGCACCATCTGTAGGGAATCTTAGTGAGGAATCCCAGCAAGTCTCAGGCATGCCTTTGTGTAAATTCGTGTGCTGAGAACTTTGAAATGCATACCTTGCATTTCTGATAAATCTAGGATCCTCCTGGTGCCTTAATTAATGAATATCCCTTATGGCAGGCCTACAGAAAACCTGGCCAATTCCTGGAGTAAACATAATTTTTCTAGAAGAATGAACAAATGTTCTCATTAATGGGCTTCTTGTGATGGAAAAATCCCGTATCTGAGGGGATTACTCTGCTTCAAGTCTCCATTTCACATATTAAATGAGAATATTTAACATAATGCCTTCTTTGGTCTCAGCCTATAAAAACCCCTTAGTAGAAAGAGACTTTGAGAACTAAGTTAGGATGATTAGTACCACTTGCCTAACACTGCTTCACACTTGAGACTCTAGATACCTGTGACCCAGGTTCTCCCAGCTGTTAGAATCTAGATGTTGGCGTTTCCTTGTAGTGGTGATGATGTATGTTGTATGTTACCTGTTGTCTGTTTCTTATATTGTCTTGGTAATCACTGTGTTTATTAATTGCACGTTACTTTTATGCTATAAATTTCCTCTTTTTCTTATATATTGTTTAAATCAAGATTCTGAGCAGTAATAAACTTCTGTTTTTACCTTTTTATGTCTGTGCCTGTTGAATGCAAAATCCTCCAAACCTAGGTTAATCCTACACCATCTCATCTCCAATCCTGACACCAAGGTCATCATGTTTCTAACTCCCTTTGGAGAATTACTTCCAGCACCTGAAACTGAGGAGGGCAAATAATACAGAGCAGAAACCAACACACCCAGGCCTATTTCTCAGAGTTGAGATAAAAGAGAGAGCAGGAAAAGAAAAGTAATCCTTCTCTCCTCAGTTCAATTTATAGAACCCATGTGAGTGAACCTTCATCCTCTGGACTCCATAGCAGATAAGAGTGGCCAAAAAAAAGAACAGTAGAAATAACAATGGAAAAGAAAGTGAATACCTCAATATTGATAGTTTTAAAGATGTAGAAAGTCAATCAAAAGAGACTAACATCATACATGTGACAAGGGATGCAGGTCTCCATATAAGGCCACCTGGACATTGTCCAAAGACCCCTCAAGGTTGCTTCCATGATGGATGGGCTGGACATGTCCAGATAAACCTGGATTATCTTTGTTTTTATATTCCTGGAACTTAATAAGGTGTCTCACATATAGTAAGCACTTAATAAATGTTTTATCTAGTTAGCTAGATAAATTTGTTATTTATCTTGTTAGTTAGCTATCTATTTGTCTGTCCATCTGCTTTCATGTCAATAGGAGGGAAGAGAGATAAAGAGGCAAAGGGAATTGGGAATTTCCCCAGGGAATGGGTGGGATTCTGTTTTGTAAACAGGATTCAGACTTCTTTTTTTTTTTATTAAAACTTTTTATTTGCAAAACATATGTATGGGTAATTCTTCAACATTGACCTTTACAAAGCTTTCTGTTACAAATTTTCCCCCCTATTCCCCACCCCTCCCCTAGATAGCAGGAAATCCACTACATGTTAATTGTGTTGAAATACTTGACAAATAGAATATATGTATACATATTTCCACACTTATCATTGTTGTGTAAGAAAAATCATATCTACAAGAAAAAAAATCAGAGAAAGGAAACACAATGCAAGCAAACATCAATAGAGAGCATGGAAATTTTATGTTGTGGTCCACATTTTATATCCCTCTCTCTGGGTGTATATGACTTTCTTCATTGAACAATTGGAGCTGGTTTGAAACATTTCATTGTTGAAGAGAGCCATGTCCATCAGAATTGATCATCACATAGTCTTGTTGTTGCCATGTATAATGATCTCCTGGCTCTGCTCATTTCACTTATCAGTTCATGCAAGTCTCTCCAGGCCTCTCTGAAATCATCTTGCTGGTCGTTTCTTACAGAACAATAATATTCCATGACATTCATATATCATAATTTGTTCAGCCAATTGATGGGCATCCATTCAGTTTCCAGTTTCTAGCCACTACAAAAAGGGCTGCCACAAACATTTTTGCACATGTGGGACCCTTTCCTTCCTTTAAGATCTCTTTGGGATATAGGCCCAATAGAAACACTGTTGGATCAAAGTTTGATAACTTTTTGAGCATAGCTCCAAATTGCTCTCCAGAATGGTTGGATCCGTTTACAGTTCCACCAACAATGTATCAGTGTCCCAGTTTTCCCACATCCCCTCCAACATTTGTCATTATCTTTTCCTGTCATCTTAGCCAATCTGACAGGTGTGTAGTGGTACCTCAGAGTTGTCTTAATTTGCATAGGATTCAGACTTCTTACGCTGTTTGTCCCCTTCCCTCTGACTCTAAATGTACACAACAATAATGTCAATGAATGGAATTTTTAGGATTCTCCATTCCTTTCTGATATGTATGTCCTTGTATATATATATATATATATGAGTGTGTGTGTATACATATATACATATGTATGTACATGTTACATTTGTATGTGTGTATGCATGTGTGCAAGTGTGTATGCGTATATGGACAGCTAGGTGGCACAGTATAGTACAGGCCTGGAGGTAAGAATCTTTCTCATTTTAAATCTGGCCTCAGACACTTACTAGCTGTATGACCTCGGGCAAATCACTTAACCCAGTTTGCCTCAGTTTCCTCATCTGTAAAATAAGCAAGAGAAGGAAATGGCAAACTATTCCATACCTTTGCCCCCCCAAAAAAAAAACCCAAATGGGATTGATGAAATATAGCTTCTAGGGAAGACAGCAGGAGGGAGGTCCCCCTGACCTTAGAGTGCTATTTTTCTAACAATCTGTCCATCAATGATTTTAAAAGTCTTCTGGCAAGGATCCAACCATTCTGGAGAGCAATTTGGAACTATGCTCAAAAAGTTATCAAACTGTGCACATCCTTTGACCCAGCAGTGTTTCTATTGGGCCTATATCCCAAAGAGATCTTAGAGGAGGGAAAGGGACCCACATGTGCAAGAATGTTTGTGGCAACCCTTTTTGTAGTGGCTAGAAACTGGAAACTGAAGGGATGCCCATCAATTGGAGAGTGGCTGAATAAATTATAGTATATGAATGTTATGGAATATTATTGTTCTGTGAGAAACGACCAGAAGGACAATTTCAGAGAGGCCTGGAGAGACTTGCATGAACTGATGCTGAGTGAAATGAGCAGAACCAGGAGATCATTATACACAGCAACAACAAGACTATATGATGATCAATTCTGATGTACATGGCTCTCTTCAACAATGAAATGTTTCAAACCAGCTCCAATTGTTCAGTGAAGAAAGCCATATACACCCAGAGAGAGGGATGTGAAATGTGGACCACAACATAACATTTCCATGCTCTCTATTGATATTTGCTTGCATTATGTTCCCTTTCTCAGATTTTTTTTTCTTGTAGACACAATTTTTCTTGCACAGCAAGATAAGTGTGGAAATATGTATACATATATTCTATTTGTCAAGCATTTAACATAATTAACATATAGTGGACTTCCTGCGATCTAGGGGAGGGGTGGGGACTAAAGTCTTTTGGCCTTAAAATAGTCCTAGATTTGCTGGTCAGTGATAACCAAATTCCTGAGACCACTCCTCAGTTCTACATCTAAATTAGCATATATCCCATAAGATTAGCATATCAATGACATGAAGAACTGGATAAATTTGTTTCCTTGCTCCTGGTTCTTTTCTAAATTCTTTTGGCACTTAGCCCACTTCAAATGGCATTACAATTACAATAAACTTTGTTCCTTGACTTGGATATGGGTTCAAGCCTGTAAATTCTTTTGAGACACCTTGTAAAACCAGTCTAGAACCCCCAATCTTTTGGGGTCCCTTCTCTTCTAAGCCTCAACAGGCTCATGAAGGTTCAGACTCAACTGAAAAACAACTGAACAGCATGTGTGCCTATGTTTACACCTATTTGTGACTAATGGTAGCCATGGTGGGGAGGAAGAGAAAAAAAAAAGAAATTTACATGATAATTTTATTGTATATTTGAAAACGATGGTAAATTGTACATAGTAGATTTACAGCTTTATACTCAATCACTTTTTTCTATTATGTTATAGAAATGCTTGTTTTATTCTATAAATTAAAAATAAAATTTTAAAAATAACTATAAATCTATATAATATAAATCTATCAATTAAAAGCAATATAATCATCAATACATGGATATTACCAAAAATACATCATGATTAATTGTGGAAATATGTATAGAAGAATTGCACCTTTTTTAACATATATTGTATGTCGATGATCAATTTTGATGGACATGGTTCTCTTCAACAATGATGTGATTCAAACCAGTTTTTCAGCGATGAAGATAGTCATATACATCCAGAGAGAGGCCTGTGGGAACTGAGTGTGAACCACAACACAGCATTTTAACGCTTTCTGTGAATATTTCCATGCATTTTGTTTTCCTTCTTAGGTTGTTTTTTCTTCTTCTCTTTCTAGATCTGATGTTTCTTGTGCAGTAAGATAACTGTATAGATATGTATACATGTATTGTATTTGTCATATAATTTATCCTATTTAGCATGTATTAGATTACCTGTCATCTAGGGGTGGGGAGTGGGGAGAAGGAGGGGAAAAGCTTGGGGAAAAAAAGTTTTTGCAAAGGTCAATGTTGAAAAATCACTCATATGTTTTGTAAATAAAAAGCTTTATATAAAAAAAAAGAAAAAAAGTGTCCAATACACACTAGTAAATGGCCATAGTAATCTAATAATAATCCAGTAAAAAACCCAACTATCCAAGCTTTTTAGATAAGAACTTACTATTTCACCAAAGCTGCTTGGAAGATTAGAAAGAAGTTTGGTAGAAACTAGGCATAGATCAGCATTTTACACAGTATATCTTGATATACAAACAGATAATAAAAGTATTTTTTTTCCTGATGCAATTGGGGTTAAGTGACTTGCCCAGGGTCACACAGCCAGGAAATGTTAAGTGTCTGAGGTTATATTTGAACTCAGGTCCTCCTTACTTCAGGGCTGGTGCTTTATCGACTACACCAACTAGCTGCACCAAAATAAATAATTTTAATTGCATGAAATTAAAAAGGTTTTGCACAAAAAAACTAATAACCAAAATTAAGAGGAAAACAGCAAAGGTATTATCTATAAGATAACTTCTATATCTAATATTCTATGATTCTATGATTTGATTGTCTAAAAGATTCATGGTCATAATTGATGTACAAATTTGTACTTATGTTTCTATATGTGCCATAGTAAAATCTTCCTTCAATGCAAAAAAAAAAAAAATATATGGTATGTATTACTTGCCATCTAGGGGAGGGAGTATGGGGAAGGGAACAAAAAAAATCTAAACACAAGGTTTTGCAAGGGTGAATGTTGAAAACTATCTATGCATATGTTTTGAAAATAAAAAGCTTTATAAAAAATAAGTTAATTAAAAAATAAATCATGGATTAATTAATTCCAATTTATATAATTCTTATTCTAGCAATTAAAATTAATCCTATTCTATTTATCTTATTTATGAACAATCACTGATACCCATAAATCACAATGAACTGAATAGATATTGATCAAATAGAATAGGATTATCAAAATTATTCTCACAATAGCTCTTATCTCAAAGAGTTGTCATGAGGATCAAATGAAATAACATATGTAAACAGGGAGTCTACATTTCCTGCTGCCCACCTGAACTCCTTAGCTGAGAAGAGCCAGCTCTTCCTCTGATCAAGAACCTTGTGCCTTCCATCTCCTGCAAGGAGCAGGGGGTTCCATGAGAGAACACAACAAGGGGCTGGACCAGATGGTTTCCATTTGCCCCAAAGCAATGAATTCTGTCTATATCATCCTGAAATAAATCCCACCCCCTCCTGCCAGCTCCTCCAAAATGAATGTGAAGAACCTCTGATACAAAGAGGAGCAATCTTCCCCTTCCCATTCAAACACTAATGTCCACTCTCCAATCTTTTATTCCCATCCCCCTCAATCATTCTGCCCAAAGTTTCAATCAAATATCATGCAGTTCTTCCACATTACTCTCTGGAATATCTGTTCAATAGGTAATAAACTTCTCATCCTTCCTCTACCATTTCCATTTAATAGCTATTACTGAAAACCCAGCTCCCCCCAGATGATAGTTTTCCTTCTACCTCCATCACTCAGTAATCTTTCTTCTTCAGAGTTTTATGGTATTTATATCTACCTTCCATTAAAAATCCCAGTGGCTGTTGCCTTCAGACCTCCAGGTCATTCTCCTTTCTTCCTGAATGAGTTTGTACAAAGCTGATAATTTCTCTCTCTTCTCTAATTTCTGCTCTAATACTAGAAATTCATAGACATGTTGATTCTCTTTCAAATTCCCTAATCACTCAATTCCTCAACCTACTCACTTCCTAAAACTTCTGCATCCCATTTCAGTCACAAAGATATTCATCACCCTTCATCCTTACTATGACTTCCAAACCCTTTATCCCTCAATTCTCCCCCAGGCTGTTGTTTCCCTTATGCTAGTCATCCTCTCCTCTTTTCCTCTTCTTAACTCTGATGAATCAATTAAACTGACACTGTTCTCTTCTCTTGAATTTCTAGCCCCCTTATATCACCAATTACATCCTGCCAAGCCATAGCCTTGGAATTCTCCCACCATTAGTTGCCTTTGCTCCCACATATATGCTGCTAAATGTAGAATAAGATTTAAAATGATTATACATGTACATGTACATACTTCCTTTCTTGGTAATGGAGGGAGAAAAATTTTAAGAACTCAAAATCTTACCAAAATGAATGTTAAATGTAGAATGAGAAAATTATATAATTGTTCTGAGTCTACCACAATTTTATGTTATACAACCTCAACTGAACTCTCATTGCTGCCATACAAACCTACTATACCTGCCTCATCAACTCATTATCCCACTTACAATAACTTTTCCAAACCTTTTCAATCCTGTTCAAACATCTGATGGTTTCTTCTCTTTCACTCTCTCAGTTGAGAAAATTGTCATATTTTGCAGAGAAAAAAAATGAGACCATTCACTGTGAGGTCCCTCATCTTCCTTCTTCACTTTTCATTCAGATACCTTCTATCAGTCCTTCCTCCTTCATCCTTGTCTCACAAAATGAAGTGACCTTACTCCTTTCTTAGACTAACCCATTCCTTCCCATCTCCTCTGTCCCTCTGTCATCTCCACTCTATCACTTATTTTTAATCTCTTCCTGGCTACTACTCTCTTCCCTACTGCCTAAAACACTCCCATGTTTCTCTCATCTTGATAAACCTTCACTTGATCTTTTCATCCCGATAATATCATCCTATATCTCTTCTGTCCTTTGTAGCTAAATTCCCTGAATGTAATGCATGGAGAAACTGAGGCAGGATAGAGATTAGAGACTTTTAATAGTTTATTGATAGTAGTGGAGAGTTTGGACTGGCAGCCATATTAGCCGAACATCTGGCTACATATATACCATGAAGGATATAACACCCTCCAAAACCGATAAAGGAATAAGAAGGTAGGAAAGGGCCAAAGAGGGAAGCAAAGGGTGAGGGAAGAAGAGAGTTTGGAATCCATAATTATGGGTCTGAATGGGACTCTTGTCTCAAAGCATCCAGCCCTCAAGTGAGGGGTTCCAGTGCTCAGGGAAACAAAGGCAGAAGGAGGGGTAGAGCACTGGGGGGACAGAAGTTCCAGAAAAGGACGATAAATTCAGTTCTGACAGATTGGGGGTATGGAGGAAGGATCATAAATTCTGATAAGGAATTAGGAGACATTGAGTCTGAGACCAGAAAGATATGCCCAAATATTGGAGATAAATCATCTAGAGTTTTATGACTCTTTGGAATGCCAGTGGCTATAACTCTGCAACCCCAATTATCTCGGTCCTAATGGCCAGGAAGGGGGATTGCCACCAGGGAGACTGAAGCAGAACAATTCAGGGAAACTGAGACAAGGGAACTGTGGCACAACATGAAAAGGCTATCTACAACAGATTTCTTCCCTTTCTCTCCTCCCACTCACTGATTAAAACCTTCCAATACAGCTTCCAACCTTATCATTCCACCAAAATTGTTCTCTCCAAAGTAGCTGCCAAATTCAATGGCCTTTGTTCAGTCTTTATTTTACTCTACTTTTCTTCAGCCTTTGACACTATTGATGACTCTCTCTTTTTTTTTTAATCAATGGGCAGTACAGGTTATATTTATGTATACATAAGTAGATACACACACACACACACACATACACACACACACACACCATACATGTACGTCTTTCCTTCCCCTGGTGATTCTTTGCTTAAATTATGCTCCATAACTTGTCTTGTTTTATTTAACCTCCCCCCATGCAAGGATCCCTCCCTTTTCTTCTTCCCTCACCCTTTGCTTCCCTTTGGTCCTTTCCTACGTTCTTATCCCTTTATCGATTTTGGAGAGTGCTATATCTTCGTGGTATATATGTAGTGTTGCCTATTTAACCCATCCCAGATGGGAGCAGGTTTTCAGAATTACAAGCCCACCTCGCCCCTCTAATGTCTCTGTGTCTATTCTTCCTTTGCACCTCATTTGTATAACATAATTACTAGAGGGGATGTGGGAAAACTGGGACACTAATACATTGTTGGTGGAACTGTGAACGGATCCAACCATTCTGGAGAGCAATTTGGAGCTATGCTCAAAAAGTTGTCAAACTGTGCATACCCTTTGACCCAGCAGTGTTTCTACTGGGCCTATATCTCAAAGAGATCTTAGAGGAGGGAAAGGGACCCACATGTGCAAGAATGTTTGTGGCAGCCCTTTTTGTAGTGGCTAGAAACTGGAAACTGAAGGGATGCCCATCAATTGGAGAGTGGCTGAATAAACTATGGTATATGAATGTTATGGAATACTATTGTTCTGTAAGAAATGACCAGCAGGACGATTTCAGAGAGGCCTGGAGGGACTTGCATGAACTGATGCTGAGTGAAACAAGCAGAACCAGGAGATCATCATACACAGCAACAACAGTATTACATGATGATCAATTCTGATGGACATGGCTCTCTGCAACAAAGAATTGTCTCAAACCAGCTCCAATTGCTCACTGAAGAAAACCATATACACCCAGAGAGAGGGATATGAAATATGGACCACAACGTAACATTTTCATGATCTCTATTGACATTTGTTTACATTGTGTTGCTTTTCTCTGATTTTCTTTTTTTCTTGTAGATAGGATTTTTCTTGCATAAGTTGTCAAGCATTTCAACATTATTAACATGTAGTGGACTTCCTGTCATTTGGGGGAGGGGAGGGGACTGGGGTAAAATTTGTAATGGAAAGCTTTGTAAAGATCAATGCTGGAGAACTACCCATACACATGTTATACAAATAAAAAGCTTTAATAAAAAAACAAAACAAAACAAAAAACATAATTACTATTTTTACCTTAACTCTGCCAATCTTTCTTTTGAGTTACTTCATTGTTGATGTGAATCTTAAACATATAGTATACATTTCCCATGTAAAAAAAAAATACAACATAAACAATTTGTCCATGTTTAAATAGTTCATCCATGTTGAGTTCCTTAAATTTGATCTTTGATTTTGGCCCTTATATATTAAATTTTTCGAATTTGTTAAGTTCGAGTTTGGTTGATAAAAAGTCCTAAAAATCTGCAAATTTATTGAATGTCCATTTTTCTCATTCAATATTATAGATAATTTTTCTGGATGTGATATTTTTGGCTGCAGGCATAGTTCTTTTGATTGTCAGTACATATTATTTCAGGACCTGTGGTCTTTCATTGTAGCTGTTGATAAGTCTTGTACAATTCTAATTGTAGCTCCAGCATATTTTAATTGTTTTTTTTCTTGTTTCTTGCAATTTTTTTTCTTTAATCTGGAGATTTTGAAATTTGGCAATAATATTCCTGTGTGTTTTGAGCAAAGAATCTCTTTGAGATGGTGATGGGTAAATTTTTTCTATTTCTTTTTCCCCTTGTGTTCTATCACTCCAGGACAATTTTCTTGGATTATTTCCTATATTATTGTCAAGGTTCTTTTTTGGTCACAACTTTCGGGCAGTCCAATTATTCTTATATTTTCTCTTCTTGATCTGTTCTCCAAATCTGTCATTTTTCTTATAATTTGTTTCACATTCTGTTCTGTTTTCTCATCCTTTATATTGTTTTCTTATTTCTTAGTTTCTCATAGCCTCACTGGTTTCCTTTTGCCCAATTCTAATTTTTTCCCCTGAGGCAATTGGGGTTAAATGACTTGCCCAGGGTCACACAGCTGAGAAGTGGTAAGTGTCTGAGATCAGATTTGAGGTCAGGTCCTCCTGATTTCAGGGCTGGTGCTCTATCCACTGCGCCACCTAGCTGTCCTTCCAATTCTCATTTTCAATGAATTATTTTCATCTTTGAGACTCTTTTCCTCCTTTTCTAGTTGGTTAACTTTTTTTTTTTCCATAATCTTGTTTTTCTTGGAAGGTTTTGGGCTTTTTGGTTTTGTTTTTCCTCAATGTCCCCCATTTGATTTTTAAATTCTTTTTGAGTTCTATAAATTCTCTCTGGGCAGGGAGCCATTTCACATTACTTTTTTGGGCTAGAAGTTTTTTTTACCAGTGTTCTCCTCTGAAGATGAACTCTGGTCTTCCCTATTCCTATAATATGTTTCAAAGGTGGGGTTCTTTCTTCTTTGCTGGGTTTTTACTAAGAGAAGTATTAATGTAAGCACCTTTAATCATTAAATGGGGGGATGGTGCTTCAAGCTTCTCCTTCAGCTCTCCCCTCTGACCAGGAACCTCAAACCAAGAGCTCCACTCTCCTGAAAGTGCCCACAGTTAGCAGTGTTCCTGTCACCCCTGCCTCTAAACTCATCAGGTGCTGCTCCCTTCTCCCCCAGGGCTGTCTCAGTAGCCCAGCTGGGCCTGGTATTCCTAAAGTCTTCCCAGATTCAGACCCCAATTCCATAAACAGTCCAAGAGGTGAAAGTTTCTGGGGTTCCTGCTGAGGCTCCAAAAGGAGGCACCCAGCTAGCTTCAAGGTCCCTACTTGAAGTTTAAAGGGAGCTAGCCAGGAGATGTTTGCATTTCACAAGGGTTAATCCTGGCCTGGGGACTTTCTTCAGATCTTCTTGGGCTGTATTGAGAGGATCCAGGTTCTGTCCCAAGTCATTCTTGATTTTTCAGCAATCTGTGTTTGCCCTATGGTGCAAATTTGTTCTATTGTGGGGGAAATCTGGAGAGCTTGAAATTTATCAACCTACTTGGGCCATCTTCCCAGAATCCTCTCCTCTTCTTTTTCACACTTTCTTCTCTCAGACCTGGAGAGATTTACATGAACTGATGCTAAGTGAAATGAGCAGAACCAGGAGATCATCATACACGGCAACAAGAAGACTATATGATGATCAATTCTGATGGACAATGAGATGATTCAGGCCAGTTCCAATGGTCTTGTGATGGAGAGAGCCATCTTCACCTAAAGAGAGAATTGTAGGAACTGAGCATAGATCATAACAGAGTATTTTCAATTTCTTTTATTGTTGTTTACTTGCATTTTATTTTCTTTTTCATTTTTTTCGTTTTTGATCTGATTTTTTTTGTGTGTGTGCAGCACGATATTTGTGTAAAGATGTATAGAAAAATTACACATGTTTACCATATGTAGGATTACTTGCTCCCTAGGGGAGGGGGTTGGAGGAAGGGAGGGAAAAAATTTAGAACACAAGATTTTGTAAAGGTGAATGTTGAAAATTATTCATGTATATATTTTGAAAATAAAAAGCTTTAATTAAAAAAAAAAAAAGATGTTTTCTTCTCTCTGGGTTTTTGGGCCACCAAAAACCTCTCTCCTGGTCCTCCTACCTATCTGTTGCTTTTCGTGTCCTTCACTGGATCCACTTCTAGATTACGCCTTCTAACCATAGCTTCTAACCTGGGTTTCCTCCCTGATCTAATCAGTTCCCATGAACTTAATTGCTAACAATTCTCAAGCATACCCTATACTGCCCCAAAATCTGACCTTCAATCTTGCATCTCCAGCTGCTTTTCAAACATCACAAAATGGAAGTCCATCTTAATCTTAAACTCAGCATGTGCAAAATTGAACTCATTATCTTTCTCCCTAACCCTCTCCTATCTTCCCTATTGCTGTAGAGGGCTTTACCAGCTTTCCAATCCCTCAGATTCCCAACCTAGGAGTCCTTTTCCACTCCTCATTACATTTCACTCACCTCTACCCACTATCTCCCAATCCTCCCCAAACTCTGTCCATATCCAATTTATTGCTAAGCCTATAGATTGTACCTTTGTAACATTTTGAATATACCGCATCTTTTCTGGCACTGTCATAATCCTGGTGTAGGCTCTCATCACCTTATGACTGGACTTTAACCTGTTTGTTGTTCTTCCTGCCACTCGACTCATCCTTCATTACACTACTAAAGTGATTTTCTTAAAGCATATATAGCTTCCATACTCAATAAACTCCAGTGGTTCCCTACTGCCTTCAGGATCAAATGCAAAACCTTCTGTTTGGTGTATAAAACCTTTCCTAATTTAGCTTCCTCCTGTTTCCAATCTCCTGATACCTTACTTCCTGTCATTTACTCTTAGACTTAGTGACACTGGCTTACTTGTTGTTCCATGTAAAAGACACTCCATCATTCAGTTCCAAGCACAAGATATTGAGGTCCTCCAAAACAGAAAATACATCCAGCTAGGAGCTGAGAGAGGACAAACTAAACATGATGAAGAAAGGTAGTTTCAGAGAACAGGAATTCTGAGCAGAGAGATGTGCAGCTTCAAGACTGTAACAGTCCTCCAAGCCCAAAAGAAAGCTTGATAGTTAAACAGAAATAGGTATAGGATCTGTTATTTCACTAATAAAGGGAAATTTTGGGTGAGGAAACTCCCTCTACCAATGTAAATTAGCAACATTTCTGTAATTTATTTATCCAATCAAATAAACATTTATTAAGTAACTACAACATGCCAGGCACTGTGCTAAGCACTTGAAATACAATTAATGAAAAGATCATCTGCCCATCAATTGGAGAATGGCTGACTAAATTATCGTATATGAATGTTATGGAATATTATTGTTCTGTAAGAAATGACCAGCAAGATGATTTCAGAGAGGTCTAGAGAGACTTACATGAACTGATGCTAATTGATATGAGCAGAACCAGTATCATGATCAATTCTGATGGACATGGCTCTCTTCAATAATGAGATGATTACTAGTTCCAATTGTTCAGTGAGGAAGAAAGACATATACACGCAGGGAGAGGCCTGTGGGAACTGTGGACCACAATGCAGCATTTTCACACTCTCTGTTGATGTTTGCTTACATTTTGTTTTCCTTCTCAGGTTTTTTGTTGTTTTTTTTTTCTTTCTAGATCTGATTTTTTGTTTTGTTTTGGTTTGGTTTTTTTGTTTGTTTTTGCTGAGGCAACTGGGGTTAAGTGACTTGCTCAGAGTCACACAGCTAGGGGAATGTTAAGTGTCTGAGATCAGATTTGAACTCAGGTCCTCCTGACTTCAGGGATGGTGCTCTATCCATTGTGCCACCTAGATCTGATTTTTCTTGTGCAGCAAGACAACTGTATAAATCTGTATATATATATATATATATAATTTATCACATATTTTAACATACTTAACATGTACTGGACTACCTGCCATCTAGGGGAGGGTGTGGGGGGAAGGAGGGAAAAATTTGGAACAGAAAGTTTTGAAAGGGTCTATGTTGAAAAATTACCCATACATATGTTTTGCAAATAAAAATCTTTAATTAAAAAAAGAAAGAAAAATTACCCATGCATATATTTTATAAATAAAAAGCTTCAATAAAAAATAAATAAATAAATAGATCATCTCTGCCCTTGACATTCTTACTAATTAAAGAGAAGAAACACAATAGAAGGTAGGAAAGAGAAAAGTAATGAAACACCAACCGGTACTGGGAACTGGAGCATCTCATTCTATGTAGCTCAAACCAGGTAAGGAAGCAAATGCAAAATGAAGTCTTCTGAGAACCCAGTTTCTGACCTCAACATTGGGAGGAGTTTGCAAGTACATGTTCTAGCCCTTGTTTCACTTTTGTTTTTTTCTAAGTTCTGTCACTCCAGAATTTGGTTGCAGACTTGATTTAAAGTTGGGGAAAACTAGGGAGAGCTCAGAAAACTTCCTGCCTCAAATTGTATCACTTTTTGAAACTCCAAACAATTAGCTCCACTGGTTCGATGGACATTTCCACAACCTTTAAAGTTTATAAATTGCTTTACAAAACTTATCTCAGGAGATCATCAAAACTAAGCCAATGAGGTAGATATTATAAATATTATAGCCTTTACTCTTTTTAATTTTTACATTTAAATTTCAAATCCAAGTTTAAAAACACTTAAATTTTTTAAAGATGTAAATATTTTCACTAGGGATTAGGAAAATGCAAATTAAAATAATTCTCAGGTGCTACCTCACACTTATCAGACTGCCTAAAATAACTGGAAAAGATAATGATGTGGGGATGTGGGAAAACTGGGACACTGCATTGTTGGTGGAGTTGTGAACTGATCCAACCATTCTGGAGAGCAATTTGGGAACTACATCCAAAGAGCTATAAAATTGTCTATACTTTGATCCAGCAGTGCCACTATTAAATGGTCGTATACCAAAGAAATTACAAAGGAGGGAAAAGATCTGGCATATGCAAAAATGTTTGTGGTAGCCCTTTTTGTAGAAGCAAGGAACTGAAAATTGAGTGGATTCCTATTAATTGAGGAATGGCTGAATAAATTATAGTATATGAATGTAATGGAATATTATTGTTCTATAAGATATGATAAACAGGCTGATTTCAGAAAATCCCATATAAGTTTATATGAACTGATGCTGAGTGAAACAAGCATAACCAGAAACCTGTGTTCATTAACACAGGAACAGCAAGATTATGTAATGAGCAAATATGATAGATTTGGTTCTTAGCAATTCAGTGATCTAAGGCAAATTCCAATAAACTTTGGATGGAAAATTCCATCCCCATCCAGAGACAGAACTATGGAGACTGAATGCGGATTTAAGCACAGTATTTCACCTTTTTTCCCCTCGTGTTTTTTCCTTTTTGTTCTGATTTTTCTCTCTTAATATGGCTCACATGGAAATATGTAAATAATAACAATAATAATGTTCATGTATAACAAAAAATAATATTTAAAAAAATGTAAAGATTTTTAAAAACTTCTTTTTGCATAAGAGGAAATTGACGCTCAGCGAAATGAAGTGATTTCCTAATGGTCCTACAGTTGGCCGCTGTCAAGGGTAAAATTCAAATTCTCTTACTAAGGGGAAAAACGTGCCGTACTTCGCATTTTAATAAAGTTTGTCCCTCTCCGGCCTCTGTGAGATGTCATTTCTTGTATTTCCACACAGGCCGTAGAAACTAAGCGGCGCCCTTTCCTACTTCCCACTCCAGATTGCTTTGATCAGCCAATCAGGACGCGGTTCAGAGCAATTCTCCGCCGGGGTGTCATGGCAGCCTCCACACGCTGCTGCTTATGCCTGCGGCTCCGGCCGCTGAAGAACCGGCCTTTCCTCTTGCCGGGGCAGGCTCCGCGGCTCTCTCCCAGACAGGCACGAGCGATCTGGGGAAGCACAAAGCCCAGGACTGTGACCGTGGACTTAGGCAGTAGGTACGGGAGTTCCTGGCGCCGCCGCCAGCCCCTCTGCACTTTCTGCTCCTGCAGACCCGGGATCCGCTTGCTTTGCCTGGGGGAGCCCTTTCTCGTGCACTCTGGTGACCCTGTCTAGGGACATTCCCACTCCCAGCTCTCCTAGTATTCCTCTCGGTCCCGCCCCCAACTCTCCCTGGGCCCTTGGAGCTTAATGACCCTCCCCACCCCCCCAGGGCGAGTACTGAATAGGACCCGGATGCCTTCATCTCCTTGTCCTATGGGGGGAAGTCTGCAAAATGGAGCAAGGTAGAGAGAGCATTGAAGTCTGGAACATCTGGGTTCAAATCCTGCTCCTGAAACTTTGTAGCTTTGGGACCCTAGGCAAGCAAGCCACTTAAACATGCCTACTCAGTTTCTTCTGTAAAAATCAAGGGAATTGGTCCGATCGGCCTCTGAGGTCCATTCTAGCACTAAATTTGTGACTATGAAATAGCATCTTCCTCACAAAGCTTTAGGAAACCGAACAAGATAAAACCAAGGCTGAGGTTGTTGTGAGGATCAAAAGCAAAAAGTAGTCTTAATGAGAGCAGCATCTAGCAAAGTGCTTGACATAGAATAGGTGCTCAATAAATGTTTCTTTATTAATTGATTTCGGTAATGAAATATAGTGGAAAAGAGTCCTAGATGTTGGATTTTTTGAGTATCAGCTACGTGGATTTTTATAATTTCCTTATGTGTAAAATGAGATAGTTAATCTGTAAAGTTCTTTTCTTTTCTTAATTTTTTCTCATGTTGCTTCTGTCTTGTGCTATTTGCTCAAGTCCCACATTTGATGACTCTGGGCATCCAGTTTGATGCCTTAAAATTTCGGATGACCTCTTAATTGTCAAACTCATCGACTTTTTCGTAGTCCACATTCTTGATTTTTTACTCTGTTGGCAAAGTTGGTCTCCCATTGATTGATCAATGAAGTGGTCAAAGAAGTATCTATTAAACTTTTTGCCAAGTCCTGTGGTAGGGAAACAAAAACAAAATCAAAACAGCCATTGCCTACAAGGGGCTATGTTCTGTGGGGAAAAGCATGGAACAGTATTCTACAAATTAGAAACAAAATATATAGTCAATACTAGGCATTTGGGGCTTGGATCAGGAAAGGTCTCATGTTAGAATTTGAACTTAAACTGATCTTTAAATAAATCTTGGGATCTAAGGAAGAGGCAGATATCAGGAGGGATTACATTCCAGGCATGTACAAAAAAGCATAGAGATAGGAGATAAGAGTGCTGTCTATGAGACACATCGATCTGAATGAATTGTGGAGTGGGTGAATGAGTATAATGGATAAAAAGTCTTGCAGGATAATTTGGCATCTGTTTTCGAGGGACTTTAAATGCCAGAAAAATGTGGTAGTAGAGAGCCAGTGGAGCTTCTTTTGTTGGGGAATGATATAATCAAACCCGTGATTTAGGAATATCACTTAATGTTGAAGTATGCTTTGGAGGGGAAATATTAGAGGCTGGATGACTTATTTAGGAGTATATTTTGCCATAATCTGGGCAAGAGATAATAAACTGAAGATCTGAACTAGGGTGCTTGTGAGGGGAGAAAATGTGAAAGCATAGGGAATTCTAGGGACTTGGTAACCATTTGAATGGAGGGAAGGAAAGGGTGGAATAATAAGAATGTCTTCTTGATTTGGACTGGAAGGATAGTGGTATTCTTGATAGCAGTAAGAAATCAAAGACATGGCACTCAGTAGTGTCATACTGCAAGAAGTCAAGAAGGAAGAGAAATGAGAAAAGATCACTTAGATTTAGCAATAAATAGAATCCTAGAGACTTTGGGTAGCCGCCAGTTTCAATCAAATGGTAAAGAATGAAATCAGAAGAGTTTGTAGAAGAAAGATAAGAGTTTTGTTTTAGGCATGTTAAATTTAAGGTGCCTTTGGGACATCCATTTGAAAATGTCCAATAGGAAATTAGTGAGAAAGGCTGGTTTTGATCTTTTTTGCATAGGGATGTATCTTTGGGAGCTGGTGAACTTACCAGAAGAGTGTAGAGAAAAAAGAAGACACAAGATAGATTGTGGGATATTTTCATAGTTGAAGAGAGAAGGGAAGAGAGACTTCAGTAATGATCCAGTAAAGGAGGCTAAGGAGTAATCAGGCTGGCAGGAAAAATGAGAAAGCAGAGATTAATCAAGAGAAGCATGTGGTCAAAGTACCAGACCCTAAAGAGAGGTTAAGAAAATTGAAGGCTGATGGGGCAGCTAGGTGGTGCAGTGGTTAGAGCACCAGCCCTGAAGTCAGGAGGACCTGAGTTCAAATCTGGGCTCAGACACTTTCTAGCTGTGTGACCCTGGGCAAGTCATTTAACCCCAATTGCCTCAACATAAAAAAAAAAAAATTGAAGGCTGAGAAAAGGACCATAAATCTTACTATATTGAAAATTTAAGATGAGTTTCAATTGAATGATAAGGTTATAAACTAGATTGAGAGGAAGAAAAGTTAAGAAGTTGGTGAAATCTGACCTGTGGACTCTCCAAGCTATGAGGGGTGTTCCATGTGTAGATAAATATTTAGAGAGCAGTTTGGGCAGATAGGTAGATATATATATCCTCTCACTCACAACTGAATTCATAGAAAAGCTGTCCTCACTCATTGCCTCCATTTGCTCACCTCCGATTCAGTTTTCAGCCTCTTACAATCTGGTTTTGTTCTTTGCCACTTGAGAGAAGCTGCCCTATCTAAAGGCACTGGGTTCTCTTTTTAAATCTAATGATGTTTTTTTCTTAATCATCTTCCTTCTTGACCTCTGAAGTATTTAACATTACTGAGCACTAAGTGCTTTTCAGAATACTTCTCTCTCTTCTTTCTCCCCCCCCCCTTTTTCTCTTTTATATCCTCTTACCTGTTTGTCCATTCTTTTTAGCTCTGCTTTGTGTGAGGGTGCCAAAGGGCTCTAGGCCTTCTCTGCTCTCTTTTGGGAATGTCTTCAATCAGTCCACAAATATGTACTATATTCCCACTGCTAGGGATACAAAGAAAGAAATAAAACCATCCTAGTCTTTGAAGACCTTTTAATTGTTTCAGAAGATACAATGTGAGCTTTAATTAATACAAAATAAGACTATTTACAAGATGAATTTTTCAGAGGGAAGGGCAGCTGGCAAGAGAACAGGAAAGGCTTCATGTAGAAGGTACTGAAGGGAAGATTAAAGGAAATCCAAGATTCTTAAAGCCAAAAGCAAAGTGAGAGCACCTTTCAGACTTGGGAAAAGCCAGTAATCTCTATGCCAATGACTTGAAAAACATTTAGGTATAGTAGACAGCAGTAAACTTGGGAATCAAGAAGACCTAGATTCAAATCCTACCTAAGATAATTCTGGCTTTGTGACTGGAGCAAGTAACTAAACTAGTCTGAGCTTCTGTTTCTGTATTTGAGGTGGGACCAGTATGTATCAAATCTCCCTCCTTCTCCCCCCCCCCCCACACTCCATGTGTGATCCTTGGTAAGCCAGTTAACCTCTTTTGGCCTCTTGGTCTTGATCACTTAGCCTCAGTTTCCTCATCTGTAAAGTTGGGATAATAGCAAAGGAGATAATAATTGTAAAGCACACTGCCCAGTACAGAGTAAGTACTATGTAAATGTTAGTTATTGTTGTTGTTGTTAGTATTATACTATGCTACTTCTGAGGGAGCACATCACTGGCAAGATTTCCACCTTTCCAGTTACCTCCATTCTTCACTGCCACTTTCCCCCATATCCGGGCTTTCCACCTTGTCAACATCTCTAACATCCATCTCTTTTTTCTTCTTATATCACAATACCCTAGTTTGTTGTTTAGTCATGCCTGACTCTTCACCCCATTTGGAGTTTTCTTGGAAAAGATACTGGAGTGGTTGGCGTTTCTTTCTCTAGCTCATTTTATAAGTGAGGAAGCTAAGGTAAACAGAGTTAAGTGAACTTGGACCATATTTGAACTTAGGTTTTCCTGACCCCAGGCCCAGCACTGTATGTATGGGACAACTTAGATCAAACCTAGACATTTCTGTCCTATTATAGGTCTCCTTGCCTTAAGCCTCCCCCTTCTAAATATCTTGCGCATAGCCACTGATTTGATTTAAATAACAAGTCTGTCTATGTCACTCTCCTACTCAAAAAGCTACAGTGGCTTCCATATAGAATAAGATACAAATTCTTTTGCTTAGCATTTAATTTTCAATAATCTGGCCCCAGCAGAGTTTTCTAAGCTTGTTACAAAACATTTTCCCCTTAATACTATATCACTAGACAAACAAATTTTTTTCTACTTGTTACTTATACACAGTTATTTCAATTTTTCACCTTTATGCCTTTATACAATCTGTAGATCATATAAAGAATATTCTCTCACCATACCTGTTTCTGAATGGCCTTGACCTCTTCAAGACCCAGCTCAAAAGGCTTTTCCTTATCTTCTCAATTGTTAATCTCCTACCTCCATCTCTTCTCTATATTTTATATGTCTTGTTTTTACTTATGTGTGAACATGATCTTTTTCATAATAGAATGTAAACTACTTGAGACCCAGGACTGTTTCCCTTTTACTTTTGCATCTCTGTTGTCAAGACCAGTGTCCCCTACATAGTGGGCATTAAAATTAACACTTGTGAATGAGTATAATTTCAAAAAGCAGAAAGGAAGAGAGGTGGCAGTCAAGGCAGAGGAAACTTGAAAATATCTATGGATAACAGGGAAGAAGACAGTAAAGATAGAACAAAGATTATATTGAGTGCATATTGAATGGTACCAAAATGATGGTTTAAAGCCAGGCAGAGAAATTTGGACTTAATCCAAAAAGAAACCTTGGTAGATTTGTGAGCAAATTTTATATATTGATATAATCTAGGGATACTTACTCTGGGGTCTGTGAACTTTGGGATATTTTTTTTTCACTGTTTTGATCATTGTATTTGAATATAATTGTTCTCCTTTATACTGCTATTCATTTTTTATGTACTGAAAAACATTGAGGCAGGATTTACAAAAATTAATCCTAGAACCACTTGTAAGACTAGATCCTTGGAGAATAGCTAATTCAAACATGGGATGATGAAAGCCCAGATTAAGTTTATAGCTGTAGGAGTGAAAGGGAGTGAGTAGATAGCCCCAGCACTTCAAAAGAAGAAATGGTTGGTATTGGGAATTCAAAGGATTTATTCAGAGTTCCAGTTAATCTCATTCAGCCTCTATTTCCTCTTGTGTAAAATGAAATAATAATAGCATCTCCCTCCCATTCTTATATAAAGAATATAAGCAAAGCACTTTACAAACCTTAAAGCCTTCTAAAAATTCCATAAAAGCTCTATGTGAATTGTTATTATTTAATGGATACCTTGTTCTCTTCCCCCCCCAAAAAAAAATGTCTAGGCTATGTCAGAGCTGTCAATCAAATTGATAATTAAAGTCCTTGGGGTTTCATTTTAACAGAAAACTAGAAATATCCTCTGGAAAACTGGCTAGATTTGCAGATGGCTGTGCTGTGGTACAGGTAAAACATGGTTTTTAATTTTCAGTTTTTAAAAAATAGTTACTAGACCTAATTTTAAGTTCTTCTATAATAATGGATAATTTAAATGAATAATTGTAAGAATCTTGGTATTGGAAGTCAATTTAGAAAGCATCTAGTTTATTTCCAATATTTGTATCAAAACTGTTCTACAACAGGTATTCTTTCTTATCTTTAAGATTTTTAAAATTATTTATTTATACATTAATTAAGCTAAATATTGTAGTATCTTATGAACTTTTATGCAAGGTTTTATTGATCTGTAACTGTATATCTTGTTCTGCTTCTAATGATGATAGAGAAAACTACTAGATTTTTGCTTATTTAAAATTGACTTTGTTCTTGTTTTAGTCATTGCACAGCAGGAGTCTGCTTTTGGCCACTTAAGATTAATTAAAATCACTGTTATAAAGAAACATTAATCTTTGAGTTTAATTAAAGTAAAGCAGTAACTCATTCATTTTTTAAATTTCTGTTAAATAATTGGAAGTAAAAAAAAAACAAACTGGAAGCTATTGTATAATGATAATTCTTGATCTAATGCTAATGCTTTATTTTTAAGTCAGGTGAAACAGCTGTTATGGTCACAGCAGTCAGTAAAACAAAACCTTCACCCTCTCAGTTTATGCCTTTAGTGGTAAGTACCAGGTAATTTTATCTAAATTTGAAATTGTGTTAATTCCTAAAGAATACAGAGGGGGAAATGGGGGGAGGGGAAGGGAAAGGAAGAAATAGTGCCTTCCATATTACTTAATTTTTTTGGACAAAGTATCTTGGCTAGGGATGAGTCTAGGTTTCTTTTTAAAATGGGTAATTAAATTCAGCAGAGTAAGAGGTTATTTTTAATAGATTCTAGTGGTCTTACATATATATAGTAATAAATTTGCAAAGAGACAGATTTTATTTCTGCCTATTGAAACTTTTCTTAAGTAGCATGGTGAAATAATGGAATCTCAGTTGCCCTAAAGGGGCAGTTAAGTGGTCCAGTTAGATAGAGTGTCAGACCTGAAATCAGGAAGACTCACCTTTGTGAGTTCAAATCTGGCCTCAGACATTTACTAGCTATGGGACCCTGATAATTAACTTAATCCTTTTTGCCTTAGTTTTCTTACTTATAAAATGAACTGGAGAAGGATATGGCAAACAATGCTAGTATCTTTGCCAAGAAAATCCCAAATGGGGTCATGAAGAGTTGGACACAACTGAAGAACAAGAAATTGTTCTAGAAGTGAGTAAAATAAGCGGTAGGAATTTCTCTTATCCTGGAGATATTTAGGGAAACATTGGAAAGTCTAGAAGAAATTCTTCATTGGATGAAACATTAAATTATATGTCTTTTTAGGTCATTTTCAATTCTTAAGTTCTATAAAAATATAAAATAAAGCAACACAGTTTTTGGCTCCAAAGAAAAAATTGCTATATGTCCCCTCTCTGTCCCAGGTAGATAATTATTTGTAAGGCAATGATAGGTTTTAGAGTGGAATTTTTAATGGGATAGCTACTTTTGGGCTTCATAAGAACTGTTCTATTTTCACTTAAGGTTGACTATAAACAAAAAGCTGCTGCAGCAGGTAGAATTCCCACAAACCATCTTAGAAGAGAATTTGGTTCTTCTGATAAAGAAATTCTCACAAGTCGAGTTATAGGTAAGATTTTTAAAAATACAAAAAATAACTTCATCTAATTATTTAGTTTACTTCTTGGAGTACATGAGGTGAAAGAGAGAGAAGGGAAAATCATGCTAAGATTATGAACCTGGAAACTCAAGAACTTTGGAAGAGAGGTGAGGGTAATGATTTCGTATTTGCACATGTTTTGTTTAAGCTATCCCTGCAACATTCAGTTTGAAATGTGCAGGAGGGAATTGGTTATGTACTTGTGCATCATAACTTTTGGCAAAACACTTAGGTGCCTACGTTATTATTCACAATGAAATAAACATATACGTGATATCATTCCATTCATTTGTGTTCTGCTTAACAAGTCAGCTTGAGAAAACAGGAAATTCTTCATATTGAACCACTCTGTTGTTTTTAGCCATATTTTTAATATAGAAAGTCTATTAACCGACACATTAATGATAAACCAATTTCCTCACAAAACGATTTTAAAACCTTTTCCCTCCTCAGATCGTTCAATTAGGCCTCTCTTTCCATCTGGCTACTTTTATGATACACAGGTATGTTCGGTTTAGTATATTTTTCTATGTCAGTATTTCTTAAATATCTACTACACTTTCATCACTGTGCTAGTCACAAGAAAATGGAAATTATTCTTGGTAGTATTATATTTTAAGATGAACGAATAATGAATAAGCACAGCTTTCATTTCAAATGGTTATTGGAGATTTACTGAAAAATATAATTTGATCAGTAATAGTAATTTACATGCCTATAAACTTGCAAAATACTTAAAATTCAAAATAAACACTATAAGGAATTACTGCAATTATTTTTCTTATTTTACAAATGAGGAAATAGTAGTTTGACCAAAGTCCCATAAATAATAAGTGTCGAAAGTGAGATTCAAACCCAGAGTTTTCCTCTCTCTAAATTCAGCAATCCTATTATATCACAGTACCTCTCCGGCAGAACAATTTTTAAAGAGAGATTTTGAGGTATAGTGCAGAACACAATTTAATTCTTAGTTTTTATTAATTAAGTTTCCTAGTTCTCTCTGGAGAAGAAAATCTGTATTACATTTTTGGTTATAAATAAATTTGCCAGTAATACAAGTATCACTGATGTAAATGGTTAATTCTTGCCAAGTGAGAGTCAGTGTAGAGTAGAGAAAGTTTTGATGTCTCCCTTTAGAAAAGTAGGATTTCTTGCCTCTTTAAAAGAATATATTTCTGATGCCTCATACTTTTTTTTACATATTCAAAATACTAGTGAAGATCTATAGGGCTGTCATAATTACAGTAGAATTGTTTGGCTTAATAGACATCTGGTATTTTTTAGTCTTGTTTCAATCAAACCACTTAAGTGCTTTCTAAGTAATATACTAAACATTCATTTACTCCGTCTAATTTTTAACTTTTTTTGTTTTTAACACATAAATCTTAATATAATACTTAGTATGGCACCTTATATGTAGATATTTATACTTTTAATAGGTATTATTTGGTTGACCTAACTTATTTATCTTAGAATATAGTCTAATAAAATCATAATTATAGATTTGATTCCTTTTTAGTTTTGCTGTGCTCTGGGTGAATTTCTTAACCTAGCCAGATGTCTAAAGTATATGGTCCTTGGTCACAAAGGATAACAAGTCTGATGAATTTAGTGTAACTATCACTAATGCCCAGGGCATTTTTGCTAATGATGTAAATAAATAAAATGGCACAGTTAAGCCTCTTCATACTATCTGATCTCAGATAACAATTTTAATTGGATTTTCCCAATAACCTTATGCCTTTTTGAATGCTCAGTACTCTTCAAACAGTTTATTTTATACAATGGATTTTTCATCTTTTTCCTATCTTTTGCAAGAATATTTCAGCCTCAAGTGTATTTGTTATTAATACCATGTTATCTATTTAGTTGTAATCAGTTAATTTTTTCCATTTTTTTTCCCACACCAGGTTCTTTGTAATCTTTTAGCAGTAGATGGTATTAATGAACCTGATATTTTAGCAATTAATGGTGGTAAGTCCTAAATCAGAGATTTTGAAACTGGTCTTTTAGTTATTCCGAAAGCTAAAAAATTTTGTGTTTCATCTTGCTTTTAGCTTCTGCAGCCCTCTCGTTATCAGATATTCCTTGGAATGGTCCCATTGGTAAGTCAAAACTTGAATAAAAGAAATAAAGGTTACTTTTACAAAGTAATATGTAATTTGTACAGTTATTCATGCATATTGTGTCCATATCATTATATTAGCTAATAGGCTACAAAGTTAAAACACATTCCCTGCCCTCAGGGGTTTAGAGCATACAGAAGAAATAATCCATTTTTATATAAGTATAGTATAAGGTAGAATGTTAAGGTAACAAAGGAAAGATTGAATCAAAGTACTCTTAAGAAAATTGAGGAGATTAGAAAACATTCTCAAACAGGAGTAAGAAGGAACAGAATAAAGTAGTTAGGATTTTACAAAGGATATGTTTTACAAGAGCTGAGCCTTGAAGGCAGAAAAGAATTTTGGTAGCAAAGATAGAATATATGTTCTGAAAACAGCATGGCCATCATGAACTCACAAGGGCAGGAAACAGCTAGTTGTCCAGTTGAGCAGGAATATAGGATATACTAAGAGAAGTTTTGTAAAAAGAATGGAAAGATAATTTGGAGTCATAGTATAAGAGGACTTTTAGCTAGCAGTAGGAGGTAGTCAGTGGTTTTAAGTGCTCCAGAAAGGTAAAGAAATAGAAAACTGAGGGAAAGCCATTAGAGATCAAAGAGGACCTTTGAGAGAGTAGTATCAAAAATGGTGGATTAGAAGCCACATTTCAAAGGGTTGCAGAGCAAATTGGTAGTGAGGAAGTGGTATAGACGAGACACTTAGAATTAAGTAGGAGTCATAACAAGACTAAGGTTTAAGGGAATGACAGGGTCAAGGGAAGGGTTTGTTTTTTTTTTTTAAGGCTGGAGAACTAAGTATGTTCTTAGGCAAAAAAAAAGGATCAATATAACTTGAAGGTGAAAGAGGGAAGGATCAATGGAGAAGATTTTTGAAGGAGATAGAAAGAAATGTGTTGAAAGGTACAGGTAGAAGAATATTCCATCTTGATAAGAAATATCAGTTTATCTTCTGGAACTAGAATATAAGTGGAGAAGATAAGTAAAAATGTAGAGGTTTGGCGATGAGGCTTCTCAAGACAAATAGGCTCTGACTTCTCAGAAGAAGGCAGAGTCATATCTGAGATAGTGAGAATTATATTGAAGGCTTTGGAAAAAGATACCTAGGAACCTGATAGGGAACCAATCAGAAATAAGAAAATGATTACTGTATAGAGTGAGATTGGATTCATTGTGGACTCATTTTGCATGACTTTGTGACTTCTCTATTCAGCATCTCCTAAGTAGCCACAGAAAAATTTGATAGCAGGAATGACACATGATTGAGGATTATCAGGACTTGTTAAAAGACAAAGAATAAGGGATTCATATGTCAAGCAATGAGAGTCCAATTGGACCCTCAAAAGAGTGCAAGAAAGAACTTATAACAGAAGTTATAAACTAGAACAATTTATTAGAACACTAGATTTTGTAAGAACAAAGAGCAAGTTTAGGAATGAGGCAGTGGGAGTAGAAGAATCATAAAAGGTTGTGATTCAAAAGGAAAATTTTAGAATTTAGAGTTTTGATGGTAGTAGAACAATTGCAGATAATGGTAAAGCGTGCATAAATTATCAATGGCAGTGACAGAGACAGATTAGAGTCATCTCCACTGAAGAATTTAGGTGGCCAGTGTTAGAAGGGAAATCTATGTAAGCAGTAGAATCAAAGCTGAAGGCAAGAGTTAAACTAAAGGGAAGTTGTAAGTTGCACTCATAGAGGAAAGAGGAAGAATGACATAGAAGTCAAGGGACAATAGCAATAAGGATCCAGAAAATGCTATAATCAGATAGTATAAACTTCAGGGGGTAGTTTTCTCTAAGTTACATGAAGTATGCAAATTTCTAGACCTTTGGGCATTGAGAAAAGGAGGTTATCTACATAGGAGAATAGTGTCTTTAGGAGAAAGCAAGTTTCAGTTTTCTCTAGAAGTCAGGAATGAGAAAGATGAATAAAAATTTGATAATAGAGGGCACAAAGGTAGGGGCTAGTGGGAGAAGACAGAAGTCTTCTTCAGGATCAGGGATTGGGCCTAATTAGATGGGGACAGGAATACAGGGAGGGATAGCAGGGAATAAGGAGTTTTCCCAAAACAGACGTCTGCTCTGAAACAGAAGGATTAGAGAAACAGAAAGCAGGAATTTGTTAATTGGATAGAAGATTGCCCACAAGAAGTGATGAAGTCCCAAAGTTAATGTTAGAATCTTGCTGTGAAGTAGGCTTCTGTTGATGGTATCTTTTACCTAGAGCTGCTTCATTGGCTTATGGTATAATCAGTTCAATTATTGTTACTTTCAAGCTTCCTGGAATGAAGTTTTGATTCTAGTGATAAAAACATAACAGTATTAAAGGGATTTTTTTCTCCCCAAGTATGTTTATTTTTTTGTCAATTTTTATAAAAAAAGGTTATTTGTGAATGAGAATTGGGTATATAGACTCGGAATAACACAGTGGTAGTTTCATTATGATAATGCTTATAAGAACATTATAGTGTTTTGGTTTTTTGGGGGTTTTTTTTGTGTTTTTTTTTTTTTTTTTCAGAAAGTTACAGGTAAAATATGTTGATATCAGTGATTCTGAGTTTTAAAATATTAATAATTGAAGTCCTTCTTAGGTGCGGTACGAATAGGAATAATTGGTGGAGAATATGTTGTTAATCCAACTCGAAAAGAAATGTCCTATAGTACTTTAAATTTAGTAGTCACTGGAGCACCTAGTAGTCAAATTGGTAAGTAGTTTGGAAATCTGGCATTTTCTTAAAAGTTCACAGTTTTAAATCTAAATATGTGTATATTTGATGATTAATTATTAAAAACTTTTAGTAACTATTTCTAAAATTATTTTTAAAGCCTAGAAAATAACAATTTAGTACTGAATTGTTTTGTAAATGTGATAATATTTATTTTTCCATTTCATTCTCTCCAACACTTTATGATGGGATTTGACAAAAAGGGTGACCTGGTGTAAGAAAGCTTAATCAGAAAGAAGAGAAATTAATTAATTATGAATCATCTGGGTGCAGCATACAAAGGACATAGTAAACAACTGGAGGGGGCCAGAATGATAAAAGGACCATAAGATTATGCCACATAGGGGCAGCTAGGTGGCGCAGTGGATAGAGCACCAGCCCTGAAGTCAGGAAGACCTGAGTTCAAATCTGGTCTCAGACACTTAACATTCCCTAGCTGTGTGACCCTGGGCAAGTCACTTAACCCTAATTGCCTCAGCAAAAAGCAAAAAAAAAAAAGAGAGAGAGAGAGATTATGCCACATGAGTCTTGTTTAGATGTACTCCAATTCAATATATTATATATCCATATATTAAGCACCTACTTTTTGCTGGGGCACTATTGCAAAGCACTAGGAGCTTTCAGTCTAATAGGAGAAGCCAACACACAAAAGGAAGTCAGAAAGAGGAGAGAGGAAGAATAGCAAGAGTTACCTTCCAATCAGAGAGGAGATGAAGCTGAGGAAGTTGGAAGGTGCTGAATATCCATGTTGACTTAAACAGCATAACTAGATTTCCAGGTTTCAGCTTATCCTGGGAGGTCATGTTTAGACTGGATTATGGAGTAAATTGAATGGAATATAATAAGTGCCTTCAGATATTTAAAGAGGTATTATGTGGAAGAATAATTAAAACCAGATTG
Organism: Myrmecobius fasciatus; assembly: GCA_023553655.1. NCBI lineage: Eukaryota > Metazoa > Chordata > Mammalia > Dasyuromorphia > Myrmecobiidae > Myrmecobius > Myrmecobius fasciatus. Next base: position 417,792 of record JAJPUD010000376.1, on the reverse strand, counting down.
CAAAGCTAGGTGTTACAAAGATAGATTTAGACTCCATGTAAGGAAAAAATTTAGTAACAGTCAGGACTATAAGTAGAATATATTGCCTCAGGGAAGGGCATATTGGGTCCCTTATTAGAGATCTTCAGGCAAAGGCCCGCTGATCATGTATAGATTTTGATTAAATTATTCTGGGACAGGTACATGTGTAAAATGATGGCTCTTGAGTTCCTTTCACAATCTGAAATTGAATTTGCCACCTTCACTCCTCAGGGCTAATACTTTTGTTATATTATGGACATACATAGGATAGGAATGTGAAAAAATTGTCCAATTTATCCTAAATTCATCATCTATATCTTGACTAAATGCCCTCTGCTTGGCTATACACTAGGGAAATAAAATGTTTCTAAGTCTTTCCTTCATGATTTGCACTCCATGAATTTCCATTGGCAGTGATACACAATATTATTCCTCTCTTTTCTAAAATTTTTATTGGTATCCTTTGTTTTTACATTACCTTCACTTTTGAATAGATCCTTTTCCTTTCTTCTTCCTAGAGAGTCATTCCTTACAAGATAGAATAAATAGGACAGGGGAGGAGATGCAAAAATCAGATTTACAAAACTGCCTGATAAAATATTCTGTGTCCCAGTGAATAGCTCCCCATTTCTGAAAAGAATGAAGGGAGATAAATTTTCTTCAGCATTAAGCTTGGTCATTACAATTATATAGCATTCTGACTTACTTTTGCTTTCTTGTTACTAATTTGTTTATAGTCTTGGTTCTGTTTATTTCACTTTCAATCAATTTAAGTCTTCCTATGCTTCCTTTTAGTCTGCATTTTTGTTACTTCTTCCAGTAATACTCCATTATATTCATATATCACAATTTTTTTTTTTCCTGTAAGGCATTTGGGATTAAGTGACTTGCTCAGGATCACATAGTAACTGTTAATTTTCTGAGGCCAGATTTTAAATTCAGTCTGGTACTCCATCCACTATGCCATCTAACTGTCCCCTGTATTACAATTTTAGACATTGCCCAATATATGCATATATGCTTTCTTTCTAGTTCTTTGCTATTTCAGAAAGTGCTGCTATAAATATTTTTAGTATATGTGGGTTCTTTCTGTTATCTTTGACTTGATCATAGGCCTACCAATCTCAAGTTTAAGAGATATAAACATTTTAGTCACTTTCTTAACTTAATTCCCAGCTCCCCATTTCTATTGCTTTTCTGAGATTAAAAAGGAAAAATAAAAGATTCAGAAATCCTCTCTTCCTTTACTGTTACTGAAAAGAAGTTTAAAACTTTTCCTTGCTAACTAGAAGAAAAGGATTAACAACTGAGAAAATGAACAGTGGGGAGTAGTCAGAAATAAATAGGGTAAGTCCTAAAGTGATTCACATTAACCCTAAGTAGACCACTTTCATTAAAATTTGTATATCTAATGATTTACATAATTTCCCTTTTCCTTGATGTAATATTTTATTTTATGGAGGTTTTTATTTAGAGCTTGGTTTAAAGGGGGGGGAGCATATAATTTAAAAAATTTGGTAGTAAAGAAGGTCCACATGATAAAAACCTACCTTCAATAAGATTAGGCTTCTCTATTCCTATTCAAAAGATATGCAAGATCATAAAACCTAATGAGTTGGCAGTTCATATCAATTATCTTTTTAAAAAATTTACTAACCTTTATCTTATGCATACCTTCTTTAATTTCCTTTTTGGTTTCATTTGATAGGAAATCTTTAATTGGAATTTAATTCAAATGTGAAAACCCCATAGTTTATCCACACTTTGCTAATCATTTAAAATTGAAACTATTTTGATTTTGCTTAAGGAAACGAATAAAAAAAGAAGCTATATAATGTGGAATTAAAGACAAATGTTTTATATTAAATTTGTGTTAGGTTATAACTCAAGAATTACATACTAATGTTGATTTTTTTTGTTGACTTTAAAGTAAAGGATTGGGTCCCTGTTATTTTTATTTTAATAGTGATGTTGGAAGCTGCTGCAGAGAATATATTACAGCAGGACTTTTGTCATGCCATCAAAATTGGGGTGAAGCATACCCAACAGATAATTCAAGGTATACAGAAATTGATGAGAGAGAGTGGTCGTGCTAAGAGGACCCCTCAAAAGCTCTTTTCTGTACCACCAGAGATGGTGAAATTTGTCAATAAGTAAGTATAGCCGTTTGTACCAATGAATTGCGGCATTAGTCCCAGGTTTATCTCCTTAGGAAAAAAAAAAACCTTTTATAGAAACTCTGGTTATATTTCTGCACTCTTACTCCTTAACCAACACTTTCCTGTCTTAATATTTGTTTTTGTTGTTCACTTTTTTCAATGGTATCCAACTTCTCTGGTGTTTTCTTGGTTTGTCATTTCCTTCTCTACCTCATTTTACAGATGTGGAAACTGAGGCAAACAGAATTAAATAATTTGCCAAGTGTCATATAGCTAGAAAGTATGTGGAGGTAGATTTGAACTCAATTCTTCCTGACCCCCATATCCAGCACAGTAATTAGCTACCCTTTGTCCTACAGTCATAAATGCCTGTTCTCAGTCTTAACAAAAATTTTTTAAGGGTAAACTCATGTTTTGTGGGCAGAATGGCCTGCACCTGACTAACTATTTTTCCCTATGCCAATAAGCATGTGCTATTGCTAGATCTCAGTGGGATTCAGATTTCTGTTCCTCACTAGCCTAGTTCAGTAAGTAGAGTAGGTTCCCCAAATGCTTTTTGAACTTTCAAAAGGAATACGAAAAGGATTACTATACAGCTTCTTGTTGATTCAGAGGATTATGACTTATAAACTGCCTTTAATTAGCATGTAAATGCAGATCTGTTGAATGTTGAACATAGTAGGTATTTAATAAATGTGAATTAAATTTAACTGAAATTTTTAAAAATTTATCTTAATAATACTTTTTATGCATATAAATAGAGATCTATCATAGAAGGTGATTTCTCCAACTTGATTAGTAAAATACATTACTATTCAATCGGGGCAGCTAGGTGGCGCAGTGGTTAGAGCACCAGCCCTGAAGTCAGGAGGACCTGAGTTCAAATCTGGTCTCAGACACTTCCTAGTTGTGTGACCCTAGGCAAGTCACTTAACCCCAATTGCCTCAGCAAAAAAAAAAAAAAAAAAATTACTATTCAATCATTTGCATCCAAATACAAAGTATAACTAAACAAACACTTGACTAAGAACTAGACTATAACAGCTTACCAGATTCATTTGCCTTATTTTATATGACATCTTGCACTTTTGAATAGTTTAAGGTGACCATTCATCTAAGACAATGAATGTAAAGCACTTCACAGAACTTTAAAGTGCCATGTAAGTGGCAGCGTCATTATCCAGATCCTGCTCATATTAGTTTAAATGCCATGTTCTTGTTCTCTTTTTAAAAGACATTAATTTCTTCAAATTTATCAATTTTATATTTCTTCTTTCCTTGTATTCCAAGTATAATGGCAATTCATACTTCCTTTATGAGACTTTTTAAAATATTTATATAGATATATGTATATACATATATTTTTTCACATATATACATAAACAAGTGATGTTTACACATGATACATCTTATGTTTTTTGTCCTTAAAATAGACATGCCATGGAAAGGATCTATGCTGTTTTTACAGATTTTAATCATGACAAAGTAAGTATACCTAGAATATCTCTTAAGAATACTATATGTACTTTCTCTGATTTTTTTTTTCTTGTAGATAGGATTTTTCTTGCACAACAACTTGTCAAGTATTTTATCATTATTAACATGTAATGGACTTCCTGCCATCTAGGGGAGGGGTGGGGACTGGGGGTAAAATTTGGAACGGAAAGCTTTGTAAAGATCAATACTGAGGAACTACCCATACATATGTTATACAAATAAAAAGCTTTAATTTAAAAAAAAAAGAATACTATATGTATATACTATACTATATGCTATATGAGTTCTGAGGAATCCTACATTGCACTTTACTTAAATAGTGTTTGAGAATTTTGAGTCTGTTTTCATGAAGTGTGTGTGTGTGTGTGTGTGTGTGTGTGCGTGTGTGTGTGCGCGCACAGGCACGGAACAAGCACGTGTTTGTCCTCCATGCCCCAACCTCTCTTGCTTTCTTTAAGTTAGTCAATAACAACATTTCTTAAGCAAGTACCACTATGTGCCAAGTATTCTGCTAAGTCCCTGCCAAAATCCCTTCCTTTACTGGAAGCCTTTTCCATCCCCTCTTAATCACAGTGCTTTCCATCTGTTAATTATCTTCTAATTTTCCTTTATATACCTTGCTTTGTATATTTGTTTGCATAAGTTTCTTGAAGGCAAGAACTCTCTTTTTGCCCTGTTTGTATCGTATCCTTAGTACTGGCACATATTAGCCACTTAATAAATGTTTCTTGGTTGATTAAAATATCTTTAAATTCTCTTTTTTCTTGATGTTCCTACATTTGTTAATGTCTGAATATGTGCAAAAGCATCTGAATGAATGTCACAAGGAAGATTTTGTTATTCTTTGTCAGCTGCTTATTTGTGAAAAAAAGATTCCCATTATAGAATCCCAGAATTCTGTATATACTTCACAGTTTGGTCATAGTTATATAGCAACATAAAAATATTTGTTATACCATTAGTAATTATAGTTCATATTTATGACTGTAACTTCTTTTAGGTTTCCAGAGATGATGCTATTAACAAGATAAGATTAGATGTTGAGGAACTACTAAAAGGTACTCACTATTTTTATTAATGGTTTTGATTTATTTTGGTAACAATGAAATTTTATAATTATTTGACCATTGTTAATCTTTGCACAAAAGTCTAATCCCCAAGTACATACTTCTACATTTCACAGTTTGAAAATTCCATGTTTATTTAGCATTATTTTCTTGAGCACTTTCTGTTGTCCCACATATTCACTGAATCTTTTTCAATAACAGCTTCATAATAATGCCTGTGTCCTCTCCATGTGTCACACTGTAATTCAGGCCTTCTTTATCTCTCGTGGCAGTAACCTTCTGACTTGTTCTTCCTTTATATCTTGCTTCCCATTATGAATTCCAAGTGAATCTTCCTAAAGCTTATCTTTAACAATGTTACTTCATTTCTAAAAAAAATCATCAGTGACTTCCCATTGTTTCTCAGATAAAGCCTAATCTCTAGGCTTGGCTTTCAAGGTCTCCAAGAACCTATCTTTTTCAGCCTGTCTTCAAACTATTTTCCTTTGCTGGCAACTTTTAGCCAAAATAATTTCCTCAACATGCTACTTATAATCTATCCTTTCTTGTTTCAAAATACTGAGATACTCCCCCTTAATCTTTTAACAGTGTTCAGATTTGTATCATAGTTATTTGTGTAAATACCTTTTCACTCCTAGTAAATTTTAAAAACACTAAGTCTTTGTAAGACTTAATAAATGTAGAATAAAATACAAATTTGAATCATACAGAACATTTGCTCCCTGGGTTGTAAATTGTACATGTAAGGTAAAAATCTTTTGTACCTCTTGAACATAAATTAAACACAACATAAATATTAAATTTCTTCCAAATAGAAAAATGTCCTATGGTTTGATTTATTTGCCCTTTTCAAAAAGAGTGTAGCTGTTAGAATAATTTTTATCATGTCACTGTCTGTCAAAATTGAGGCTATCAGCTATTATTGCTATTGAAAAATTTTTAGGGGAAGGAAGAAAGGAGGAGGCAGGTTGGCACAGTGAATAGAGCACCAGCCTCAGAATCAGAAGAACCTAAGTTAAAATGAATCTTCCAACACTTACTAGCTTTGTGTTCCTGGACAAATCACTTAACCCCAAATACTATAAGAAAAATAAAAATATAATAATAAAATATTGTATATAAATATAATAAAAAGAAAAAAAGTAAATAAGTAAATTTTATAAGTACATAATAAATAAGTAAATTTAATAAGTAAAATTTACCTTATTTAAGAAGTCTTTTATAAAAGTTTACCATTTATACAAGACAACTTTTCTTTCATGCCTGTGAGATAGAAAAACATTTTAAAATACTTTTTTTATTATACTCTATTTTACTTATGACATCTAATGTCTTTACTCACATTCAAGGCAAAAGCTGAAAATCTTAAGAGAAGGCATAACATTGGAAATAACTTTTTAGAATATTAAGAATAATTAATATTTGAAGTTTTTATGTGATTATTTTTGAGACTATTATATTATACTAGGACAAATGATCATTTCTGGGATAGTATATAAAAATTTGAAGTCTTCTTTTTTATTATTTTAACTTGATGAGGATTTAGGAATATTAGCATGTTGAGAACTCATTGACTCCCTTATTTGCCAAATAAAGTTACTGAGACAAAGAAGTAAAGATGTATACTTTTGAGGTGACCTTTTCATAAATAGAGCTAAGTGGAATTTATTGGTAAGTAGCACAGCATAGGCAACTCTAAAACATAATTTTTTTAAACTTAAAAGTGTTCAAGTTTCCAGGAACTTATACATAGGGCAAATAGGACCTAAAACAGCTAATGCTTTATAATTCACAGTTAAATACTAGGTATGGGAAGTATTATGAGTAAAGTTACAGAGAGAATTGTACAGTAATTCATAGTATGAACAGTGGTCTCATGGACAGTACAATAGAAAGGAAATAATGTTAAAACTGAAAAGAAAGGTTGGCGTGGAATTTTATGTTCAGAACATATTCTCTGAGTTAGGAAAATAAAATCCAATTGTGACATATGATCTATCTATAGAAACTCAGCCTTCTGAATAGATCTTTTCTTTTGATTTGTCTTCCATCTATAGAAAAATTTCCAGAGGCTGATCCATATGAAATAATAGAATCCTTCAATGTTGTTTCAAAAGAAGTTTTTAGAAATATTATCCTGAATGAATATAGAAGGTAAATATGTTCTTTCCCTGAAAATAAAATATATTTATATATAGTATCTCTATAACTGAACTTTTTATGACTTTAAAATAGCCTTTAAAAATAGTGACTGGTCTAAAGTGAGTAATTTTTTTCTCTAAATGAACAAGAAAGAAAGTTGATACTTATTTTGTACTTATAGAATAATGGTCTATTGAGTAGCACTCTACTGAGAGCTGGACCTGGTGTGAGGTACACCAAATTCTAATTCAGCCTCATATAATTAAACCAACTATGTGACCCTGAGCTTAACATATTAACCTCTGCTTCAGTTTCCTCGTCTGCAAAAAATGATTGATAATAGCACTTACCTCCCAGGGTTTTTGTAAGGCTAACATGAGATAATATTTGTAAAATGCTTTGCAAATCTTAGTGTATTATATTAGTGATAAGCATTGTTAATATTGTTATTTTATTATATACTTGATGAAGAATAATATGATAAGCAGAGAGGAAGGAGGGGGGAGAATGACATCTTCTTTGTGTATGACTTTTTCCTACTTTCATATGTTTTATGCTTCATTTTGTTTACTACCATAGGTGTGATGGAAGAGATTTGATGTCACTCAGGGATATCAGTTGTGAAGTGGACATGTTTAAAACCCTTCATGGATCAGCCCTCTTTCAGAGGGGTCAGACACAGGTAATATTTGCAAATCACTATAATTATTTTCTGATATATGGTTACTTTAGTCAAGCTAAAATACATCATAGCAGTTACTTCCTTAGTAGTTTGTCTGTTCATTGGTACTTATTCCATAAATAGCATGAGTTGAGTTTGGGGAACCCTGAACTGAGAGAAAATTTTATCCCTTCTATTTAGAAGCCATGTGACTTTAGACAGGTTATTTTGTTTTCTCTGGGTTATCTGTAAAATGAGGAAGTTAATTAGATAATCTCTGAGAACCCTAATTCCATCTCTAATATCCTATGGTTGTGGTGCTGATAGTTTTTTGTTTTGTTTTGTTTTTTGATAAGACCAATTTCAATGACTTTTGATATAGGGGATTCTCAATGAGGAAACTTTCTACTATCTGCTGTGCAACTTCTGGTTTTAAAGGGTGGCTTGATTATTTAGGTTAATAACTGACAAAGATCAGGAATAATATTTTACATATATTTTATATGTCAGTAAGATCCTCTATGCCAAATCAGCATGCACTTTGCTATTCAATGACTTCAATACAAAGGTTAGAATATATCAAAAATCCTTTCACCCCTCATTAGTTAGAATTGTATCAGAAATCATGGATCAAGTATATAAGGAATGAGCGAGGCTGAACACATAAGACTACACAGAAGCCAAACACCTTTTTATTACAAATTCTTTTTTAAAGAAAAGAATAGATGAAGACAAAATTAACATTGAAAATCATATATGAAAAATGTGATTTTATTTATGTGTATGTGTTTTTTAATGGACTTATAATATATCTGTGTGTTTTTTTTTTAATGGACTTGTGTTTTCATGAACCAGTATTCTCAATGAGGAAACTCCTACTATTGCCAATTGGCACCAGTTCTACAATTTATATTCTTAGAAACTTTCCCAGGCCACTGAGATATTAAGTGACTTTCCAGAGTCATATGGAAAATAGACAGGGGTAAAACTCTGAACCCAAGGTTTCCTGCAGTGAAGCTCTTCCTATACCACACCACCTCAAAATTAGTTATATTTTGATAGATAGGGAAGGACTTCTTATGGATATAGAATCATGACTGAATCAGCAGTCTATGTATAGTCAGTTAAGTTAAGTAAACAAGTGTTTAGTAAATGCCAAGCACTATGCTGGCATTGAATCTGGGGATTCAAAGAAAGTCTCCTCAAGGAGCTCATATCCCAACAGCTATGTACATAAAAAATATATGAATGTAAATGGGAAGTGATCTCAAAGAGAAGTCACTAGTGGAGGGTGAGGGGAGGTGACCAGCAAAGTCTCTTACAGAAGGTGAACTGAATCTTAAGGGAAAGGTAGAGATAGCAGTTAGGAGGGAGGACATTGCAAGCATGAGAATAGCCAATGAAAAGGCCCAGTTGAAAGTAGGAATGTGGTATGCAGAGTTCACGCAACAAGGAAGCCCCCACTTAAAGCCTGGAAAGGGAAAAAGGGGCCAGGTTGTGAAGGGCAGACAGTTTTATAATTCATGTTGGAGGTAATGGGAGTCATTGGAGTGTATTGAGCCTGAGAATCTCTATGGGAGATCATGATCAATCTTGCACTTTAGGAAGGAAGTAGACAAGTAGATGATAAACTAAGATGGGAAGAGACCTGAGGCAGGAAACCAAACAGAAGGGTATTGCAATCATGCAGGCCTTCTGCAGGATGGCAGCAACAGATACATAAATATTCTACTTTATGCTACATTCCGCACAGTATGTTCCTATTGTATGAATATTAAAAGTTAAAATATTTTTCAGTTATTTGTCCTATGTCATTTTGGAAAAGTTGGAATTAAAATAATATCACCTTATCCCTTCAGAATGCTAAAACTAATGAGCAGTTCACATAGGCATGTCTTCATATTGCCGTTATTGTTGATTTAGATACATTTACTAAATTTCTGTTTATGTAAATAAAGAGATCTAGTTAATTATTCTGATTATTAGATATTAAATGGTACTATTTTTCAAAGTACTAATGTACGCTTAACTCCATACAAGTCCTAACCCAATTTATCATTTTGGCATAGATGTAGACTTGGGTTTTCAAAAATAGACTATTAGAGAAAACTTTCTAATAGCTGGAAAGTATTTAATATGGATGAACTGTCCAGACTAGCCAAATAAAGACAGGTTTGTCTGTATAGCTTCATCACCAGTAAATGACAGGCAGCATGGCATGAGGGATAAAGATTAATGTTGGAGTCAGGAAGATGTAGGCAAAGCATTTACATTCTCAGTGATCTAGACCATTCTAATAAGAGAGACTTACCTTCAGTGGTATGAGAAAGTTTTCTTCTCCAGGAGTTCTGTATATATTAATGTAATCACAGGTCTAGTTTCTGTTCCTACCCTTTTGTCACTTGAAAGTAAGCAATCGAGTAATAAATGTTTTTTGACTCATCAACCAGAGAATTATATAGTAAGGCACTGAAGGTATTATAATCTGGGTCACAGGATTTAGATTCAGAAATGATCTAACAGATCGAGTGCATCTCTTTTATCATTTAATGAATGAAGAAGCAGACCCAGAGCAGTTAAGGGATTTTTGCATTCATTTGTAGGGTTGCATTCATTTTTGTCTGCTCACCTTTCTGTCGTCTTAAAATAGTATAGGATTTTAACATAGATCTCAATATTAGTTGAATGTATTCATGATTTAATTATTAAGTACATAAATGATAATGGTAGATTTTATACAGTTACACACAGGTTGTGTCTTCTAATTGCTTACTATACTTCTCAGATGTTTTTTCTGTTTACTTAGTATATCAATAACAAAATCATGTCTTTTTTTTAGGTATTTTGTACTGTAACATTTGATTCTTTAGAATCCAGTATGAAGTTTGATCCTATTACAACAGCTATTAGGTAAGTTGAAGGACAGGGGAGGCATTGCTTTGTGTTATTGTTTCTGTATAACAATGAAGTATCTCAGCAGAGAGGTACATCATCATTCAGTGGAGCCCTTGATAATAAAAAATAGTATTTTAAAATCAGTTTTGTATTTAATATCTCTGTTTCCTCTCAGTATTTTATCAAACCATTATGCCTGCTCTGGCTCCCCTTTCTTTCATTTAGTCCTAGTGAACACTGTGCTACCTTCTGTGTCCGATCCCATGATCACTTGTCCTTGGGTGATGTTGGATGGAACTGCAAAAAGTCGTTGTAACTCTTCAAACTAGATCACCATAAATTTGTTATTTAACTTAACCTGGGTCCTCAGGACAGAAAAGTGATCCTTTTATTCCTTCCTAATTGTTTTTTCTATCCCATTCTTTATAATAGTTGTTCCAATGTTTTCATCCCTTCTCAAACCTCACACCCTCCCCATTACCCTCTGCTGAGATTTTTGCCTCATACTTTATCAGGAAAATTGAATGTATTTGTTTCAGGTTCCCTCTCTCAGTCTTAATGTCTCTTATCTTATCTTATCTTAATCTCTATATATCATCCTCCAGTATCCTTCCTTTAGTGTCTAATGCAGAGGTGATTCTCTTCCTCACCATGTCCTTTGATCCCATCTTCTCAAGCAGATTGCCCCCTCTATTATCTCATTTCTCTAATTTTCATTGTTTGCCTAGCTAGTGTTTCCCTGCCCTGCTACATTCAGACTTGCCCAGGTCTCCCCAGTTCTTAATAGATTCCCACTAGATCCCACTATCTCTACTAGCTATTGTTATATATCACTTCTACTTTTCCCAGCCAAATTCCTTGAAAATCTTCAACCTTTGTCTCCATTTCCTCTCCTCTTAAATCTTTTCTAAATCCCTTGTAATCTGGCTTCTAACCTCACCACTCAGCTGAAACTTCTTACAGAATTACCAGTTATTTGCTAATTGCTACATCTAATGGACTTTTCTCCATTTTCATGCTTTAATCTCGATGTAGTTAGATAAAGCTAATTATGCATTCTTCCTAGATGCTCTGTGAGGTTTTAGTGTTTTAGTTTTTTCTGGACGAGAAGTGCAGGGAAGTGGGGGTGGGACAAAGCTTTCTCCTGGTTTTCCACAAGGCCTTTTAGCTATTTTTCAGTTCCTTTTGCTCATTCATAATCCATTTCATGTTTAGTCAGGCAGGCAGGCAAAAGATTTAAGTTATATCCCAGGCAGTGTGCTAAGAAAAAGGCAAAATAGAGTCCCTGCCTTTGATGAGTGCACAGTCTAATGGGGAAGAGATCACACAAACAACTATATACAACTAAAATATATACAATACAAAGTGGAGGTAATCTGCAAAGGGAGGGCACCAGTGCAGAGGGGAACTGGGAAAGGCTTCTTATAGAAGGTGGGATTTTGGCTGAGACTTAAAGGAAGCCAGGACACAAAAATGACTAAGGAAAGAATTCAAGGCATGGGGGACAGCCAATGAAAATGCCTAGAATTAGCAGATAAAATATCTTGTGGGAGGAAGAACAAGGAAGCCAGTCATAGAAGGGCATGAGGGTTTGAGAAACAGGGGAGTAAGGTATAAGAAGACTAAAAAAGTAGAAGGGGAACCAGGTTATTTATGAAGGTCTTTAAAAGACAAACAGAATTTTATATTTGATCTTGGAGCTGCTGAAGTTTAGTAAAACTGAAGTTTACTAAATAGGAGTAATCTAGTCAGGCTTGTGTCTTAGTAAGCTGAGTAAAAGATAGACTAGGATGGTAAAATATTTGAGGTAGGAAGACCAAGCAGCAGGGCATGCATGAGACAATGAGGCCCTACACCAGGATGGTGGCAGTTTTGAAGGAGAAATCTTATGGAGCTCAGATCAACAGAACTTGGCAACTGATGGGATATAAGTGATAAGAGATAGTAAGGAAGGAATCAAGGATGACACTGAGGTTTCAAGCCCAAGTGATAGGAGAGTGGTGGTATCTTTGATACAGTAACAAAATCAATAACAAAAAAGTTACAAAGGGGAGGAAGATTTTAGGGGAAAGAAAATTAATTCCATTTGGGACATATTGAGTCTTAGATGTTGATGGAATATCTAGCTGGAAGATGTCAATACAAGATTGAGCCAGCTAAAAGGTATATTTCATAGAGCATTGGACCCAGAGATGGGAAGATCAGAGTTCTAAGCTTCAGACACTTCCTAGCTGTGTGAACCTAGGCAAGTCACTTAGCCCTTTGCCCCAGTTTCCTCATCTTTAAAATGAGAATAATAATGACACTACCTCATAGGGTTATTGTGAGGATCAGATGAGATAATATTTGTGAAGTTGTTAAGCACAATGCCTGGCATATAGTAGGCTCTGCATACATGCTTATTTTCTTCCCTCCCCGCTCTCTGAGGAAGAAGAGAAGCATAGAAGAAAGAAGAAAAATTTGAAAAATCCACTGTGATGAGTGGTGGTGTAGGAAACATATTAGAGAAGAGTTTAAAGGATCGCCTGGCCCAGAGAGGGCCCTGTTTTGATTATAAACCAAAAATTTGTAGTTTACCCAGTCAGCACAATCCTGTGCTTCTCTTCAGTTCCATTAAGTAAAACTCAGCTAGGAGCAAAAACCACAGATAGTTGGAATAATCCAAATTTGGAGTTTGACAAACTATTATTATTTATGACTGTGGAAGCAAAATGCTCATGGTTGATGGCAAAATCAAGAGTATGACCATGTATATGGGTGACCAGCTAAAGTGGGTGAAGAAGTAGGACATAGGTAATGCGTACATTGAGGAATTGCAAAGATGGGGTATTTGAGGAAATGTCATAGGTATGACAAAGTCATCTAGTATGAGGGCAGGAGTTGGGGAAGGAGGAAAGACTGAGCCTTTGAAAGGGGGTTTGTAAATAACAGCTACAAGAATCTTCAGAAGGTGATAAATACTGAAAGATTCTCAAGGGAGAAGACAATACAGAGTAACAGTAGTAGAAAAGGGTCTTGAAGTAGCTCTGGGAAACAAGGTGCAAGTAGGAATTAGTGAGGCTCAGGTAGGAGTAGAAATGTGCCCAGTGCTGAAAAGGGTAGCCAGGGAAGCTGTATGATCAGAAAGGAGCCAGCTCTCAATGAGAGTCCAAAGATCTAGGAAAGGAGAAGAAAAAAGGTTTAAGATAAAAGTAAATTTCTTAAATGTGGGACAAGTTTTCCAGAGAATACAATGGAAAGGATGGGTAGATGTAGAGTGGGACCTTAGTGGGTAGTTTTGAGGAAGATGGGTATAACATAACAAAAGAAGTGTATTGCATTTCATAACTTTTTAAGACTTTTTTTTTTATTTTTAGTGGAATAAAAAAGAAAAATTTCATGCTTCATTATGAGGTAAGAATTCTTAAAGTCATTATATATATCAGAAATATAAACAAAAAGATTGCATAATAACCTAAAATTAACTCCCTCTTCTGCTTCAGAAACAAAATTGGAAATCTTAATAACAGGTACATCGTTTCTCAAACATTGCTTTAGGTGGGAAGATCAGTTCCTATCTTGAAGAATTGGGACATCTGGCTATTAAAATATCTGGATTGATAAAACATTTTCACCATTTACTATAAACTCATTTTATGAGACACTTAAATATCAGGTTATTATTTAGTGGACTAGTAACAAAAAAACTTTAGATATTCAGTACTTGAAAACTGCATGATTTTTTTTTCATACTGTTTTATTCAAAGCTTTCATTATTAAAATGAAAAGTGTATGGGCATAAAATTATATCATGTAAGTATTTCTCAATTTTACATGTTTGTTTTCTTTTTTAAGTTTCCTCCTTATGCAACTAATGAAACTGGCAAAGTCACTGGTGTGAATAGAAGAGAACTTGGACATGGTAAGAAAAGTGTATTATTATGTTTTCCAAAAATACCTTAAGGATGCTTTATTCTTAATGTTTTGTTTTCTATATTTTAGGTGCACTCGCTGAAAAATCTTTATATCCTATTATTCCCAAGGATTTTCCTTTCACTATAAGAGTTACATCTGAAGTTCTGGAGTCAAATGGTATTCTGATCTTTCTTTTACTTTTATCTCTTAGACTCTACCTTTTCAAATCTCCCATTCTGCCTGGTAGAATAATATTTCTATTTCACTGGTAAGGTAAATGATTTTGTTGATAAGATTTAAATAAATATTCACTCTAATTCTTTTCTGCTGACTAAGTAATTTCATGGAGGAAATATAAAAACTGTCCTATAAGGGCTGTTCCTGTTGTAATCATCCAGCATCTTCATGAAGCCAGATCTGTAGCCTTAGAAAGCTATACCCAAGAGAGTGGACCTAAGAAGGGTAGGACTGGTATTTAACTAAAGCTAGGAGAGGTGTCATGTCAGAATAGGGGTGGTGAGAATACATAGATAGTCCAAGTAGAAAGAATCTGGCAAAGACCAGTACCAAAAAATAAAATAACTCTAGGGAATTTAACTAAAACAAGATGAGTTGGGCAGTTCTAAAGATTCTTGTTTAGAAGTCTGTATTTCAAAAAATTGGAATCACAGTTGATAGTCCCAAAATAAAAAAGGCAGAACTGATGCCTGATCCTGGACAGAATCTGTTGCTTTCTTCCATGTTTAAGTCATGTGGTGTGGTGGATGAGCCAGAGTCAGCAAGGGTGTTTACTGCTTTGGAGATAATAAAGCCTCAAAAATATTACTAATTTCTAAATAGAACCTGGGCATAGGTAGAGGTTTCATGCTTCCCTGATGATTCTGAAATTTTAATTATGTTATACTTCAAAGCTAGAAAAATCAGCTTTGGAAGGAGGATTAGGAATCTATTTGATTTGTTTCAAAATTTCAAAAAAACCTTTGAGAAATCTTGTGACAAATTTTTAAATTAAAATGAATATTATGTTTTTATAAATCTTAAGCTTAAATTTTACTTTGTGTAGGTTCTTCTTCTATGGCATCTGCATGTGGTGGAAGTTTAGCCTTAATGGATGCAGGTAAAAAAATTGTGATTCTAATATAGTGTCTAGCATTCTTTAATCATATAATAGAAAGTTTCTTTTAAATTGGGCTATAATGTCCTTAATTTTGAGTAATTTTGAAATAAACCATCCAATCATATTTGAATATGTATCTATAATGCAGATGAATAGTTAACTCCAAATTCAAGAAAGAGAGAGCAAAAGAGAGAATGTGCATTTTGTCTTTTCTAGAATGTAAGCTTTTTGGGAATAAGGACTAGGGTTTTTTTGTATTTGCATTGGTATTTCCTAGCACAGTGCATAGTAGGGACTTAATAAATATTTATTAATAACTTTTAACATATTTTTCTCTGAACTTGTTATTTCATCATTGTAGATAATCTCTGGTGAGGAAACTTCCTCTGCAAATATAGATAAACTCTTCCTCTGTAACATTATAGTACTAGAATGTCTGAGGTGGAATTTAACTCAGATCTTCCCTGACTCACTTCCTTACTATGTATTTGTGTACCTGTACTTAGAAATGTATACATATTTGTATATGTATATACACATATACAGGGATATGATATATAGCCTATATTTCTCTCTGTCACTGTGTATTGTGTGTTTCTGTCTTTCTATGCCTCTTGATGTGTGTGTATGTGTATTTCTTATATTTCTGTGTTTCCATGAATTTGAATAAACTACAACTGAAATAGACTGAACAACAAAAAACCCTAATCACATTAAAAATAATATACATATGTGATAAAAGAATAAAAATCATTGTAATCATATTTATTTTCCTAGGTAATGTATAATATAGGCATATATCACCATTTATTTTCTTTAATTTTCCTGGGCAGTTTAAAAACAGGAATTCTTAACTTTTTTGTGGTATGAATCCTTTTGACCAGATTGAAGTCTTTGATCCTCTCAGAATTCTGTTTTTAAACTCGAAATAAAATACATGAGATTTTAAAGGAAACTTATTTCTATTAAAATTATCATAATAGGAGAAGTTTCATGTTCCCTAGGTTAAGAATCCCTGGTTTAAAAGAAGCTCATTAATATTTTGAAGGGGAGAAAGCAAAATGGGATAATGACCTTGTAATCAGAAAAGTACATGTGCAGCTAGTGACTGCCTGGCTAGGCCCTTAACTTCCCAAGTGCAAACTCCTAACCCTTGAGTTGCTTATCAGCATTAGTAGAAGCTTCCTTGAAATCACAGATCCACCCAGTCCCATTCTAATCCCACAGACTCTTAACTATTCCTCTGAAACCTTGTTTCCTCTAATATTGTGTTTTCATGTAATCATTGTGTTTTTAGATACACATGCATATTCATGCATTCTTTTTTAATTATAGGAGTTCCAATTTCATCTCCTGTTGCTGGTGTGGCAATAGGATTGATTACCAAAAATAATTCTGAAAAAGAATGTGAAATTGAAGATTATCGTCTGTTGACAGATATCCTGGCAAGTATATAAAGCTTTTTAAAATTTTAGTATTATTGATGAAGGTTAAATATCCTTTACAAGATTCAGAATATATTTAGAAAAGTACAGAAACATTTATTTAGAAGACTTACTGAGGTTTTAAAATTTATACTAAAATTTTATGGCATAAATTAATAGTATGACTTCTCAAAAACAAGTAATAAGTTACTGGTAACAAATTTGAGAGGAAAATGTGATTTTTAGAATAAAGGTATGTTTTGGGGGTTTTCCTTTTTTTTTTTTTTTTTCTTTTTTTTTTTTTTTTTTTTGCCTAGGCAATTGGGGTCAAGTAACTTAACCCTGGGTCACACAGCTAGGAAATGTTAAGTGTCTGAGACCACATTTGAACTCAGGTCCTCCCCACGTCAGGGCTGGTGCTCTATCTACACCTAGCTGCCCGTAAGGGTATGGTTTTCCTGTGAAAATCTATGTTTCACAGCAATGCTTAAGGCAACAGCTAATAAAGGAAAGGTAGAGAAGGCATATTCTCCGAGGATACATTTGAAACTGTTCTTTGAAACTTCTATGAATATATTATGAATTTTGTTTCAAAATGTAACTTTTTTAAATTTTTAAGGGAATTGAAGATTATTATGGTGACATGGATTTCAAAATGGCTGGAACAAATAAGGGAATCACTGCATTACAGGTAATTTTTAAAATTAATTTTGGAGACATTGTAGAACAGTGATAGATGTCATTTGATTCAATATGTATTTAAATTTTCTGGCTTTTTTATGTCAGGCTGATATCAAATTACCAGGAATACCAATAAAAATTGTAATGGAAGCAATTCAACAAGCTACAGGTAATGTGGTATACATAACTCTCTTTATATAATCTCTTCTTCAATTTTGATTTAACTAATAGAGAATTTATTATAGTTTAATAAGTAAATTCTTATCAGAGGAATTCTTGCTCATATTTATTTAATTTTAATTTTAAATAATCTTTTGAGTTAGACAGTTCTTGTCTTATGTAAATTCATACTATACAAATTCAGTTTTACCTAAAGAATTCTAAAAGATATTCACATTCAGAAAAAAACCTATGTTAATTTTACTGCATAGTTTTGTGCTCTCTCTTGCTCTGCAACTCCCTAATCCCACCCTTTCTTCTCTCCCTCCCCCACCAAAAATAAATAAATAAATTTTCTGGATTGAAATAACAAAGCAGACCCAGAGAGACCACTGCCACTGGTCTGGGGCTTGGCTTGAGCCCTCCAGTCCTCAGAGAGATCTTCACCCTGTTCCCCAAGTCTGGTCCTGCATGTCTATCTTGTCTGTTGGTTAGTGCTTAGAACCACATGTTGCCCACCTCCTACTCCTGGCCCTGCTCCCCCCCATGTGTCCTTGAGGTGTACTAGCCCCCTCCCTCCGCAGGATGTGGTCTCCTGGCCTTCCTCCATCCTCACATCCACAGATAAAATTAACATTACACTGCTTTCCATAGAAGTCTGAGGAAACAGTCCACTTAGGGAGAGGGAGAGCTCTTTTTCCCAGTAGTCTTTTAGTTGTGAGAATGAAATTTATATGTCAGATACCAACCAAAAGCATAGATTTCCTGCTTAAAAATGGCAGCCAATACAACCTGTCCAAATCCCACTGCAACACTTTTCAGCAGACAGCACACTGGACCTAGAGTCGGGAAGACTTGAGTTCAGACTAGGCCTTAGACATTCACTAGTTGTGTTTCCCTAGACAAGCCTTATCTGTAAAATGGGGATAATAACAAGGCCCATCCCTAAGGTTATTGAAAGAATCAAATGAGATAATGTGTCAATTTTAAATTGCTGTATAACCATTAGTATTATATGGGTTGGAAATAAACTAAGGGAATACTTGATTTCCTGTGATGTACCCCTCTAATAATAGTTCATCAGTTCACAAACAATCATGAAGCAACTACTCTGGGCAGAGACTGTTCTGGGTTTGGGGGAAACAGACAAAATAGCAGCCTGTATTCAGAGAGCTTCTGTTCCCAGGGAAGAGTCATAGAATAGATAAGTGAATACAAAATAACTTGACAGCAGATAGAGCCAAGGTTTGCAGAACACATTGTCTTTACTTGATCTCGAACCTTGAGACAGTGGTGAAGCAGAGAAAGAGAACTGGATCAGGAGCAAAGGAGAACCTTATTTCCATCTCTGCTTTTTAACTACCTTACACCCAAGCCTCTTAAACTGGGTTACGACCCCATATATGATCAGTCACGTAACTGAATGTGGGGATCATGAAAAATTTGCCAACAGTAAAAGTTCTAAATGCAGAGACTAAAAATTCAGAATCCGAGGTGTTTCTGGCAGGGCTTGCCCGTATTGCATGGAGCAGTTTCACTGCAATTTTGGCTCTGAACGCACAACATATTATGCACTGTGCATATATGAACACTGACAGAAACACCTTGGCTTATGTTCGAGACAGTGTCACATAAATATTTGTCAGACAAAAATGGGTTGTGAGTGAGAAAAGTTTAAGAAGAGTTGCCTTAGGTAAGCCCCTTCATCTATAAAATGAGGAGGTGTAGGCTGGGCATGATTGGCAGAGTGATTAATTGATAGCTATGATATATATAGTATATAGACCATCCAAGAAGGGAAGGCCTGAAGAAGTTAGGATTTAAACAGGGGAAAAAAATATAAATGAAGAAAGTTTTATAGGTATGTGGAGTTTGGGGGGAGAAAGGGGTTAATGAACTGGACCACTTCAGCCAGAAAGCCTCCTGGAATGATGGAAGATATTTAAAAAAAAATTAAGAGATAGTAGAGAAAAGATGAAATTAAGCAAATTTCGCAGCTCCCCCAAACAGATTTTAAAGTTGTGTCAGATTGAATTCCCATCAGGAAATGGAAGAAAAAATCATAGCGGGTCATTTTTGCAGTTTATGCAGACAGTGAAATGTATAGACAATGAAGAGGGGTTCTGGCCAGGAAAAACATGAAGAATTTCAATTCAGGAAAAGTCTGTGTCCCAAAGTCTCAGAATATTCTAAACTCGTGTAGTGTGCTGAAACCAACTGGCAACTTTATTACTCACTATTCATAGATCCAGGGCAGACTTGGCAAGGAATCTGCACCTAAGGGGCATTTCAAGGTGAGGAACAGTTACAGACCTTAGATTGTGTACCAATAAGGAGCAGATTCAGAGGCAAGCAGGCACCTTATGGTTCTAACACCAAGGGTGGAAAAGGGTATCATTCCTATCTTCTATGCCATTGTGAAGCCTGTAGACAAATAACCACAGCAGAAATCCCAGACCAAAAAGAAGCCTGTTGTTTTGCTCAGAACCAGCAGGGCTTTCCAGCTGGCTGACAGTAATTGAGTCCAGCAGCAGTTTACTCCAAATGGAGCAAGCCCATACACCTGTTACTCCAACTCCAAGCCAGGTCAGGACCTTGCAAAGCTCAGATCAGAAAGCCAGCAATCATACTTTGCTGTGGATCAGACTACTTTAGAAACACTGAAAACGTGCAAATCTCTAACTTGAACTTTCCTGAGATTCAGTAATAATACAGTACTCAATACCCCCTTTTTTTTTTTTTTTTTTTGCGCTGGCTGAAAAAAAAATAGTTTTTAAAAAGTTTTAATTTAAGAAATATTGACTGAATACTAAACTTGTAATTTTATTATTAGGTACTCCAATGTAAGGAAACACCTACCTACCAATGTACATAAGCATCTTTTCTGCAACTTAGAGAGTTGCTTGATAAAACCCTGAGAGGCTAAGTGTCACACAGCCAGTTTGTATCAGAAATAGCAGGTTTAATGCCTACAGTATCATGTTACCTAAAGAAAATGGAAGAGACCAAATTGTGGAAGACCTGAGTAATTTGGACTTTATGCTATACATAATAAAGTGTAACTTGGACTTTATGCGATACATAACAAAGTATCAGTGAGAAATCACATCCATTTTTGCAATAATAGTGTTTTATTTTTCCTCTTTAGCGGCAAAGAGAGAAATTTTACAGATTATGAACAAAACAATTTCAAAACCTCAAGAAAGTAGAAAGGAAAATGGACCAGTTGTAGGTAATATACAAAAATTATATTAATTTCATCTTTTTTACTAATAATATCATGTTAAAATATTCTGAATAATTTTTAAAAATGAAAATATTTTGTACTTTATTTTAGGTAATGTGAAATTGGGTGGTATCCCTGAATTTTAAGAAAAATTTTTACATGAATATATGCTGAATTCTTTGGCATAATTTGGTGGATGACAACTATTTTCACCAATGTAGATTAGTACTTTTCCGATTCTATAAGTTAATATAAGCTATAAGAAGTAATTTGTTTGGGAAAATCGCACCGGCCTCTATCTTAAACAATGAATAAAACATTTTTCTGATTTTATGTTTATATTTTTTGTAACTATCTTTGCAGTGAATCGAAATATCCAAATTACCTAGATGTCCTTTAGTTTTTTGTGTCTTTGGAATATTTGTATTTTGTATTTTCTCTGCATTTTAGAAACAGTTCAGGTACCTTTATCAAAAAGAGCAAAATTTGTTGGACCAGGTGGATATAACTTAAAAAAACTACAGGCTGAAACAGGTGAGAGATACTTGTTTTCTATTTTAAATGCTGTGGAGTATAATTTCATTCTTTAAACCTCTATTCTATTTTAAAAACTAAAGAATAGAGAAGTAGCATGTGAAATAGTTTTCTAGGCTATATGTTTTTCATTGCAGTAAAGTATCCCAAAGTAATAGATGCTGGATCATCCATAACAGACTTTAGGACTGGTTCCAAAGATGTCAATGTAGTGAACAGTCCTTCAGATGTTTTACATTTTTGTTGTGGGAGGAGAGGGGATATAGGCAACTAAAATAATTAAAACAACTAAAATAATTATCCTATCATCATGGAGTTTTTTAAGTTATTCTATTATATTTGAGAACAGTATACATGTAAATAATATTTAAAAGTTTGATCTGATAAGATTATTTATATTTAATATATTATAATTTGCTGCTTACCTGATATTTTTTTAACCTATATATGAGTACAGGAAGAATTTGAGGAAAAAAGCTACTAAAACTGAGGGCTTTTAAGACTAAACCTGATCGTGTCCCTTCTCCAAACTATTTTCCACTTTGGATAAGAGGAAGAGAGAAACAGAGGGAAAAGTAGAAGTTCTTTAATCATTTCATAAAAGAATGAAATTAAAAGGTTTAAAAATAATAAACTTTTAACAAGTGTTTATTAATTGACTATTATTGATTAATAGCAATTATAGCTTACTACTCACCTGCTTTTCTTTCTGTCATGTAATACACTTTACAATACAGCCCCAACTATGCCTAACTCCTTTTGGATTCCTCCTACCCTCTGTTTAGTAAACTGATACTTAACTAGCATAAACAATTAAATGATGCCTTAAAAAAAAAAAACTCAATATTATGTTGAAGTCTTAAACTTTTTGTCTTTTTATGAAAGGAGTAACTGTTAGTCAAGTGGATGAAGAAACATTTTCAGTATTTGCTCCAACACCTAATGCTATGAATGAAGCAAGAGAATTCATCAATGAAATCTGCAAAGATGATGTAAGACTACATCTTTTTAAATTTGTTTTATATGCTTTATATTTGCTTACTTTGTGAATCTGATATTTATGGCTTATTTTATTCTTGCAGCAAGAGCATCAGTTAGAATTTGGAGCAGTTTATACTGCCACAATAACTGAAATTAGGTAAGTCACTATAGTAATATTATACAAAATGGTTGTTTTAAAATTAATTATAGTCTATGTTATTATACATAGACTACACATGTGTGTATATGTACATGGATTGTATATCTATATGTGCACATGCAACATAAGATCACAGGGCACTGGGCTTAGCATCTGTCTAAATCCTTTCTTTAAGGTAGCTATGTGACTAGACAAGTCAATTAATCTGTCCATTCATCAGGCAATTCCCAGGATTTATCTGTGAAAAAACAGTTTGACATCTACCTTTGGGGAGAAAAATTACACATGCTGACAAAATCATAGACCTTTTGTGTATTTTTTAGCATACATTATTTATTTGCTTTTCTCTGTTTCCATATATATTATAGATTTGATACTGAGCCTTATGAGATTAATAGAGAAAGTGTTGGGAGCCTCTAATTCTTGGTTGTGAAGGCAGCTATCATGTAGTAGAAAGAATTAGAATTTTCTTAGAAAGACTAGAATGTACTAGAAAGTTGAATGGAATGGAGAATCTAGAAACCTTGAATTAGTCTTAGGCTCTGTCTCATACTGGTGTGTCCTCAGACAAGGCTGCTTACTCTGTTTCTAAGCCAGTTTACTCATTTGTAAAATAGGGAGTTAAATGACTCGATTTCTAGGTCCTTTTCATATGTAAAACTTGATTTAAAAAAAAAAAAAAAGAATTACAACAAATAACATACCTTCCCCTTGGGATTTTATATATATTTCTTTAAATATTAATTTTTCCAAAAGAGTCATGGTATCCTCTTAGCATGAATTTCGGTACTTCTTTAAACCTTTCCATCAAGTCATAGAAAGGAATTCAAGGAATAGCAGAATTCCCTACAAGAAGGTTAATATATCCAATTCTATTTTTGCCTTTGAATTCAACTTCTTGTTTTCTAAAATGTTTAATTATAATTTGTGGGCGTGGTTTCAGTACTATACTTAATACCTTTATTGGTAGTCAAGTCAACAAGTATTTATGACTGTGCCAAGTACTGTGTCAAGTACTGAGGATACAAAGAAAGGCATGGGGGGGGGGGATGGATCCCTACTCTTAAGGAGTCCACAGCCTATGCAAACAACTATATCACAAACAAGCTATAGACAAGTTAAATTGGAGATAATTACAGAAGGCACTAACATTAAGGATGACAGGGAAAACCTTTTTTGTCTATGGTAGGACTTAGCTAGGACTTCAGAAAAGGCAAGAATCAGAAACAAGAGGAAAAAATGCCGGATGTGGAATAAAATCAACTAAAAAATCCTGAGTCTGAAGATAGTGTTGTATGCAACAAGGAGGAAATTGTTCTTGGAGGGGAGCAAAGTATAAGAACGCTAAAAGGTTAGGAGGGGGCCAATTATGAAGGATTTTAAATGCCAAACAGGATTTGTATTTTATATTGGAGGTAATATGGAAGAAACCACTAAAATTTTTTGAGTTTGTGGTGAGTGAGGGGAGAGGAAGAATTGATTGACATAATCAGATCTGTACTTTAAGAAGATTTGTTTGACAGCTGAGTACAGGATAGACTGAAATGGGGAGGGACTTATGGGCAGGGAGACTAACCAGCATACTGCTCCACCTTCAGGCCTGGGCAGGGAGACTAACCAGCACACTGCTCCACCTTCAGGCCTGCACCAAGAGGGTGCAGTATCAGCGGAAAGAAGGCAGTACTTAGAAGAAATGTTATGAAGGCAGAATCAACAAGACTTGATAGATACTTAGATATGAGGGATGAGAGAGAGAAGGAAGGAGTCAAGGGTGACACCTAGTTTTGGGGCCTGAATGACTGGGGAAATGGTGGTGTCCTGGACAGTAATTTCAGAGAAGTTAGGAAGAGGGAAGAATTTGGTAGAAAAAATAACAATGCACTTTGGGATGTGTTTAGTTTAGAGGCTTAGTTCAGGATGTCCAAGAAGCAGTTGGAAATTTGAGATCAGCAACTCTGATGGATATGGCTCTTCTCAATGAGTGATTCAGGCCAATTCCAATAGACTTTTGATGGAGAGAGCCATCTGCATCCAGAGAGAGAACTGTGGGAACTGAGTGTGGATCAATGTTATTCCTTGAAAAGCCCCGATTTCATTTTCAATTAACAGACAAAAGCAATATTCTAATTAGTTTGATTTTGTGTGTGTGTGTGTGTGTGTTTTGCAGAGAGACAGGAGTAATGGTAAAACTTTATCCAAATATGACTGCAGTACTCCTTCATAACACCCAGCTTGATCAAAGAAAGGTAAAAAAAAGGACGGGATGGGGAGCAAGTAGAAACTGGGGCTTTTTATTTTAATCATTGCTAAGTTATTAAGAATCATTCATGTACTTTGAATAGCCCTAGAAAATGTACATAATTGGACTACCTGCCATCTAGGGGAGGGGGTGGGGGGAAGGAGGGAAAAATTTGGAACAAAAAGCTTTGCAAGAATCAATGTTAAAAAATTACCCGTTTATATGTTTTGTAAATAAAAAGCTTTAATAAGGAAAAAAATGTACCTAAAATATGGTAGCTGTGCTGCTAATAAATAATGTGCTTATATTCTCAGCACTTACAATTTATGCATATCCATGTTAATGACTATGATCCCAAGTATCTTTTTAGGAAAAACAGACAGATATCAAACTCAGAGAGTATAGCAGGTACAAGAATGCCTAACTGCAACCCTATTTTAATTTTCACTAAAGTTTCATATACACCTCAGTACAACTCTGAATTGAAAATTTAAAACACCAAGATTTCTTTTTCAGGTTAAACATCCAAGTGCCTTGGGATTAGAAGTTGGTCAAGAAATTCAGGTATGTATATTGGCATACTAGTCCTGAAATTGTAATTTGTATGTATAATACCTCTTACTTTCAGGAAAGTAAAACTAAAAAGAAAAATAGATACTTAAATGCTTGTTAAGGATGTTATGTGTATATATAATATTCCTGCATATTTTTATCTAAATATATAATTATTATGTTATATAATAACATAATATTATATCATTGTATATTCTCTTTGTGTTTATATGAATAGCCTGTATTTAAATCAGATAAACTCATTGTAGTAGACATTTATTAATGACCTATTATGTGCAAGGTACACAGATATATATATATATATATATATACACAGTCCCTGCCTCCAAGAAATTTATAATCTATTATCAAGTATTTTAACATTGTTAACATCTATTAGACTTCCTGCCATCTAGGGGAGGGCGTGGGGAGTAAGGGGGGAAAATTTGTAATAGAAAGCTTTGCAAGAGTCAATGTTGAGAAATTACCCATGCATATGTTTTGTTTTTTTTTGTTTTTTTTTTGCTTTTTGCTGAGGCAATTGGGGTTAAGTGACTTGCCCAGGGTCACACAGCTAGGAAGTGTCTGAGACCAGATTTGAACTCAGGTCCTCCTGACTTCAGGGCTGGTGCTCTATCCACTGAGCCACCTAGCTGCCCCCCATGCATATGTTTTGCAAATAAAAAGCTTTATTAAAAAAAAAGATTTATAATCTAGTGAGAGAAAAAAGACATTAACACTTTAAAAGTTAAACAACATGACAATAACAGAAAAAAAAATATTAATTACACAATAAGTCTTATTGATTTAGGAAGGGAAGATTACACTTTTAGGTTTGAATGACCTAGAAAAGTTTTGTGGAACAGAATTGAGCCAGACCTTCACAGATATATGAAAGTTAACAAGGGGAGTGCATGAGCAAAAGCTTGGAAGAACTTTTTAAAAACATATAACATATTCATGGGACAGTAAGTAATATACTTTGAAATATTCAGTAAGAGAGTAATTGGTTAGATGAAGAAAGTCCTCAAATGATAGACTACATTTTACTCTCATAAGCAAAGGGAAATCATTGGAAGTTCTTTGATAAAGGATGGGTATTGGTATATGTTCTATAGTTCAAGTCTCTAGTTGTGTTTTCTTAAAATGCTTTAGGTAAAACACATTCTTGCCACTCAGTTTACCTAGCAACACTAAAGAAATATGAAATCTGAAACAGTATATTTCTGTTATTCCTTCCATGAGAATAAAGGAAATATAACAAAAGGAAAGCAAAACCAGGCCAGATACAGCCAAAGGCTAGAAGATCATGGGGCTTACAATGGAGAGGACTTTTCTATTAAAATCTTATATCATTCCACTGAGGTAGAAAGCCTGAGGAGTCTGGGAATAGTAAAATATAATTAAATCAGACTAGATTTGGAGACTGGAAGGAGGTAGAAAACGAATGAATAGGTAAAGAAACATTCATGGCCTGTTTATCATATGCAAAACACGGTGCCAAGTAATAAGGATACAAATAAAAAACTTTTGGTAATCCCTCTTTCAGTTCACAGAAAACACAAACAAGATGATTTCATCTACAAATTTGATGGAAGGGCCCCATCATCCTCAGACTGTATGCACAAAATAGATTTACCAGGAATACATCTTTGTTAGTGTCAATTCTGTTCATAAAAACTATCTCTATTTCTGATGTTGAACTTTTTTGACAGGAACAATTAAGAACTTTCTTTTCTAGATCTTTAGTGGAGAAGACAAGAATAAGGGAAAGTTTTAATCTAGAAATAAAAGATAATGAAAATTAGATTACTCATTTATAGAACACCTAAGTTGCTATATCTAGAAATCCATATTATGTAAGACAACTTAAATTTAACTTGAGTTGAAGAAAATATTTTTTAATTTAAGAATAAATCTCTGTCATCATCCACAACAGGTGAAATACTTTGGACGTGACCCTGCTGATGGGAGAATGAGGCTTTCAAGAAAAGTGCTTCAGGCTCCAGCTACAAATGTTATCAAAACTCTAAGTGAAAGAAGCAGTATTGTAATGGGAGATTCTGTTCCACAATCATCCAGTTCTTCCCAATGATAATGTGAAAAAAAATGGAAATATTATTTATATACTAATCAAGATTTCAAAAATTCCAAAATGTCTTCTGTTGTTTAGATTTACATATTCATATATTCCTAATAATTTGTATTAAAATTAGTTTGACTTTCCCAGTTAATATTTCATTTTAGCAGCAGCTCATTATCTTTACCATTTTTTTTATTTACAGTTGTCTGAAAATGGAAGAGTGTGGGGCATCTAGGTGGCACAGTGGATAAAACCTTGGAGTCAGGAAGTTAAAACATAGCCTCTCACAATTGACACTTCAGTTCTGTGTAACTCTAAGAAAGTCAAACCCCAATTGCCTCGGCAAAAAGAAAATAGAAGAGTGACACTTTTATACTTCAGAATGTCCTGCCACAGAGAGAAGCAGTATAGTAGTAGTAGAATCAGAGAACCTCAGTTCAAATTCCCCTTCTGACATAATACTTGTGTAACCTTGGGCACAAGACTTTACTTCTTTGGTAAGTTTCTTCATCTGTAAAATGAAGGAGGTTGGACTAGATGGCCTCAAAAGTCCCATCTCAAGATCTGTGATCCTTGAAACACACAGAAAAGTAATGATGAGAAATTAGAGAAATAGAAATTTCCATTTA
Source organism: Myrmecobius fasciatus (assembly GCA_023553655.1). Taxonomy (NCBI): domain Eukaryota; kingdom Metazoa; phylum Chordata; class Mammalia; order Dasyuromorphia; family Myrmecobiidae; genus Myrmecobius; species Myrmecobius fasciatus. The sequence goes on along the minus strand of JAJPUD010000376.1, from coordinate 389,671 downwards.
CAGTTCTAATGGGTCTTTCAAAACAAACAAATCTTATTTTCTTTACATAATCGGTATCGGTCTCTCTACTTTTTATTTGGAGATTACCACATAGTAAAATCAGTGCACATCTGCATAGACCAATAACTGATTCCAAATGAATATAAAAATTGAAGCCAAATTTTATAACTTTACCTTTACTTCAGCTCAGTTTTTTTCTTAATAGTATAGTTTTCCCTTCCATGTCATGGGGATTGGTGATACAATTATCATTATCATATAGAAAATCAGTATAAAATTTTTTGGCCTTCTCTTCATACCAGAGAAAAAGTCTGAATTATGGTATTAAGAGGTAAAATATGTTGATAGTATACGATACTATAGATATATTTTATGCATTTCTGAGTTTCTAAATTTATTCTGTCAACTAATAGCCTTTACATATCATTTGCAGCTTTCACAAAACTCCCCACAAATTCCTATTTGATTTCTTATGCCAACCCACAATATATTGATGGGGAAAGTTGCAATGTAGAAGGGATAAGTGTAGTGAAAAGTAGCAATGGTTATTGTATTGAAAAATTGGATACTGGAGCAGCTAGGTGGGGCAGCCCTGAAGTCAGGAGAACCTGAGTTCAAATCTGGCCTCAGACACTTAATATTTCCTAGCTGTGTGACCCTGGGCAAGTCACTTAACCCCAATTGCCTCAGTTAAAAAAAGAAAAAAAGTTGGATACCTTAGAGCATGGTTTCTTAACTTTTTTTTGCATCACAGACTTCTTTGCTATTCTAATATATTGTTGATCCCTTCTCAGAATAAGGTTTTCAAATGCATAAATAAAATACATAGGATTACAAAGGGAATCAATTACATTGAAATAGTTATCAAAATATTTTTTATAAATAAATTCATAAACTCCAGAACTCCTGCCCTAGAGCTAAGCTTTTGGAAATGAACTTGCTTTTTTTTTAAATGTAGTTCATACTTGTATATTAAAGTAACTATTTCAGAATGCACCTTAGCCTATATTAATCCAAAGTTTTATAGATTTATATCCAGAAAATAAATTTTTTTATACACCAAGTAATAATTGGACTATTTTTTAAGTCTGTATGACTTTCAGTGAAAAGAAAAATGAATCCAAGGAAAAACAATCTGAGTTTGGATCCCATCTCTGGTACTCTTATGTGTGACTCTAATAAGTACTTCAGTCTCTACGGTTGGACAATGACTTCTGGAATCCCTTCCAATGCTTTCTTTATCATTCTGTGTGTAATTTGAGTACTATCTACATATAAAAAAATTAAGAGGTGGCCACCACTCTTTAGAATAATCTTCTAAAGCACCCTAAGATGATATAATATTTGAGTAGAATTCCATAATCTGACAAGCCTTTTTCTAAACTAGTTTGAGAAACATACAAATAAAAAAAAATCATGTGTGAAACCATCCATTTCAAGAAAAACATTAAAATATAAAAATTTTATATGTTCATTTTAAAATGGGAAATTTAGATTGTATATAGGAACTAAAATTTAGGAAAAATAAAAGCTTTACAAACATTTGACCCACAATTAAAAGTTAACACTCTGTACTACATAGTAGTAGCTCATTGGATATTAAGGTTTTCCTAGCCAGACTGATTTTTTTTTTTTTATGTCTGTATTAACATAAAATTACCATAAGGGTAATGCTATAGTAGTAGTTTATCTAGACATTAGCTAGAACAAAGTTTTGGGGGTATCATAATTTTATTGAAAATTTAAAAGGTAGAGATAAGATAATTCAGACAGGTGAGTTTTTAACTGCTGTTGTGGATTTCCAGACTGAAAGAATAATCTCTAATGGTTCTGTGTCAACATTGAGATCTCCATTTGAGTACCCCAGTGATGTATATTTGCCTCAACTGCTCATCAAAATTTTTGTCAGTGACTTAGACAAATGATGTATTCATTAAATTTGCAGAATTCATGAAATTCAGTGAGCATAAACAAAGTCTTGCACTTAGGTATAAAATGTTAATTTCGCAACTATGAGATGAGGGAAACATAGATAGCAATTATCCTGGGGGAAAAAAAAAATCTGAGGCTCTAAATAGACTACAACCTCAGTATGAATCAGCCAGATCTTGGGCTGCTTTTGAGGGATATATGCTCCAGGAATAGACAGGTCATAATCTCATATTGTGCTTTTGTCAGACCTCAACCTCAGTGTTGAGTTCAGTTCACAAGTTAAGAAGGACATAAATAAGGTGGAAGGTGCCCCAAGGAGAACAATCAGGAAGGGCCTTTTAAAAAGTTCTTGACAAAATAAAAAAATTCCTTCAAGGAACTGGTCATGTTTAGCCTGGGGGGGAAATAGACTCAAAAGGGACGAGATAGAGTATTTGAAGGCTTGTCCTATGAAGAAATTTATCCTTAAAGGGAATAACCAGTAGCAATGGATGGAAATTAAAAAGAAGTTAAGGGCTTGATGTCTTGGAAAGCTTCCTAACAATTAGAGCTGTACAAAAATGGAAAGGATTTCTTCCAGAGGAGGTGTTTTTCTCCACCCTGAAATCCTATAAACAGGCTGGATGTCTGACTACTTTTCAGATCTAATGAGGATTCCTTTGGGTATCAGTTGAACCAGATGACTGCTAAGGTTCCTTCAGACTCATACTGATATTTTATATTTTTCCTTGAAAGTAAACAATTTGCTAAAAATGAAACTTTCTATAGTTTATAATAGAATATACTTTATTTTGCAAAAGCACAATCTTATTTCTTGGCCTCTTATTTAATGATGCCTATCCTAGTATAAGAATTATTAAATTTCCTAATTCTAAAACTAAAAATATTTTAAGTTTTCTATCTGTCCTTTTGGCACAGGGAATTAAAATAGCTGAAATGAAAAATAAAGGTTGTATCTAAAGTAGTCAATGCATCCATTAGAAAATGGCAGTAGCAAGAAAGGAAAAATAATTCAGTATTCAACATTAATATATTGTTTCCTTTTTCTTCTAAACTCTTAAGAGAATCCTCATTTCTCTCAAAGGTCCATAGCTACCATCAATATATGAAAATTTACCCTTATTACTTTTATTAACTATTATTTTTCTTTTTGCCTTTCTAAAAAGCCAGAAATTTTACTTCTTTGTGTGCTATGAGCTTGTTTGCTTAAAAGAAAGTTAACCCAAATCCATTATCCAAATTTGTTGTCACCCATCACAGTTGCCAGGCAATACCTCCCACCTTTAGGTAGCCTCTGTCCTATTGCTATCCTTATTTTATAATTATTCTCTTTTATACTATAATCAGTCTTATCAATCCACTTTATCTTTTCAGAACTAGGCACCTTAAATAAAGGCAGGTTAGTTGGGTAGCTGAGAAAGAAAATGATTAAATATCCTATATGTTTATTTTACTTAATTCATGGTTTTTACTATTTGCTGTGTAAATTAGGAATATTCTAAAACCTTTACCAAAAAAGGATGCTATCCAGAGAGCACTTCTGAATTACACACACACTACCATCACAAACAATTGTGCTTCCATTCCTTGCTTGTGTCTTGATTTCCTACAAGTAAAATACCTTTCCATGTCTCAGCATGTTTTTTATTGTTATACAAAATATCACCATCTTTGTGACAGGAAAACAAACTGAGAGCCATCACAAGCCAAACGGATTTTACTTGCAAACAAGAAGAGACATAATTTGCTCTGGGTATTGCTCTAATGATGCAGAGCTTACATACACTTATTGCTGGCCCTGTGAGTTACTCTATCAATATAAAAAATATGTACAACTAAAACATTCTGTGGGGTTTGGCAGTATATCAAGGAACAGAAGAATGGTTCTCAATAAATACACAAACGATTTCTGGCTGCTACTGCTAATAAGGTCATTTTGTTAATTCAGCTCTTTGTTCAACATGGGATCAGTCTCATTTGCCTTCATTTAGTTTTTTTCTGACTTTAAGGAATAATTAAAATAATCAAAACTAGCTTCTCATTGACTATGCTACTAGTGTACAAATTAGAGATGATTTTAATAAGATGAAAAGGTTTTAAGTATGGTACCAGAAACAGCTAAAAACTACTATTGGGGAACAATTCTAGCTAAGTACAGAAGGAAAAACTCATTATAATCTGTGAAGACCCAAATAATAAATCCTCTGATTGGTAATAAGAGGAAGAGAAAATATAAAATGATCCTCAGATCTGTGCAACTGCCGCTACTTTAAGGAGACAGAGGAAAATACAGTTTTCATTTCATATATAAATATTAACTTAATTCTTGAAATTCATCATGAGATCTCAAATACCCATGAGTTGACAAACTGGAGCAAATGAACCATATTTTCTTGTGAGTGGATAACCGGAGACATTAATTGGTGGCTTTAACTCACTGAACAACTTGAACTACAAAGTAGCAAAATTGCTGATTACCCAAAGGAAAATGCAGAAAAGCATTCTTGATATAAGTAGGTCCACATATTACAGATAAACGGGGATAAATATAAAACTTCAAGGACATAGGTATGATTGGAAAACTAGGTTGAAGGAGAAATTGAGTGTATGTCTATCAAAGTTTTCAAATGACTATCAGCTTACAAAGAGGCTACTAAAGTGAGAAGAGGAAAAATTTCTTAGTTGCCCGCCAATTCAATTAAAAAAAAAAAAAACACATTTAAGTGCCTAAACAGGCCATTACCACAATTCTCTAGAATAATTAGCCAAAAAAATTCTAGCAAGGATGAGAAAAGGAATGAGAATTTTGCTTCAGAAAATGTAGGCTACTTGAAATTTAAATTTTAGGTTTTTTCTTTGTATCTCTAGTACAGTATCTATTATAATAGACTCTTCTTAATCTAGCATTTCTTCTTCAACTATACCTTGCACAATGCTAAAAGTTGAATATGATATCACAAAATGTGATAGTCATTGCCCTGAAGGAGTTAACATCCATATAAGAGAAAACTATGGGGACTGAAGTATGTTTTAAAAAAAAAAAAAAAAAAAATGGCATTTGTTGCAGACCAGTGTCCTGAGGTATCTCAAAAGAATTTGCAAGCTTGAACCCATATCCAAGTTAAGAGGCAAAGCTGGCCAATTGAAGCATGCTAAATTCCAAAAGAATTTAGTAAGGAGACAAATTTATCTAGTTCTTCAGGTCATTGATATGCTAATTTTATGGCTTAGAGGTAGAACTGAGGATAGATCTCTGGAATTTGATTATCACTGATTTAGAAGATCTAGGACTACCCTAAGGCCAGAAGATTTTAGAATCATTGACAGATTGTCAGAACAATGGCACTTTAAGGTCAGAGTCTCAGGATCACAAATATATCTTCCCTAAAGTCTAAGGCAAGAAACATATTTCTAGACTAGAAGACTTTTACAATCATTGATGGACAGATTGTTAGAACAATAGCACTCTAAGGTCGGGGAAGGGGGAGGAGGGAGAAGGGGAGGTAAACCTCGGAAGCACTGATTCTAAAGCCAGAAGACTTTAGAATCATTGACAGATTGTTAGAACAGAAGCCTTCCCCCTTTCCCCCCCACTGCTATTTCCCCTAGAAGCTATATTTCATCAAGATTAGTAGTTTTGGAACAGAGGGTGGTAAAAGTCAAACTAGGACCCAATTTTGAGTACAATCAAATAGAATGAGTGGATTCAGTCTAAAAAGATAGAGAGGGGCCAGCTTATCAAGGTCATTAAATGGATCTCAAAAAAAAAAAAAAAAAAGGAGTTTATATTTCATCCTAAAGGTTAATAGGGAAGCATGGAAGCTTCTTGAGCAGTGCAATAACATGGCACTTTATAAATAGGCACTGGAGGGGCAGCTAGGTGGCACAGTGGATAGAGCACCAGCCCTGAAGTCAGGAGGACCTGAATTCAAATTTGGTCTCAGACACTTAACATTCCCTAGCCTGGGCAAGTCACTTAACCTCAAATGCCTCAGCAAAAAGCAAAGCAAAATAAAAATAAATAAATAGGAACTGGAAGAATTTTACAGTGGCCTGTATTGTCAGGTATGTTTGCCATAGCAAAGTAATTATCTTTGATCAAAATGCCTTTTAGAGTTTCTCTGCCCCATCAACTCCTGTTTCTCTTGATTTTCCCTCCCTCTTTTCCTCTGTCACTTTGCTGTAGCTCTTATGCATGTTGTTCTGGCAAACCTAAAAAGCATATGTATCTCACCACTGTCACCCCACTGGATGCCTTTCCTTGGCATTTTCTCCTCCCCCGGTCATAGTACTTAATCTTTTGATTATAATCCCAGAGTTTCTGAAATTCAACTCCTGTCATATACATTTCTCCTGTCCCCAGCCACTCAGGTTACATCTGGAAGCTTGAGACAATGAAAAGAAGGCATAGCAGTTCAACCCCTTTATCCCTTCTGTTTCCTCTATAAAGAGAATTAAAATTGGATCAGAAAGAGCAAAGCAAAAATGGCAAATGGATAGTTAAAACCAAAAGTAAGTAGAAAGATAATAATAAAAAAAAAGTATTTCCTAGATGAATTCAAGTCACTAGGCCCAGAAAAACTACATCTAATTTAATTGTTAGAGGTGACTACTAAGATGCTCTCAAAAAAAATTGTGAATGAAGAATAGGAGAGGTGCCATAGGACATAATGATTTCAAAAAAAAACATTGGAGTGTTCAATTTATAGGCCAATGAGCTTGATTAATTCCTGCAAAATTCTGGAAACCATTATTAAAGGAACTGTTACTGAATGACTAGAAAAGTGATCACAAAGCCTGCATGGATTCATCAAAAGCAGTTCAGGTCACACTAACTTAATTTGCTTTTTGGCAGAGAAACTAAAACAATGAAACTGGTGAATATTGTTTATATATTTACTTAGATTTTATTTTTTAAAATAATTAGCAATCTAAAATAACATTTGACAAATTTTCATATATTTATAAGAAAAAATGAAAAAATAAGAATTAGATGATGACTCAATGGTAGTAATTAATGGTTTAATATAGGAAGGAAGTCTATGGTATGCTTTAGGGATCTATCTGTACTTGGCTCTATACTATTTAACATTTTTCTCAGTGGATTGGCTTTGAACTTTCCCAAAAGTTTATGCTTATCTAATTTGCAGATAAAACAAATTTGGGAAGTGTAGTTAGCACACTGACAGTCAAGATCTTAAAAGATATTGATAGTCTAGAATATTGAGTCTAATCTAATAAAATGAAACAGTAATGATAAATGTAAAGACATACTTAAGTTTTAAAAAATCTATTTCCTACACACAAAATGAATCAAAAAGCATTTTAAAAAACCCATTTATTGTGTAGAAAGCAAAATACTAAACACGGATACAAAAAAAGACAAAAACAAGTAATTGCTTTCAAGAAGAAATACATAGCTACATAATCATTTGTATTTGAAAAAAAAGATCTGGGAGGCTTAGTGAACTACAAGTTCAAAAAGTGAATTGTGAGATGTGATGGTCAAAAATTTCATAAGGTTATGCTTTTTTTGTTTGTTTATTTGCTTTTCCTTTTTCATGTTTTTTCCCCTTTTGTTTTGATTTTTCTTGCACAACATGACAAATATGGAAATATTTTTTTAATTGCACGTGTTTAACCTAAAAAAAGAGAAAAGCAAAGTACTAGCAAAACTGACAACAGGATAATAATCTATGCGAGACTTGTAGAAAAAAAAACAGGCATACTTAAATAGGTGGAACTGTGAACTATTCCAGCCATTCTGGAAAGTAATTTAGAACTATAAAAAGAAAGTGAAAAATGTTCATATCCTTTGACTCAAGAGAGTCCACTCTCTAAGCAGGTCAATGATAAAAAGAAAGGCCTCATGCATATGAAGATATTAGTCAATGGCAGTACTGTTCAAAAGCAAAGAATTGAAAACAGAGAAAATGCCTATGATTGAGAAGTATCTAATAAGTTTTAGTATATGAAGTATGCTAAAAGAAAAAATATGATGAATACATGGAAGATTGATATGAACTAATATGAAGTGAACTAAGCATAACCAGGAAATCATTGTACACTATGATTACAATAAAGTGAAAGGGGAAGGAGGGAAGGAATCTGAAGTCATTAAGCATGGAGAGAAATGGCTAATAACCAATTATTTGGGGAGATCCAGAGTTTGCCCTTTTTTCTAAAGTCCTCATTTCAGTCTCTGAAGGTGGAACTTTTTCCTTTACCAGACCCCACCCACTCTAATCTAAAGTGAATTCCTCTCAATCCTAGTGGTGTAGAGGTAGATCCTTTGTCTAGATTGCCCAAGGCTAGAAGTGTTTTGGGTTTAGGGATTGTCTCTGTCACTCTTAGCCCCTGCTTGTAATATTCATTCTCTCCCATTACTTATTAACAAGAGTTGCCACCCTCTGGAATACTCACTTTTCTAAGGCCATCAGTACTGTGAGGGTTTTAGGAAATGCTATGGATGTCTTTTATTAAGATGCTAGTATTAATAATAGAATGACTGCATGACCCTGGGCAAATCACCTAACAGCTGTTTGCCTCAACTGCAAAATGTAGATAATAGGGGCAGCTAGGTGGTACAGTGGATAGAGCAACAGCTCTGAAATCTAGGAAGACCTGAATTCAAATGTGACCTCAGACACTGGATGTTTCCTAGTCCTTTGGTCCTGAGCAAGTCACTTAATCTCAATTGCTTCAGCCAAAAAAAAAAAAAAAATAGAGTTGTGAGGATCAAAGAGATAATAATTGTAAGGCAGGTAGCACAGTACCTGGCACATAGGAAGTGCTATCTAAATATTAGGGTTTCCCAATCCATTTATTTTACAATTTAGTAAATTAAGGGCAATAAGCAGAAAGTGACTTGCCAAAGTCACATAGGTAGTAAAGTTAAAAGTCAAAAGAAGAAAGCAAAATGAATATGTACTAGAAAGATAAAATTGTTCAAAATTCTACAAATTCATGCATTTTTTTTAAAAAAGCAAAGTAACCTGACTAAATGTGAAATGAACACAGAACTGTCTGAAGCCACTAAAGGATTACAGTATTTTAACTGAAAATATTCAAAGAAAATTAATAGATTGGCATAGAGGAATTTGGACCAAATGATCTCTAAAGCTAAATCTTGTTGGAGTTGCATTTTATTTGATCTTATCTAGTTCTAATATTGGGCCAAAAAAGGATCTATATGGCACCTTCCAGCTGACCCCATTTACAATTTTGTAGTTTCACCATTACTGTAATTTGGGATGATTTTAGTGTTAAATGTTAATGTAATTAGTTTCATTTATTACATATATACCCGTGATTTCATTAATATAGGGAACTAGGTTGGTACCTTCTTTGTAATTTATAATCTTTGAGAATTAGTGGTGTCAAACTGCAATTTTTGTCAAATAGTGAGTTCTTATATCAAAAGTCTTTAGATTTATCCTATAGTAGATTAATATATTCATTAATTCTTGTGTCTTATGTACCTAACCTATTCGACTGATCCACCACTCTATTTCTTAGCCAGTACCAGATGGTTTTGATGACTGCTACTTTATAATAGAGTTTTAAGTCTGGTACTGCTAGGACACCATCCTTTGCATATTTTTTTTTATTAATACCCTCTATTATAAAATAGCCATCTCAGCTCCCACCATGTGCTCACTGAACCTGACCAACTTCTGGCTTGTCAAGGATTTAAAAAGCAAAAGACCCAAGCCTTTTCACTGGATAGACTAAAAGGACATAACCATCCTTGACCAATGTTGTCTGCTTCCTGTGGATCACATCACTTCCTATAACTTCACTAACTTCCTGAGGGTCTGACCTGGTTCTGGGAATAGGGATCATGTGACTTAAGCCTAATCTTATAAACTGATAAAACTTCACCCAATCAGTCCCATTCAATGTCAAGACAACTTTTAACATTCATTTTTAGAAGATTTTGAGTTTCAAATTTTGCTCCCTTCTGCTTTCCCCCCTTCCTAAAATGGGAGATAATTTAATATAAATTATACATGTGCTATCATATAAAACATATTTCCATATTATGACTAATATAAAAAAGGAACACATCAAAAAAAAAAAAAAACCAAAACAAAAGAATAAAGTGAAAAAAGTATGTTTTGATGTGCAGAGTCCATCATCAATCAGTTCTTTCTCTATCACCTGATTTTCCTTAGTGAATCCTTTGTATTTGTCTTGCATGATCGTATGGCTGAAAAAGAGCTGTCATTCATAGGGATCACCAGATCACTCTTTTCCTAATATGCAATATGACTTCACCTGAAATTCTTTTCTAAAGTTTTCAATCATCTCTTAAATGATAAATGTAATGGCCCTTGTTAGCCTATTCTACAGCATTTGACACTGTTTATCATCTCCAGAACACTGTTTTTTCTCTAAGTTACTTGGAATTTACATATTAAGGGTTTTCTTTCAACCTATCTGATTGCTTCTCTATAATATCCTTTGTTGGATCTTTATCCATGTCCTGATGATGGATGGGGGTGTTGAAGTGCCGAACACCCCCAAAATTACACTGGGATTTTAGGATTTCCCCCAAATAATCCATCAAATGCTGGGAAGAGGGGAATTGAACTCCAAAAGTATATTGGGGTTTGGGGCTAGTGTTGTAAGGTGTCTCAAAAGAATTTGTAGACTGAAACTTTCTCCAAATCACAAGGCAAAGATTTCATTATTTTGACATTGACAGGTGTGCTAAATTCCAAAAGGGAGTTAGTTAGCCATTAACAAAGACAAAGAGGCCATAAGACAGGCAAAGATAACTAGTTTCATTAAGACAGGTAGTTCCTAAAGAATTGGGGGGAAGGGGCAGATAGGTGGCGCAGTGGTTGGAGCACCAGCCCTGAAGTCAGGAAGACCTGAGTTCAAATCTGGTCTCAGACACGTAACAGCTGTGTGACCCTGGGCAAGTCACTTAACCCCAATTGCCTCAGCAAAAAGCAAAAAAAAAAAAAAAAAAAGAATTGGGGGGAAAGAATTAACTTGTAGTGGATATCCTACCATCTAGGGGAGGGGTGGGGACTAGGGGGGAAAAATTTGTAACTGAAAGCTTTGTAAGGGTCAATGTTGAAAAATTACCTATACATATGTTTTGCAAATAAAAGCCTTAATAAAATGAAAAAAAAAAGAATTGGGGGGAAAGGATAACAAAAAAAAAAAAAGAAAAGAAAAGTTAGGATACTAACAGGAATTAGTGAGGAAGTGAGATACTGGTAGGTTCTTTTATAGGAAATAAATGGCCTCAGGTGTTGACGTCATAATTTGACCTTCTGATTGGATACAGTAATTTTAGATTTGGCATAGCAAGGGAATTAAGGAATTCAAGAGGGCCTACTGCACTAAAGGCCTATTTAGTATGACAAAAAGCCTAATCGGTATGAAAAGGTCCACTTAAAGAGATAATTGCATCAGTTTTCCTTCCTGCTGGCCTTGTGGAGTAGTTTGACTTCCAGATTTATGTATAATTCTTTCCTGTTGGCCTTCTTAGCTACCAAAGTTGAAGTCTTTTTGTTGGTCTTATTTACCCCATCATTTGCAGTACGGCTACATCTCAAGTCTCTGTTGTAGCCTTTGTTCTTCTTTTTCTCTACCAAGAGTTTTTAATCTGGGGTCTGTGAATTAAAAAAAAAATCACAATATAATTAATTAGATTAGTGTCTGTGGGCATAGCTCCAAATTGCTTTCCATTTTGTAACTCCATCGAAAGCATTAGTCTATCTGTCCTCCTCCCTCATTCCCTTCATTTTTATTTATTTTAACTTCTATTTCTTTTTATTAATAATCTGGTGTATTTTTCAAATGTTTGATATCTTGCTAACTTAGAAATTTAGATTACTGTCTTTCTAACTTTGAAATCATTTTGAGTGTGTAAGGGTGGTAAGTTAATTGACAAGAGCAAAGGTATGCTGAAAATGTTGAACAACCTGCTTTTTGGAGAAAAAGTACAGTTGATACATTTTCTTTAACATTTTCTTATGCCTTGACATATAGTTTGCTACTTTTTGAGGTGTACATTCTCCCGCTGCAAATTTAACAATCAATTCTCACAAAGTCAGTTCAAATGACTCCAGAACACCCTGGTCCAGAAGATGATCTGGAACTTCAAAATGTCATTATGTTCTGGACTAGGATGTCAGTAAACATCCTAGCAGTGTCCTCAGAATAACAGTAGTTGATAGTAGTGTCTGCATTGAGAACCAAACTTAAACTAGACACATTAAGGAAAGGCAACTTTAGAACTCTACAAGGAACATAGCAGAATGCTATATCATGTTTATAGAGAACTTCATGAGGATGCTATACAGAGGAGAAAAATAATTATTACTACTTATAATAATCTGGAGCTATGAGTTCACTCTTACCATTAGCTCTTTGATCTTGATCTTACTTTCCACCATGTTTTGTATATATTTATTGGAGAGATGCCTAAATACCCTGAGAAGGGAATGTTTGTACCATTACAAGACTATCCATTTCCAAAATTTGGCTGGCTAACTGATATCAACAGATAAGCAGGAGGAGGAGGAAAAGGGAGAAAGCACACTAATGGCATTTCATAAGCAATAGCTTTAGAAATATACACCTAGCCCTTCAGTGTTACCCCTGGAATCTCTAGTGCTACTTTCTAGAGATTTAATCTATCAATACAAGTAGGGCCTGGGAAAAAACAAAAACAAAAACAAAACAGACTTGTGTTAAATTTGTATGATAGCTTTTCAATTTTATGTAATCAAAATGTATCTTTAATGAGTCTCTCTATCCTTTGTTTGATCAAGAATTCTTTTCCTAATCCTAGTTGTGACAGTTACCTCTTTTACTGCTTTAAGTCTCACATTTTACAAGAAGCCTTTCCCAAGCTTATCTTTTTGCTTATCTTTTATATAGCTTGCTTTGCATATATTTGCCAGCATTTTACCTCTCCATTGGATTGTAAACTCCTGGAAAGAAGGAATTTATGACCAAACAAGAATTAGAAGAATTTCATCATGAAATGAAAAATGGATAATTTTGATTATATTAAAAAGTTTTTGTACAAACAAAACCAATGCAGCCAAAATTAGAAGGGAAGAAGAAACCTGGGGAAAAAAAATTACATCCAAGAGTTCTGATAAAGGTTTTATTTCTTTTTTTTCTTTTTAAAAAAATTTTATTTATATTTAGCAATTTAACAATGGTTTTGTATAATTGAGAAAGTGGTGTTTTGAGTCCAAACAACTTCAAGGTTTTTCTCAGATATACACCAAGTTGATATTCTTTGCCATATCATAATCTCTCTCTTTTTTTTTTTTTATTAAAGCTTTTTATTTGTATAACATATGTATGGGTAGTTCCTCAGCATTGATCTTTACAAAGCTTTCCATTACAAATTTTATCCCCAGTCCCCTCCCCTCCCCTAGATGGCAGGAAGTCCACTACATGTTAATTATGTTGAAATACTTGACAAGTTGTGCAAGAAAAATCCTATCTACAAGAAAAAAAGAAAATCAGAGAAAGGAAACACAATGCAGGCAAACATCAATAGAGAGCATGAAAATGTTATGTTGTGGTCCATATTTCATATCCCTCTCTCTGGGTGTATATGGTTTTCTTCACTGAACAATTGGAACTGGTTTGAAGGTTTCATTTCTAAAATACATAAAGAATTGACTCAAATTTATAATACAAGTCATTCAATTGATAAATGGTCATCTTTCAGCTGAATAAATTAAAACCATTTCTAGTCATGTGCAAAAATGCTCTAAATCATTATTAATTAGAGAAATGCAATTTAAGATAACTCTGAGGTACCATTACACACATCTCAGATTGACTAAGATGACAGGAAAAGACAATGATAAATGTTGGAGGGGAATGTGGGAAAAATGGGATACTAATACATTGTTTGTGGACAGATCCAACCATTCTGGAAAATAATTTGGAACTATGCCCAAAGGGCTATCAAACTTTGCATATCTCCCCCTGCCTTTTTTTTAAAAAAAGCTTTTTATTTTATTTTATTTTTTAATTTAAAGCTTTTTGTTTGCATAACATATGTATGGGTAGTTCTTCAACATTGATCCTTACAAAGCTTTCCGTTACAAATTTTCCCCCCTAGTCCCCTCCCCTCCCTAGATGGCAGGAAGTCCACTACATGTTAATTATATTAAAATACTCTTCATCACAAGATCATTGGAATGGGTCTCAATCATTTCATTGGTGGAAAGGGTCATGACAATCAGAATTGATCATCACATAATCTTGTTGCCACTGTGTACAATATTCTCTTGGTTCTACTCACTTCATTTAGCATCAGTTCATGTAAATCTCTCCAGGCCTTTCTGAAATCATCCTGTTGATTGTTTCTTATAGAATAATATTCCACAACATTCATATATTATAATTTATTCAGCCATTCTCCAATTGATGGGCATCCACTCAATTTCCAGTTTCTTGCCACTACACAAACCAATATATATTAAACGTGAAATTCTTCTAAATATATTTCCACAATTATCACGATGCACAAGAATAATCAGATAAAAAAGGAAAAAATGAAAAAAAAAGGCAAGCAAGCAATAACAAAATAGTAAAAATACTATGTTGTGATCCATCTGCACTTGTTTCCCACAGTTCTCTCTCTAGGTTGTGCATACACTTTGATCCAGCAATGTCTCTACTGCACCTGTATCCCAAAGAGATCATAAAAAAGGGAAAAGGCCTCACATGTGCAAAAATGTTTGCAGTAGCTCTTTTTGTAGTGGTAAAAAATTGGAAACTGAGTGGATGCCCATCAGTTGGAGAATAGCTGAATAAGTTATGGTATATGAATGTCATGGAATATTATTGTTCTATAATAAACAATCAACAGGATGATTTCAGAAAGGCCTGGAGAAATTTACATGAATTGATGCTAAATGACGTGAGTAGAACCAAGAGAATATTGTACACAGTGGCAACAAGATTATGTGATGATCAATGGAAGTGGCTCTTTTCAACAATGAGGTGATTCAGGTCAATTTCAATGAACTTGTGATGGAGAGAGGACTATGGAGACTGAATGTGGATCACATTGTATTTTCACCATTTTTGTTTTTTGCTTGCTTTTTTGTTTTCTTTCTCATTTTTTCTTTTTTGACCTGATTTTTCTTGTGCAGCATGATAAATGTGGAAATATGGATAGAAAAACTGCACATGTTTAAGATATATTGAATTGCTTGCTGTCTAGGGGAAGGGAAAAAAGGAAGGAGAAAAACTTGGAACACAGGGTTTTGCAAAGGTGAATGTTGAAAACTATTTTTACACGTATTTTGAAAGCTATTATTTAAAAAAAATAAAAGATTATAAGCTAGAGGGCAAGGACTGCCTTTTGCCTAAAGAACATAGAGGTCTAATGTTTATTGATTTTGCCTCTTTTTGGTTCCATAGTGCCTAGCACAGTTTTATAAATGTTTACTGGTTGTCTTTTATATGAAAACCCCTGTGGAGTCTCAAATTATTTTGTATTTAACTTTCTATATATACATTGGTCCCCAAGAGAATGTAAATTAAAGGCAAGAGCTCTTTTATTCTATCATTGTATTCCTAAAGGCTAGTACAACACAGAAAAGGCACTTAATAAATGCTAATAAAATCCAATCAATTGTTGTCATAAATTCTATGTTCAGAATGCTTCTCCAATCTACTCATATGGATATCATCTTCCTTTCCATCCTCCTGATCAGTTCAAGCTTTCTTCATCTCTCACCAGACCTACTTCAATAGCCTCATACAGATCCACCTGCTTCCAGTCTTCCCTAATTCTCCTCCCCCATCCCAAACCTGTCAAAGTGATACTAAAGTATAAATCAAACTATATTACATATGTGCTTGAAAATCTCCAGTGCTTTCTATTGCCCATGGTATCAAATAAATAATCCTCTGTTTGGAATTTAAAATCCTTTAAATCTGGCTCTAGCTACTTTTCCTGACTTTTTACATTACTCCCTCTTAAAAATTCTAAAACCCAGACAAACCATCCTATATCCTATACTTTAAATAATATCTCATCTTGAGCTTTGCAATTCCTTTACGTCCACTTTAGAATTCTTAACTTTCTTCAAAGCTCAGTTTAAATAACTCTTATATGAAGCCCTTTCACCATGGTGAAATCCTAATGGTTCCTTCTTTGAGATTACTTATTTACTTTGTATATACTTAGTATTTTCTTAAATATGTACATGCTGTTTCTCCTGACAGAACACAAGTTCCTTGAAGATAGTGACTGTAACTTTCATCTTTGTATCGGAAGTTCCTGGCACAACAGTGCTTAATAAATGCATGTTGACTTGACAGGCTTACCTAATATCACACAGCTATTAAAAAGGGTAAGGTACTACTCAAATCTTGGGTTTTCTGACGGCACATCTATTGGTCTTTCCATTTAAAATACTCAGACTTTTTTAAACAAGTAGGTTCAAGAATTTTATTCCATGCTTCACGTTAACTTTTTTTTTTTACTTAGAAGTCCAATTTAATCACATTATGTATACCAAAACATTTCTAGATTTTAAATTTTAGATTTTTTCTAGGAATTATTTGATTATGATGCTATTTGCTTATAAGTAATAGAATTTGAGTAAAATTCTGTACTACCTACAATGTAAAAAGTCCTAGCAAATCTCATGGTTATTGCCAAAATGCTATTAGCATATTAAACTTTAATTCCAGTAATTATTTTTTAAAATTATTTTTATTTTCCCCAGTTAAATATAAAACTTTTTTTGTTATGCATGTACATTCATTTTTTACATATTTTCATATAAACCATATTGGGGGAGAAAAATCAGGACAAAAGGGAAAAAAACATTTTTTTTTTTATTAAAAGCTTTTTATTTACAAAACATATGAGTGATTTTTCTACATTGACCTTTGCAAAAACTTTTTTTTTCCCAAGCTTTTCCCCTCCTTCCCCCCACCCCCCACCCCTAGATGACAGGTAATCTAATACATGCTAAATAGGATAAATTATAAGACAAATCCAATACATGTATACATATCTACAGTTATCTTACTGCACAAGAAACATCAGATCTAGAAAGAGAAGAAAAAAACAACCTAAGAAGGAAAACAAAATGCATGTAAATATTCACAGAAAGCGTTAAAATGCTGTGTTGTGGTCCGTACTCAGTTCCCACAGGCCTCTCTCTGGATGTATATGACTTATCTTCATCGCTGAACAATAGGAACTGGTTTGAATCACATCATTGTTGAAGAGAACCATGTCCATCAGAATTGATCATCGTATAGTCTTGTTGTTGTGTATAATGATCACCTGGTTCTGCTCACTTCATTTAGCATCAGTTCATGCAAGTCTCTCCAGGCCTCTCTAAAATCATCTTGCTGGTTATTTCTTACAGAACAATAATATTCCATAACATTCATATACCATAATTTATTCATCCATTCTCCAATTGATGGGCATCCTTTCAATTTCCAGTTTCTTGCCACTACAAAAAGGGCTGCCACAAACATTTTTGCACATGTGGAAGGGAAAAAAAACATTTAAAAAAGGTGAAAATAGTATGTATTGATCTACATTCAGTCTCCATAGTTTTTGCTCTGAATGAAGATAGTATTTTCCATCCAAAATTTATTGGGATTGCTTTGGATCACAGAACTGCTAAGAACCAAATCTATCATAGCTGATCATCCCAAAAATCTGCTGTTGCTGTGCACAATGTTTTCCTGGTTCTTGCTTCACTCAGCATCAATTCATGTAAATCTTTCCAGGCCTTTTAAAAACAGCCTATTCATCTCAAGTCATTATTAAAAGCAGAGTTCTGAATAAACAAATAACCTTCACCATGACAGATATATCAAACTGCAACTTTTAAGAATATCTATATACTTAACTTTCTTATTACAGTTTGAGACAAGAAAACATTAGACCACAAGGGAATAAAAATCCCATATTATACTATAGTATCCTACTTATTACACACAACTTTTTGGACTGAGCAATCATTCCATCTTAAAGCAAGAGTCAAGATGCTCTAAGTTTTTTGTCTTTTTGGTATGAATATCAACAGTGCATGATGGGTGATAAAGGGATATCTCACAATAAGTATAAAAATTTTTTCTTTAGCACTATGCATATTACCTACTTATTTAGTTTTATTTCCAACTGTAAGTCAAGTTTTATGCATTTTTAATTTAATATTTGTCAACCAAATCTACAGAATAACATTTTAAGAATTCAATTATGACAACAAATTGGTTCTTAGAACATGGCTAATGAGGAAGTTTGTTTTGTATGTCTATACATATTTGCAATGTGCCTTTCCCCCCTCTTCTCAATGGCTGGGGGAATAGGAAAAGGAAGGATTTGGAACTGAAAATTAAACTGAATTTTTTTTTTTTAAAGACTATATTGAAGTAGCCAAAGTGAGACTCTTGAGTCTTCTAATCAAATTTTAAATCAAACAAAAATTGTCAAAGCATTTCATATAACAATCTTTATAAATACAGTATTCTTCAAAAATATGATAGTTAGCAGAGTTTTAAACTTGAAGTCAGAGTCCAGAGTTCAAATCCTGCCTCAGACACTTACCACTTTGTTACCCTCAGCATAATTAAACTTTCTTAAACTCAATTTCTTCATCTGTAAAATGAGGGAGTTGGACTCAAAATACCTCTAAGGTGTCTTTTAGTTCTAAATCTATATTATTAGTTGATTTTGATGGGTTGTCTACCAACAACAAAATATTTGCACTACAGTATTTCTATCTAAAAAGCATAATTTATATAGGCTAAGATTGCTAAGAATAGACAAGGATGATTTGATTCAAGTCATATATAATGAAAATATTTCTGAGGATATTACATTTATATGACATTTAATATTAGATTTACATGACAGATTTGATATGTATTTACATATTAAGTTTTCTACAGTCAGTTTAAAAGTTGTTTCTTCACAAGAAACTAAACTTTTACATGAAATGTACTTGATTGAATAGTAAGGCAACAAGCATCTATGTACCAGGCATTATGCTATGTGTAAGGATATTTAAAAAAAATAGAAAAGACAAAAGACAAGCTTTGGTCTCAAGGAGCTCACAACATAATGGAGGAGACAAGATACAAACTACTCTATAAACACGGTGTATACAAAGGCAAAAAAAAAAAAAAAAAGCCAAACCAAAGGAAAGACATTAGCATTAAGGGGAACTGGGAAACACATAGGAATAGGTAAACTTGCTTCATAAATTCATTGTAAACTTTGTATACAAATCAGAGAAATCAATAGTGAAGTTCTTTATTCTGTCTTATTGAGAAGCACAATTAATTTCTTAAGGCCTGCAGCAATAAAGGCAGAAACCAACTAATTGAATATGTTCAGTTTTCATTTTTATAAGATAATAACATATTCTTTACTACTGGGGCAAGCCAGCATGAACAATAAACCTGTTTGAATGAAAATCACTTTTCCAGCTGGTAAAAATTTTTTTTTTCTCCTCAAAAACTAGATCATGATGCTCTACAATTATAAAGAAGCTTCCAGCCTTTCGGTCCGAGCTGTAGCAAGGGACTGTTCAGGCTGCAACGAGTTCCCCAGCTTTCCGTCCTCTTTCACCGGCTTTCTTGCTCCATCTCCAATACCTTCACCCTCTGTAACCATGACGGAACAGGCAATCTCCTTCGCCAAGGACTTCTTGGCCGGTGGCATCGCCGCTGCTATCTCCAAGACTGCTGTGGCCCCGATCGAGAGAGTAAAGCTATTATTTACAGGTGCAACATGCAAGTAAACAAATTGCTGCAGGTAAGCAGTACAAGGGCATAATGGATTGTATAGTCCGAATTCCAAAGGAACAAGGGATGCTTTCCTTCTGGCAGGGTAACTTAGCAAATGTCATCAGATATTTCCCCACCCAGGCCCTTAACTTTGCCTTTAAGGATAAGTATAAGCAAGTGTTTTTGGGAGGAGTGGACAAGCACACACAATTCTGGAGGTATTTTGCTGGCAATCTTGCCTCTGGTGGTGCCGCTGGAGCCACTTCTCTCTGCTTTGTCTATCCCTTGGATTTTGCGAGAACCCGATTGGCAGCTGATGTTGGAAAATCTGGCACTGAGAGAGAATTCAAAGGCCTGGGAGACTGCCTTGTGAAAATCACCAAGTCTGATGGAATTCGTGGCTTGTATCAAGGTTTCAATGTCTCAGTCCAGGGTATCATTATCTATAGAGCAGCTTATTTCGGCATCTATGATACAGCAAAAGGTATGCTCCCAGATCCCAAGAACACTCATATTGTGATAAGTTGGATGATTGCACAAACAGTGACTGCTGTGGCAGGTGTGGCCTCCTATCCCTTTGATAGAGTAAGATGGCGAATGATGATGCAGTCTGGGCGCAAAGGAGCTGATATCATGTACACTGGGACAATTGACTGCTGGAGGAAGATTGCTAAAGATGAGGGTGGCAAAGCTTTCTTCAAGGGTGCCTGGTCTAA
This sequence comes from Myrmecobius fasciatus, assembly GCA_023553655.1. Classification (NCBI taxonomy): domain Eukaryota; kingdom Metazoa; phylum Chordata; class Mammalia; order Dasyuromorphia; family Myrmecobiidae; genus Myrmecobius; species Myrmecobius fasciatus. The sequence continues at coordinate 369,251 of JAJPUD010000376.1, read as the reverse complement.
TGTTCTTAGAGGCATGGGTGGAGCTTTCATGCTTGTCCTGTATGATGAATTGAAGAAAGTTATCTAAGTACATCCTAACTAAATGGAATCAATGAATATAGATCATGTAGAATACTTAACCATACTTAGCATTTTGGACCATTGACCTTCAAGAAATTCCTGTTGTCTTTTTATCCAGGCCAGATCATGTTTGTTAGGGGAGCCAGGAACAGCTCTTAGAAAAAGGGACTCATTTATTGTGATCCATTATTCACACAGTGGGACTGATGAGTCAGCATATTGATTCTATTGGTTTTTGGGAAAATTAACAGTTACTGTGGGTCCAAGGGGGCAGATAAAATTAGACCATCTAGTTTAAATGCTCTTTTTGTAGGACCATAAATTTGTGTTTAAGTATTTATTTAAAAAAATCATGTCTCCCATTTGTACTTAAGCACTATATATACTATTTTGCACAGCTGACTATTTGGCAGTTATGATGATCTGTGTTGGGCATTCTGCTGTAAAACAATAAATACACAGAAGACTAAAAAAAAAAAAAAGAAGCTTCCAGATAATGTCTACAATGTCCTTTGGGGTGAACAGGAAACCAAAACCCTTGTAACACCTCCATTTAAGCCAACAGTTCTTTTGCCTGATCCATTAATCTAACTGAATAAAACCAAAACTTTCTAGTCTAGTTTCCAAACTCAGAAGTGTGCAACAGTTTCTTTCTTAAGCATTTGGAACATTATTTTGTGCATACATTGTTCCCATTCTAAATTGTAAGCTCCTTGTGGGTAGGGGCAACCTTATTTTTAACACCAGCACCTGGTACAATATCATGTGTTGCTTTGGCATTTGGTATATGTGGAAATAAGGTGTATACTGCCTTACATTAATGTTCCTTTTGTATATTTTATCACTGGTATTTAACTGTAAACCTGTAGAAATTGGTTTCTTCACTATGATAAAAAGAGCATTGGATTTAGAATCAAAAGAAATTAGTGTTATTGAGTTGTCATTCACCAAATCTTAGCTTTACTTCTCCAAAGCTGTTTCCTTTCTATTTAAAAAAAAAAGGGGAGGGGGGTAGCTAGATCGCAGCTAGGTGGTGCAGGGTTAGAGCACCAGCCCTGAAGTCAGGAGGACCCGAGTTCAAATCTGTCCTCAGACACTTACCACGTCCTAGCTGTGTGACCCTGGGCAAGTCATTTAACCCCAAATGCCTCAGGGGGAAAAAAAAGTTCTAGACTGCTTCACCCAGAGGCAGGGCCTCCAGAAAAGTGACCAGGAATATTCACAGACAAATGACTAAGATAGTATGGGAAATGTTATTGTGGGTCCAGGTTCAGTTGGGTAATAGAAAGTTAAGGACTGTCAATAGTAAAGTAGTCTGGGAAGAGGAAGTCAGAATCTTAAGGGCCAGAGATAAAAGAAATATCCCTGGCAATCTAGAGAAAAACTCAGTCAAGAGTTTAAGCAGAGGTCAGAAGCAAAGAAGTAGGATGTAATATCTAATTGCTCATCTAACTTCTCTCAACAGCCACTGTTGTGGAAAACAACAGCTGTAACTGAACAACAGCATACATCTGGACTAGCACTGGACAATTCACAAAGTAGATATGAGAATAAATTTAAATAAGGTGACCATAAAGTATTATAAAAATTTTGGTTAGTAGTATGTGCAATATCTCCCATTGTACTTAGCAGGAGCTCAGTGAATAAATGATTCTCCAGGACAGAGGAAGTTAACTTCTCTCAGAGTCATATAAATTATCAGCCGTAGCAGAGATTTTAGAGATATTAACAAAAAGCTATTTTGTTTGAAGGAGAAAAAGGCTAAGACTTCTTGCCCTTGAAAGGGTCCTGGAGAGCTAGGTAAGTGGTCAAGTATATACAACACTAGTCCAAAGGACAGAATCCAAATCCAGCCCTAATTGCTTACTAGGTATGTTACCCTAGGCAAGTCATTTAACCCTGATTATTATGAAAAAAAAAAATTCTGGAGAATAAACATTTAAGGGTTTGAAATATGTATCCTCAGTAGCTTGTAATAGCCAGAGGGATAACAGATTATAACAATTCATATTTAAATAGTATTTTATATAAAGTTGTCTGGAAATCTCGGTGAAATTTTAACCTTCTAAAGCATAACATAAATAGCTAATAAACTCTTACAGCTTAAAATTGCACTAAGACTTCTGGGTCACCTTTCATAAATTATTCTATGCCTCACAAGATTGTGAGTTAGTACTTCAAGTATCATTATTTTACAACTTAGGAAGCTAGGGCTCATATAACAGTTAAGTTAAAAAGTTAAAAACACGCCCCTAAGTCACCAATCTAGCTCCAAATTCAGCATTTCTCCTTTATTTCACTTATGACCAAGCTCAAGATTTTCACTAAATAGAAAGGATTATGTGCATTAGGCAAGTTAGCGTGAAAAGGTAAGTCAAAGCTGCCGTTTTCTTTGCATGGTTACCCTTATAACAAAAGTTGGGGGGGGGAAAGGTTGGTTAGAATGAGTACTTCAAACTTCTCTCCAAAAAGAAAGCCGGAATTGGTAGTTGTATTAAAAAACGACCTATTTTGAAGTTTCAAATAATATCGATGAGAAAATCCTTTGGCAAAGCTTGTTACATCCTACTTTGGAGGGGTAGCGCCTCTATAAGGTATATTTCTAACTCCAACAAAATTATAAAATGCAGAGAGAACCCCATTTAAAACTGACCCATCTTGGTCTTGCATTTTCAGGCTCCACATACACGTAATACTTTGGCTTTATTCAACCTTTGTTGGAGCGTTATTTTCTGTTCTGGATTTTTTTTAATAGGACTACAACTCCCAGGATGCATTGCCTAACGAATTCATCAAAACAAGAAAACCGAGGACACTGTGACCTATGACCGGAGGGCATAAACCATCCCGGGAAGTTTATGAGGTGGGACTTCACATCACTATTGCTGGCTCTTCCTCCCCGAGACTTGTGGGGAGATTCCCGAGTAGCGGGGTTCAAGTTCTCGAATCTCCCAGGAGCATGTAGTAAAAAACATCCCTTCTCATCCCCGCCCCTGCGGTAACGAGGCGCCCCCACTGCGGAAAGCGGACACTCTTCGTGCCCATAAGTTTTGCACTCTGCCAGCCCGGCCGGCGTCGACAATCCTTTCAAATGTGAATAAGGCGGCCCCACAATTCGGTTACCCCCGACAACCCCCGCAAGCCTCGGCCGCTTCCGCCTCCTCGGTTGGTTTGTCCGTTCCCGGCCCCAAAAGGAGTATTCCAGAGACTCTGTCTAAAGGAGCCACAGCAAGGACGTGGAAGGAGCCAACAGCAGAAGTTGCCCCTCCCCTTCGAATTCTCGACCTCCCCATCCTTCTGGTTCTCCTCCCACCCACCCCTCTCCCCGCTCGCGAGAACGCTTCTTTGCCTGCAGCACTGGCCCCAGGAAGCGCGTGCGGGACTAGCAGCCAGGCGCCTTCTTTTGAACTCGTCGGCCGCCGTAGCCCCTGCTAGGGCAGCCCGTGCGAGCCCGCTGGAGGAGGAAGAGAAAGGCAGAGAGAATCGGGTTACAAGATGGCGGACTAGTAGTGGTTACAGCGGCAGCGGCGGCGGCAGCGGCGGCGGGAGAGCGAGCGAGCCTTTGGGGGGGTTTCAGGGGGGTGGGCGGTGGGAGGGTGGGAGTGTGTGAGCGGGGGGGGAGGGAGGGGAGACGGTGAAAGTTAGCGCGGGGACTGTGGTGCTGGGGACTCGTAGCAGTGGTCACCCCTGCGTGCGACCGCTCCCCGGAGCCATGGTGTACAGTGGCCTGTCTGGAGCCGCTGCCGCTGCCGCTTCGTGCTCTCGTGACTGAGAGACTCAGACTAGGCTAGCTAGGGGGAAGCGGCGGTGGCGGCCGGAGGGGCTGGGGGGGGCACAGCGGCCAGCCACCATGTCGGATACGCGGCGGCGGGTGAAGGTATACACCTTGAACGAGGACCGGCAATGGGACGACCGCGGCACCGGGCACGTCTCCTCCACATACGTGGAGCGGCTCAAGGGCATGTCGCTCCTGGTGCGGGCCGAGTCTGACGGTAAGGATTGGGGGCGGGGGAAGGACGTCGCTTGCAGCCTGAGGGTGATGGGGCTGGCTTGGGTTAGGCCCCAGGCCTTGCTGCTTCCCTGTGAGGAGTTTGTAGCCTTTATTTCTCCTCTTCCCCAAGGAGCTAGGAAACCTACTTTCCCTTGTTTAATCCTAATTAGATGCTGTTTATGGTTCCCCGCCCCCGGGCCTGGATTTTGCCCCCCCTTTCCCTTCAAACCCTCCGGTCTTAGTCGTGGGACCGAAGTGAGGAAGTAATCCAGATATCCTTGAGGGTTCCCGGCTTGAAAGCTGGGGTCCTGTTGATTATGTTTTTGGGACGGGTTATAAAACTTTGGTTGATAGGAAATTCTTTTTTCCTTAAATTAAAAACAACAACAACATTGCTCGTTCTTCATCCGCCGTCCTAATTGCCACCACCGACAGGTGCTGGGGAAATCCAAAAGAGTTCGGGCCTGGTATCGGTTACTGCAGACTGTTGCCACGATACATGCACACACAGCCACACACTTAGGTCTGAGGTAGCTTCGGAGTAATCCTTTGTGGAGGCCGCGATGAAAAGGATACTTTACCCTGCAAACTGGATAGACACCAAAGCAGACTGTGTAAACTTGTATTCATTGATTTATAATGGAAGTCTTAAAATTGGAAAGCTTCGAGCAGTCATTTGCTACCTTTGGTTATAGGATCGAAAACCTCTCCACAAAAATGTGAAGCTGTTAGGGAAACAAATTTTAAATAAAGCTTTGGCTTTTCTCCTAGGCACTCACCTCCACTTTTTATTTTAAATAGTAAAGGAGTTCCTCCGGAAAAGGGATTGTTTCATTCTTTGTATCTGTATCTCTAAATCCTAGAATAGTAGGCACTGGAATAAATGTGTTTTAAATAGCCATGCAATTCTGTCTGTACACAAAGTGTTTCAAGTTTTGTTCTTATTGGGTGAGAGGAATAAATGAAATACTGTAATTTTGTATTGATCTAAGATTTTGTTACTATAGTGTGGTGGGATATTAATGTTGAGTTGTTTTTTTTTTTAACTTGACCTAAAAGAGGCATAGGCATGTGGGATTTTAAAAATTTTGGTTTCAGCTGATTTCTTAATTGTCATTTTGTTTCTTTAAATTTCCTTTTTTATTTTTTTTGATGGTGGAGGGAGAGAGAGGTGTGAAAAATAGTTGTATTTTAAATTGAATGTATTTGCTCAGAGTGGAGAGAAAATGTGATTTGAAACATATTTCTTTACTTCAAAACAGATGTCTAGTTGGCTGAAGAATCGAGAGAATTTTTATTTTGTTTTGTTTTGTTTTTTAAAGTTGAAAATTTAAATGTTATTTTTCTCATCTTTTAGGGTCACTACTGTTGGAATCAAAGATAAATCCAAACACTGCTTATCAGAAACAACAGGCAAGTAGATATTTTTCATTTAGGATTGTTTCATTAGATCAATGTAGTATGAATTAGGCATACGTTAATGAAGTTTTCTTGTTAGAACAAAGTGTGTTTACTAAATAAAATAACAGATTATGATTTACCTTACAAGTTAAAACTTTTTTCAATGACAAAAAAAGGGAAACTTGTGGTTTGGTTATGATTTATGAAAATGAATTATTTGAATTATTTTTGTTTTTTATTGGGAAGGCAGTTTAAAGGGTTAGTTTTTTTTTTTTTAAACCAAGGAGAGAGTTGTGTGTTAAGTTGGATTTTTTGAATCAAGTAAGATAAAAGTTTAAAAGTAGCAAAAATCCTTTAAATTCTATTTTAAGGTATATTATTAGTATACTGATATTGCTGTTCTCCTTTATGTTGTCTATTTGACTATGAAATCAGTTTCATAGTCATTTAGGAAAAGAGATTTTTCCTATTTGTTTCCGATTTGTTAATTTTTTTTAATCTCCAAGAATGGCTACAAGAATTGAAACTTTTTTTTGCCTGTGTATTTAAAGTAATTTTAATGTGGAATTTAGTTTTTAACATCTGAATTTCAGAATTCCATTTAGCTTGGAATTGCCTTTTAAGTTTTCATCCTTAATTATGAATGTTTGAATAGTACATAGCAATAGAAATATATTACAATATAAGAAAAAGTATGAATAGTGGGACTCTGATTCTTTCATTGTTAAGAATTGATTATCAGAAGTGTTGTAATTTACTCTTCTATTCTCCTAGTATTTAGATATTTTAATGGAATTTTTTTCTTAAATTATTCTTATAGAACACTATTTTCTTAATTTGATTTGTATTAGTTCTCAGGATGAGAATCAACTGGTAAAATTTATTTGTGATCTCATCTCATTATGTTCAACTTATATTGATTATATTTTATATCTACTGAGTCCTTTATATGTTGTCTTTATTTGAATGTAAGCTCCTTAAGGGCAGAAATTTTGTCTTTTTTGCCTTTTTTTGAATCTCTAGGGCTTTGGCATACTGTCTTGACACATAATAAGGGCAAAATAAATGTGACTCAATATGAGATCTGGTGGTTTTCTCTCTAACTCTCTCCCCCTTATTTTTATAACTAACATTATTTGAGACCTTTGGTGAAAGAAGGAACATCACATCTTAGAAAAAGAGATAGATGTTGAGTTAATATGAGACAAATCTTCCCAGCAATTAGAGCTGTTTAAAGATAGGGGTAAGAAAATCTTCCTAACAATTCAAATGGTATAAAAGTCAGATGAGCACCTCAAGAAGAAATAGGGTTCTGTATTGGAGATTTCAAGCAGATACTAGACAGCCACTTAAAGAGTTTGTTATAGTAGGTATTCCTTTTGTGTGTGAATTGGTTTAGAAGGCTTCTGAGGTCCCTTTCAATTCTAAAAATCTGTGAATTTTATGTCTCTGCAAATTGGGTAGGTAAATACAAAGTACATGAGGAAAAATAATTGCTTTAGCCACAAGTCTGAAATATGATTTTCACGTTCTCTTTCAACTTGAAGTTTCTGTAATTTTCTCCACAGTTGATTCTTACATTCATCTTAGAATAGCCTCAATAGGCTTTAGTTATTGAAAATATTGGGAAGATAGCCTTATAACAATTCCTATAATACAATTCTATATAGCATGGATCTAAGAATTTTGTCATATATCAAAATTCCAATAATATTGTAGAAGCACACATATACACACATATATAAATAAACATTTAAATTAAATACAAAATGCAGATATTTATAATTAGCATAAATTACACATTTTAGCTAATTGATTATAGCAGTTATATTAGATGTGTATAATTTATGCTAATTGTAAATATCTTCAGATTAAAAAAAAACCCTTTGATTCTTTGTCATATAGAGGGAAGGAGCCATTTTTTAAAATATGATTAGTTATGTTATCTGGAAATTCACAATTCTTCTGTTAATGTTCCCATTCATTTTTTAAAAATAACTTCTCAGTAGTTAGGCAGTTAGTTATACATCAGTAATTTCTTGCCTCTCCTTTCTGTAGCAGTTAGTCTCTTTAATTACATGCTTGCAAATTAAATCTCTTTAGATAATAGGCTAAGAATATTTTTATCAGAGATTTTTTTTTTTTTTTTGCTGAGGCAGTTGGGGTTAAGTGACTTGCCTAAGATCATACAGCTAGGAAAAGTTAAGTGTCTATGTCCACATTTGAACTCAGGTCTTCCTTCAGGGCTGGTGCGCTACCCAGTGTGTCACTTAGCTGCCCCTCAGAATTCTAAGTGTGAATTTGGCAAAATCTTGTCTTTTATGTATAAATGAAACAGTTTGCTTGGTATGACATTTCTTTATTGTAAACCTCATGTACTAGAAAATGATTTTTTCTTTTGTTTTGTTTTTCTTAATTTATTTGCATTTTTGTAATTTTATCTCTTAAGTTTATGAAACCATATCACAAAATCTGCTTGGAGTTTTCAAAGGTGTTTTATTATTTTCACTTTAAGAATTTTTATATTTTTTAAAGTTTCCTTTTAATTATCATCTTTAAATTATTAAGCATTAGTTTTCCACAGAAATCTTTTGGATTTACAAATGATGCTAATGTATTCACTAGTTTATAAACAACTTTAGCTATCATGTTGCCAGTTTCTAATAGATATTGAATGTAGTAATAGCGTATTAGTAATGAGGAAATTTTCATTTTTTAAAAAATGTTGAAACATAGAAAAGCAAATGTTTAATTTCTCTTAAAATGATAATTGAAAATGGGGGGCGGAATCCTGTATTTTGACATAAATTAGAATTGTAGAATTTGGAGTGGGGACTGATTGGGGAAAGGGATAGATCTGGACTTTTGATTTCATTGGTATTAGGAATTTCTAATGTGAAAACTTCTCTACTCTTGCAGGTCAGTAGCTAGGCTGAAACTTAAAAGGAGTGGATTTAGGCACCAGGAGACTTGTCCACACAATAGCATATATCTATTAAAACCCATCTCGATTGTAGAGCTGTCACATTGCCTTTTTCTTTATTAAAATGAATTGATTTTGGGAGGTGAGGGAAGAGTGAATATGTATATCATTAAGTGTTCTTTGCTACCTAATTTACATAAGGCTATAATGCTCTCAGATATTAAGAGATTAAATTTTAACTAGTATGTTTTTTTTGTTTGTTTTATACACTTGTTTATCAAAGGTGAATCAAGAGGAAATAGGTCATAGTTGACAAAGAGGGAACTTTGATAAGAAGAGTGCTTTAGAAGAATTCAGAGTTGTTGGATACTATAATTTACTTTTTAGGACATTATTAAATATTCTTATTTTAAAGTAGACCAGAAAGTGATCTTTTGGGCTAATTTATGTAGAAACAGAGATCTGGATGGATTTTATATTTTGAGGACTGTACTATAATTATGTTATACTATTGTTAATAATCAGAGCTTTTAAAAGGGTAGACGACTGGCAATAGAAAGTGACATATTCCTTGATTTTAAAGATAGAACATATGTTCCAGAAAGCTATAATAGCTTAACTATGATCACATAACTTTAGGTGATAGTGCTCCTCCAAAAAACCCACATATATACTCTCAAGGAATGAAGAACAACCATAAAGTAGGTTTGGTTAGTCTTTTTTTATGTTCTGTCAGTCTAAGGGAAAGTAAAAGGAAATGGGAATAACATAAGTGGAGGTTGAGGACAAGGGGCAATAGTCACTACAGGGCAGCATTTAAATTGTTAACCAAGACTTGGTTAACTGTATGGTTTTCATGCTTATTGGCAGAGATGGGGAGTGGCAATGCTTAGGCTAGTTAACTGATAACTACTTTTGTGGCAACTCTTGCTGCCCTCTACCTGTCTTCTTCATTCAGGCTGTTTCACATACCTATCTATAATGACTTTCTTACCTTTTCCTCTTGAATCTTTGGCTTCTTTGAAGGCTAAACTTGAATACCACCTCCATTGGGAACTCTTCGTAGTCTGCTTCGTTTTAGTGTTTTCTCTCCCAAATTGCCTATTTAAATGTTACATCTGCCCATTTCTAAGAATGTAAGCAAGTTCTTCTTTGGTGAAATGTTTTTGCTAAGATAATATAGCAAAAATAGTTACACCAAAATCTCTCAAAAGTCTGACACACTCCCATCAGTACCTTCAGAGATTAAGAAAAATTGACCTTGAACTTATAGAAGACCACTTGCAAAAGGATAGTGTGGAGTGGTTTTCATATTTTTGTACCTCTAAAAGAGTGCCTTGCAAGTAGTAAGCTTTACATTGATTGGGTCTTCTAAAAGATAGATATTAGAAAAAGCAAATGTAAATAGATTTCAAATGTACAAATGTGATTATGAAATAGGAATGACTACAACTGTTTCCTTTAAGACTTTAATGAGCAATTTAGTCTGGTGAATCTGTTGAAAATATATGTAAGTGTAATTTAGAAATATATAAAATAAGTAAATAGTTTTAGTATGTATGTGCCATGTCTAAAAGAGTCCTATCTAAGAATTATACTTTTATTAAGGAGATTGTAGGGAAGAGAAGAGAAAAAGAGCACAATATGGGATGAAGAATTAAACTGTTGTAAGAGAATTGGTGCAATCAAAATTCAAAGGAGGAAAGAATTGATTATAGAGTGGGACCATCCGAGTAATCTTCACCAGTTTTAATTCTTGTAAGAAAGGGCATGCAGGTATGAAATGAACAAATTAGGATACTGATGAGAACTATGTTGGGATTCAATTGGTTGGATCAGATAATAGATATGTACACATATAACACCCACATCCACACACAATAATATACAAAGCTAGGAAGTCAAAAATATTGAATTGTAGTCCTGAATATGCCATAAATTTGCCATGTAACCTACTTCAGATCAGTTCCCTTTTCTGAGCCTGAGTATTCATTTCTAAATTGAGAAGTTGAAGTAGTTGATCTGTAAGGCCTCTGAGAGTTCCGACACGTGATTAAAGGAGTTTCATTGGCAAAATATAGCCATACTATAAAGAATTTTGCTATGTTAGGAAATTTAAAATTGATAATAAATAACATGAAATTATAGGTTCTTGAACATGATAGAAGTGCTGTTTTATGAAGTTAATCTAGCAACAGAAAGCAAAGTGGATTGCAGTGGAGAGCAGTATGAGAGGAGAGGGTTTGGAGGATAGAAAAGTAATTAGGCTATTTCAGGAATTCAGGAATTAAAATGATAAAGACCTAAATTAGAGTGATAATAGAATAAAGAATGAAAAGACATTCAAAGGAAATCTTTTAAAAAATCAATTTATTTTTGCTGGTTATAGGGAATTAAAGATAATTTACATGACTGAGGTTGGATATGGTGTACATTCCTAGGAGATAGTGAAGATTGGTATAGTCCATGTTTTGTATGAAATTCAGGAAAAGAGAAATCTGAATGAAATTGGAGATAAGCAACTAGAGGTTGGAATGGAAGCTGAAGATTTTAGGAGGCTTCTACACAAAAATGTTTATCTATAAGATGAATTTCCTTAAGGAATAAATATTTCTCTAGCATTGCAAGGTTTAAAGTGTTTTTTAATCATGATTTTTTGAAGTAAGCAGGATTGAAGAATTTGTTCCCACTTTGCTTAATGAGAATACTCAGGCTCAGAGGTTGTGACTTAACCGTTGATCACAAAGATCCATTTATCATTTATCTAGATCTAGAATTTTTTCTAAAATCTTTTTAGAGAGAGTAAAGCAGAAAGCCAAAGTCTGAGCCTTGTGATCCTTGTCACATTTAGGAGTGGGGAAAGAATATTTTAATGTAAGAGGGGAAAGTAGTGATCAGAAGGAAAGGAAAACAAAGACTGCAGTCAAGTAATAAACATTTAAGTACTTGCTATGTGCTGGACTTTGTGCTAAGTTCTTGGTATACAAATATGAAAAAAGAAAGGTGGTCCCTTTCTTCAAAGAGTTTACAATCTGATAGGGCAATGCAACACTCAAAAGGAATCTCCAAGAAATTATTGTGGGGGAGGGCAGGAGGAAGGGAGGATGGAGAGATGGTGGAAAAGTTTCATAGTATTGCAGCCAGGTGAGAAATAAGATAATCAAACCTATTTCCTTCTTAAATGGAGGGTTTGGAATTGTGTGACCCTAGGGGTTATCTTATCTTCATATAACTCAAGTAGAAACTCAGAAGCAAATATTGAATCAAGTAGATTAAAATATTAAGATAGCTAAATAGTAGAGTGCAAGAATTAGAAACCAATTGGCAGGAATTCAAGCAGGGCAGGGAGTTGGTAAAATAAACAGCCATAATAGTAAAGGCCATATGAAGACAAGTTGAAAACACTTCCATATGAAGACAAGTTGAAAAAAGTGAAGAAGAAAAAAGAGAATAGACATAAAAACTGTCTACAAATACTTGAAGATTTGTCAGAAGAAAAGGATCAGGATTGTTCTGTCTCTCCCTAAAAGGTCTAGCTAGGATCGCAAATTTAGAGTCAGAAGAATAAGCAAAAGTTATTAAAAGGCAGAATTAAGGTTTATTGTAGAGAGAAACTCCTTACCAATTGGAGCTGTTTTATTAAAAAATAGAATAGACCACTTATGTAGGTGCCAAGTTCTCTCTCTCACTGGTGGTCTTCAAGCAAAGACTGATACGACCACTTGTTTTGTATATATTTTACTGGAGTTTGTTTGATCAGATATTGTTTGGAAGTCTTTATGATTCTGAGCCTATGAAATGTAGACAGTGAAAGAAAACTGAAAATTTAGCTTGAGTATTTCTGGTAGCTAGAGTATAAAGAAAATTTTTGTTTGTTTTAGACATATACATGCTTTTAAAGGTAGAAACCCACACAAAATAGATCAAGTATAACAGATAAGTAGTGGATATACCTAAAACAGAATCTTCAGGATAGAGGGAAAGCAGCACAGTTAATGAGGAAATGGAGATATTTCTTCATAATCAACAAATATTAGAGGATAAGAAACTTTCAGTACAATTCTGATTTTACATTGGTCTGGATGCTAGTTTAGAATTAAGACAAAGAGGTTTATCTTCACTGAATGGTAGAACCTTCCTTTGTAACTGATCAATTACTATAATATAGTCACACCCAACAGGTCAGAGAAAAATGAGAGGTGAGAAAAGGGTTTCTTGGAACACTTAACTCCCCCAAAATGGCCAAAGGTTATAAATAAATGTAAGATCACTGAAAATCTAGAGGATTTTGGCAAGCCAAAACAGCAGGTCAGATTTTTGAAGGCGAAAAGATGGCTTGTAGAGCAGAAATACAGAAAAGGATTAGAAAATGTCATAGGGACCCATGCCTGGAAATAAGAGTGGGATTCAAGTTCTGAGAAAGATTGAAGATTTCACCAGTCCTGGAATTTCCACTAAACTAAATTTATTGTTGGCAAGAAAATCAAATAGCTAATATTGGTGTACACTTCAAATAGGTAAGGGGATGAAATAATCCAGTGAGCTGTTCTAGCTGGTCTTATCAGTGTCTAACATTGGATGCATAAACTGTATTCTAGAAATACATTTCTCTATTTTTGTGGAAATGTTTTATATTTCAAATAATTTCTTAAAAGTTTCTTGCAAAAAAGATCTGTCCCACTAGTCAAGGATTGTCATTCCATTAATTCTGGAACATTTCTTCATTTCAAGGAGAGCTAGTAAATTGTGGGTAGATAATGTAAGAATATAGAAGGGAAAAGAGGTAGGACCTAGAGAGTATATAAAGAAGCTATACTTACATATGAAGTAATTCAAGAACCAGATAGCATTCCAGATCATTCTGGCTAAGATAAAGACAAGAAACAGAAGCTATGTTGATGATAAATTATATTATAGGTAACTTAGAAGAAATAGTTGAGAGTTTGGGAAACATCACAAGAACTGAGAGAGGCATAATGTTAAAGTATAAGGGCACTTCACTTAACTTGATATAGGGCAGCGTGCTCTGCTCTTCAAAAATAGAGGAGCTTATAGTATTTTGATAGGCTTTCTTAGTAATATCCTTCAAAAGGTGGAAGAACTAACAAGAAAGAATTTTATTCTAGATCCTAGTCTCATCAGAAACTTGAGTTAAAGTTACTGTTGTGTAAATGACTATTCAAATGTGTTAATATACAATACCTGGCATATAGTAGGTGTTACATAATGCTTATTCCCTTCCCTTTATTTCATCTTAGAATTTGTGATAGAGATAAAAAGAGGGGCATAGTCTAACTTGTGTCCTATATTTTGGGAGAAGAAATTGAAGTTGAGAGATTGAGTGTAACTCCCAATAGATAGGAAGTTCTTAAAAATATTAATAAATTCAAAAAGAGCTGAAAAGTTTTGTTGTTGCTCCTTGTTTATATGCTAGTAATTTACCTTTAATCACCTTTTCTTTCCTCCCCTTACCTTTCCCCTCACTATGAAATATTCAAGCAAAACCTAGAGGTATACTTTGCAATTAAAAGCAGGGTAGTATGTGTCTTCATTCTTATACAAGGATTGTTCATTACAATTAATCAGAGCTAAAGTGATTTTTCGTGGTTTTTTTTTGTTTGTTTTACTTTATTTTAGTCATCATGTATATTTTCCACTTATTTCACCCCACATCAATTCATCTAAGTTTTCCCAGGTTTCTATAAGTTTGATTATAAGTTTCATCACCTTAACTGTGATGTTTGTTCAGTATTTCCTTGATGATAGGCACCCATATTGTTTCTTTTCTTTTCTTTTTTTATTAAAGCTTTTTATTTGCAAAACATATGTATGGGTAATTTTTCAACATTGGCCCTTGCAAAGCTTTCTGTTTTCCCCCTTAGTCCCTACCCTTCCCCTATATGGCAGGAAAACTACTATATGTTAATTATGTTAAAATACTTGACAAATCGAATATGTGTATACATATTTTTTACAGTTATCTTGCTGTGCAAGAAAAGGCGAATCTACAAGAAAAAAAAAATCTGAGAAGGGAAACACAATGCAAGCAAATGTTAGTTACGTTGTGGTCCAGATTTCATATCCCTTTCTTTGGGTGTATATGGCTTTTTTCACTGAACAATTGGAACTGGTTTGAAATATTTCATTGTTGAAGAGAGCCATGTGCATCAGAATTGATCTTTTTATAGTCTTGTTGCCATGTATAATGATTTCCTGATTCTGCTCATTTCACTCAGCATCAGTTCATGCAAGTCTCTCCAGGCCTCTGAAATCATCCTTCTGGTCGTTTCTTATAGAACAATAATATTCCATAAGATTCATATACCATAATTTATTCAGCCATTCTCCAACTGATCACCCATATTGTTTTAGTGCTTTTTTTTTGTTTGTTTGTTTTTGCTGTCACAAAATTTGCTGATATTAATATTTTGGGATTTATGGGATTTTTTAAGAATAAATTTCCAAAGAGGCAAAGAAAAGTGAGGAAAAAAAGAGGAAAATTGTATTGGATGAAATATGTAAGGAATTCTTCAGCTGATTTAGATTATAAGGAAAATGAAAGAGGGATAATGAGGAAAAAACTTAAGGACAACAAAAAAGGAGTTGTAGCTTTAAAAAGTCTGTTATAGAAAAGAGGTGACTACTTAAAGTTGATTGGACAGTGATAAAATACAAGCATGAAAGGAATCAAATCTCTTCAGTTTTTTTTTTTTGTTTTGGTTTGGTTTTTTGCTGAGGAGAATGACCTTTGAACTGAAAGGGACAGAACAAAAATAATGTATAATTGAAATCCAAGAATTCCTTTTTGTCCTTCATAAATTCAGGTCATCAGGTCTAACCTCCGTCCTAAGGTACTAAAAGAAATTAGAGGTTATAGGTAAGCTATTCCCAGTGATGATTATGAAGAACCAGCAAAGGATTTGAGTAAGACATCCTATTTCAAAAAAAAATAGAGTGGTGAAATGGAGTCTGCAAACATTAGGCCACTGAACTTTATTTCTTTAAAGAAAAAAAAAAGATCTAGAAAGTGTTGTTAAATGATCTGAATGTGAACTTGTAGAAAGAAGCCTTGTTCTTTCTCATTTTTGGAAGAGGACTGGTAACACGGGTGAGATGATTTGCATGTAAATTTAGGCAGTTTCACAAAGAGATCAGCCTCACTTTTCTTCCTTAGTCATCCCAGGTCCAGTGGCAAGATAAATTCAAAACAACTGGTGATGGCCCAGGATGTAGTATAATGACCTTGGCATCTTTGATTCCTGACTGTGGTCTTAGCACTAAACACTCCACAGTGCCTGTTAGACACGTTAATCACTAAGATCCTATATGCCAGACTAACTTTACTTCCTTTTAAGTGTTTCTAAAATTGTTAGATCAAGAATATTCTGTAAATAATAGTTTGCTTAGATTTTAGTAAAACATTAAATATACTCTCATATGTTGTTCTTTTGATAAACAATGAAGAAATAATATGACACGAAATTCATAATTGGTAAAATGATTTGTTCTGCTTAATTCTAGAAAGGAGAATTAGGAACAACAGGTGGAAATTGTAAGGAGAAAAAATTAGGCTTTTTGGAAAGAAAAATTTATTACATCTCCCCATGAGGTATTGAAGTATAGTGGAAATTCTTAATTTCTAAAATAAGAGAGTTAGACTAGATTATCCCCAAAATATTGGACTAAATCACCTCTGAGGACCCTTCTAGTTCTACAGTACAAGTATATATCTCTATATCATTTACCTTTTACATGGGGAACCAAGATATGAATTCCCTCTAGTCATACAGATCAACATTTGATCTATATGGCTTTGGGTTATTTAATGGTTTGTCCACAGTCACACACTTAATATGTTACATGCAGGTCTTAAACTTATTCCACAGTACTCTAAGAAGCTATTTCAAGACTATCAATTGGAGGAGTTTCCATTGTCATTAACAGATGAAATCATAGAACTAATTATCCTCTGCCTGTTGTTCCTTTATTCACTACCACTACCTCTATCATCAGGTCCACCCTCTGTCCTCTCACATACAGAAGAATATTTTTGATAATAAAATAGCATTGTAAAATCTTATTTAGAAAGACCTGTGTGGTATCTCTTCTCATTCTATTTCAAAGAACTAGCTTGAGTAACACTATTCTTTTGAGTTTTTTCTCTATCCAGTTTTCATGGTGGTGGAAAAATATTACAAAATGTCATTCTTCTCACTTTTTACTGGATATCCAAACTGAGGAAGTAAATGTTCCAATTTAGTAGGAACAGTATTTGCCATGAAGCAGGCAAGTAGTTAAAATAAGTAAACTGCCTTGCATGCTCAGGAGTTCATTATACTTCATTTTCCTGAGGATTCAGGATAAAAACAATGAAAGAATTTTTTGAATATTCCTTGTATCAATCTGCCATTCTTTTTCTTAGCAGTGACTTTTTTTTTTAAACCACACCTCATAAAGTATTGAAACTTGCAAAGATGAGAGAGGGAGCAGATTATGTGTGGCTACATTCTGTTAAACAATGTTGATATTATGTATTTTATATTCTGGAATAGCAGGGAATTTGGGGCAGAGAGATGGGGAAGAGTTATGAGTGAGGGAATCCTAAGAGTAATAAGCAGGAGTACAGTAGAAAGTGTTAGGTCCACAATAACTCTTCTACACGTTCAACCAATTAGGGATTTATTTGAAATTCAAGCTCAAAGGAGCTTTTGAATTGAGAGAGTTACTGCCCATTCATTGTTCATTCATAGCTTAGTGTTGATAACCTCTAAAAGCTATTTCCCTGAAGTGCTGTTGAAATTACAGAAATTAATTTCTCTTTATCTAGCTTTTATACAATGTTGTAATTAAAATATCTTTTGTATAAATGTTGAGGGTTTTTTTTTGTTTGTTTTTTAATTTTTGCTGGGCATTTTATTGGTACAAGGAATTCTTTGTAAGAAACTCCCTCTACCACTTAAGATCAGGAACTATTCTAGAAGCTATATAGTCTTTTTTCATATTTTAATAGTATTTTATTTTTCCAAACACAAGCAAAGATAATTTTTAACATTCACCTTTGCAAAACCTTGTATTCCAAATTTTTCTCCTTCCTTCCCTTCTCTCCCTCTTCCTCAAGACAGCAAGCAATCATCTGATATAGGTTAAACAAGAGCATTTCTTCTAAACATATTTCCATATTCATCATGCTGTGCAAGAAAGATCAGACCAAAAAGGGGAAAAACACAAGGAAATAAACCAAGCAAACAACAAAAAAAAGGTGAAAAATCTGTTTTGATCTATATTCACTCTTCATAGTTCTCTCTCTGGATGCAATGGCCTTGAGTCACCTCATTGTTGAAAAGAGCCAAGTCCATCAGAGTTGATTTTCATATAATCTTGTTACTCTACAATGTTTTCTTGGTTTTGCTCACTTCATTAAGTGTCAGTTCACATACGTCTTTACAGACTTTTCTGAAACCAGACTGCTCATCATTTCTTTATAGAACAGTGATATTCCATTACATTCATAAACCATAACTTATTCAGCCATTCTCCAACTAAGGGGCATCCATTCTTTGCCCCTACAAAAAGGGCTGCTGCAAACATTTTGCACATATAGGACTTTTCCCCTTTTTTATGATCTCTTTAGGATATAAAACCCAGTAGAGATACTTGGGGATTAAATAGTATGCACAGTTTGTTAACCCTTTTGGGCATAATTTCAAATTGTTCTCCAGAATGGTTAGATGAATTCACAACTCTACCAACAGTGCATTAATGTTCTAGTTATTCCACATCCCTTCCAACATTAGCCAATCTGAGAAGAGTGAAGTAGAACCTCAGAGTTGTCTTAATTTGCATTTCTCTGACCAAAAGTGATTTAGAGCATTTTTTCATATGATTAGAAATGGCTTTAATTTCTTCACCTGAAAATTCTTCACATTCTTTGACTATTTATCAATTGTGGAATCTGGAACTCATTGTCTTAAATAATTAAGTGACTACACACCCATTATTTGTCAGAGTTGGAACTTTAACCTGAGGTCTTCCTGACTGTAGACCATATTTCTTTTTCAGAAAATCTGGTTTTCTGAAAGTTTGGTGCTTTTGGCCAGGTCTGATAATAAGTGTCTGAGGCAGGATTTGAACTCTGATTTGCTCTCCAGAATGGTTGGATCAATTCACAATTCTACCAACAATACATTAGTGTCCCTATTTTCCCACATCCCTTCCAACATTTATCATTATCTCAAAGTTCAATTTTGATATAAAAACTTTTCCAAAAACTTTCACATTTGCTATAATGATCTTCCCAACACTCTTTTGGGGATAAGTAGACAGATTTCAACTCACTGATGTTTTGAAGATTTATACCTTTTGTTATTAATATTAATAATAGTAGAGAAGCTGTTAGAATGATTGCTAATTAGGTATACTGTTGAAGAGAGTTGGCTTGGGGGTGGGGAAGATTATTTTTTACATTTTTACATAAGATCTCAGGATCTAGAATTGGAAGGCACCTTGTAGAAAACATAGTCCCACTTCTTCAATCTATAGTTGAGGGAACCTGAGGTTCATTAAGGTGAAGTCACAATCATTGTGTGGAAGATTCAGAATTCAAATTCAGTCAGGTCTTCTGACTGCAAATCTTGTGCTTTTCTCATTAGATTGCATTTCAGTATTGTTTTTGTTTTATCATTAGGGTTTTTCAAATGAAATTTCATGTGATTTTAGGTAATAGAATTTTAGGGGAAAGAACTAGGCCTGTGATTTCATTTGTATAGAGACATCTTTTTTTGTGAGTGCAGATTGTAATGTTCTCTGAGACTTAGAATCTTACACAAAGTTTCTTACAACACAGAGATTAAATATAGCAAATATGCATCAGAGGTATGCCTTGAATTCAGGTCTTTCTTTTCCAAGGCTATATTTCTTAACTATTATACCTGGCTGCTTCTCAATGGAATCTTGGTTTTTAATCTTGTAAGAGTGTAAACATTTTTCAAGGAAACTTGATAAATGATCCCGTTAAAGTAGGTTATTTGGAGAAAATTTAATAATATGACTGTAATGGGAAGAGGGGACAAAAGAATACAAACGAAATAATTGTACAAAATTTTTCTCCATCAATAACGGGATCCACTTGTATTTCTGTTCCTTATGTATTTTTATGATACTGATATAGTACTAAAGAAAACAGTGAAATGAACAGCTGCCCTAGACATAGAGGAATAACTGGTGAAAAGAACACAGTTTTGAAGGATTAGTTTTCATCATACACAAAGAGGAAGTGGATCTCCACATCTTAAGTGGGCTTGAAGATTTCATCTCTTTGAAGTCTTCAAGAGTAATATAACTTATCAAAAGCATGGTGAAGATAAGAGAATTGAATGGGCAGTTTTGTAAATTATATTTTGCAGCAGATTGCTGTTTCTTATTGGTAAAATTGACTCAAAGAACCAGTACATAGGGCATGTCAAGCCTGGCAATTAGATCCAAAACTGAAATTCTTGAAGCATCACAAGAGATTTTTGAAAGAGAAATACCCTCCAATTCCATAAATTACAGTACAAGTTACTATTACAGCTGATGATGCTAAAATGAAATTGGAAAATAAGTACTACTTACAGTTAAAAATAGTTTGCAATAGATAAACTCCGTGTAGAATACATTATTCCAAATGTAAATCTAATCCCTCTGTGTTCATTACAGTTTTTTTCTGGTGTGCATATGGTCAGATCCCTAGAAGAATTTTAAAGTAACTGCATAAAATCCCTAAAGCTTGAAGTGTTTCTCTTTCTATCCTAGAAATAAAGCCCTACTTAGAGGCTTAAAAGCTTAGTAATAGGCTAGGAAAATGAGCAGACAACAAAAAAAGATTCTGACTTTAGAAAGTTACCATGGTGATGAGGAAGATCAAAATATATACTCAGTTGTAGTGGCAAGAAACTGGAAGCTGTGGATGCCCATCAATTGGAGAATGGCTGAACAAATTATGGTATACAAATGTTTATGGTGTGTGAATGTTATGGAATGTTATTGTTCTATAAGAAAGCATCAAAAGAATGATTTCAGAAAGGCCTGGAGAGACTTATGTGACCTAATGCTAAATGAAGTGAATAGAAGCAAGAGAACATTGTTGTACACAGCAACATTATATAATGACCATTTCTGATGGATGTGTCTCTTTTCAACAATGAGATGATTCTCAGGCCATTTCCAATGATCTTGTGATGAAGAGAATCATCTGCACCCAGAAAGAGGACTGTGAGAACTTCTCGAGTGTGGATCACAACATAGTATTTTCACTTTTTTGTTGCTGTTTGTTTGCATTGTTTTTTTTTTTTTTCTTTTTGATTTGATTTTTCTTGTGCAAGATGATAATTGTGGAAGTATGTATAGAATAATTGCACATGTTTAACATATATCAGATTATTTGCCTCCTAAGGGAGAGGGAAAGGGGAAGGGAAGGAAATTTTAAACACAAGGTTTTGTAAGAGTGAATGTTGAAAATTATCCATGTTTGTTTTGAAAATAAAAGGCTTTAATTAAAAAAAATCACTGATTTAAATGCTAAAGAAAAAATACACCTTGAAAAAGATAACAAAATCAAAGCTCCTATATTTAAAGCCTCCAAGAAAAAAAGAATTCTCAGGCCCTGGAAAAGTTCATAAAGGAGTTTGAAAATCAAGTAGGAAAGATAGAGGAAAATTTAGGAAGAGAATTGAGAGTTGTGTGAAAGAAAATATAAAAAGCTACCAAGGAGAAAAATGTTTTAAAAAGCAAAATTGTCCAAATGGGAAAGGAGGTACAAAAGCTAAGGAAAATAATTTTTAAAAAATTAGATTTGAGCAAATGGAAGCTAATGACTTTGAGAAATAAAGATAGGATAAATTAAAACCAAAAGAATAAAAAAAAAAAAATGTGAAGTATCTCATTGGGAAAACAACTGACTTGGAAAATAGATGCAGGAGAGAGATAATTTAAAAAACACTGAATATATAGAAGTTATGATCTGGATATCATTTTTTAAGAAATTATCAAGGAAAACTGTCCTGATATTCTAGAATGAGAAGGTAAAATAGGAATTGAAAGACTTTACCATTTACCTCTTGAAAGAGGATAGCAAAATGAAAACTCCCAGGAATATTGTAGCCAAATTCTGAAATTCCCAGGTCAAGGAGAAAATATTGCAAGCATCTAGAAAGAAACAATTCAATTATAATGGTCCGTCAGGATAAGAAGACTTAGCAGCTTCCACATTAAAGGAAGGAAGGTCTTGGAATATGATTTTCTGGAGCTAGGATTACAATCAAGAATTGCTTACCCAGGAAAACTGAGTATAATCCATCAGGGGAAAGGAGAAAATTCAATGAAATAGAAGACTTTGAAGCATTCATGATGAAAAGACCAGAGTTTAATAGAAAATTTGATTTTCAAATTCAGGACTCGGCAAAAGTATAAGGGATAGCTGTTTACATTCCTACATGGGAGGGTAACACTTGTAAATCATTAGAACTTTCATTATTATGGCAGTAAGAAGGAATATATATAGAGAGAGACAGAATAGGTATATAATTGTGAAGGGGTAATATCTAAAAAGAAAAAAAAAATGGAGGGGTGAAAGAAATTACTAGAAGAAAGGGAGAATGGTGTAAATAATCTGCCAGAAAGAAGCAAGAAAAAGCTTTTACAGTGGAGGGAAGTGGGGGAGTGAGTGAACCTTATCTTCAGAATTAGCTCAAAGAGAATATGACTCAAAATGGCTATAGAAAATCTATTTACCTATAGGAAAATAGGGGAAGAGAATATGGGAAGGAAGTAGGGAACAGTGGTAGAAGAAAGGGCATATTGGAGGAGAGAATAATCAGTAGTAAAACACTTGAGGGCAGGTGAGAATAGAATAGATGGGGGAAATACAGTTAGCAATAATAATTGTAAAAAGACAAAGTAAGTTTCTCTGATAAGGCCTTATTTCTCAAATGTATAGAGAACTGAGTCATATTTATAAAAAAAAACAGCCATTCCCAGTTGATAAATGATTAAAAGATAGTAACTATGCCCAAAGGGCTGTAAAATCTTGCATATCTTTTGACCTAACAATACCACTACTAGACATGAATCCCAAAAGAGATTAAAAAAAAAAAAGGAAGAGGACTAAGTACAAAAATATAGGAGCTCTTTTTTTTTTTAGGGTAAAAAAAAAATGGAAACTTAAGAGGATTCCCATCAATTGGGAAATGACTGAATAAATTATGGTATGTGATTATGATGGATTATTATCCTATGGGAAATGATGAGTAAGATGTCAGAAAAACCTGGAAAGTCCCCTGTGAACTCAAGCAAATTAAAATGTATTATGAACAAAGTAATCGCAATGTGCTAGAATGATCACTGCGAAGGACTTCATTCTTCTCAGTGGTATGATGATCCATGACTACTTTGAAGGACTTATAATGAAAAATCCTATACATACCCAGAGAAAGAACTGGTTGTGTCTGAATACAAATTACTGAAGCATTTTCTCTTCTTCTCCCCCTTCTTTCCCCTGTCTCCTTTTCCCCTCTCTCTTTCTCCCTTTTCTTCCCCTTTCTTCTTCCTCTTTATTTTTCTTGAGTTTTATTGAGGGGGGTAGAGATCTATGTTTTCTTTCATCACAACAGAGAAATACTGGGTTTAGCAGTAAATTATCTCATAGGCTTGTTTGTGACTATCATGAAATTTTATATAAAACATAATTTTTATGTAAATGTCAGCATTAATTGTTATTTTAGTACCATAGTAAGAATTAGTAGCTAGTCTGCTAAGTGGAAAAACAAGACCTAGATTGACTTTAGGAAGGGAAGAGTGAGATGATTGGAAAACAGTGACAAAAAACCTGTTGCATAATTTTCCCAAAGGCTAGGTTGCTCAAATCTACTTTTCTACCATCCATCCATCAAGAGAAGTAGTTGTTTTTTAACCCATTATGGCATATATTATTTTAGGAAGTTGTTTAACTATTTATTATGGAACTGCCCTTTTTGTTCTAAAGTAATTTTAATATTCAAAGAATGATACAATATAAAACAATCTTACAAGTAAATCATATATATTTATGTATAAGTTGAATATTTTCAGTGTTTTGGTTATTTCCTTTTAATGTATACCAATTTTTTAAAAAACTATTTAATTTTAAATTATGTTTTGTATTGTTTCTTTAACATGCATTAAAGAGTATATATATATATTTTTTTTTAACAGGATACGTTAATTGTTTGGTCAGAAGCTGAAAACTATGATCTGGCTTTGAGTTTTCAGGAAAAGGCTGGCTGTGATGAGATCTGGGAAAAAATTTGCCAGGTATGTTCTTTTATTATTAATCATTGTGTAGTTTATACAGTGAGCCTGCTTATAGAGAAGTTTTGATTTTGCTTTTTTAGATGTAAGTAAACATTTAAAAACTAAAGAACAGCATGGTGCTAATCATCTAGTGTATGGTTTTATTAACATGGGACTTCATCATTTATAGTTGAGGCAGTACAATACAGTGTCCGTAGTGTATGCAACTCTTCAATATTACAATTTTGAGAGAAGATACTAGTTTGCTTTGGTAAAGGAGCTCATTGGGTGCTATCTTCACTGGAAAAAAAAAATCACAATTGGCTAAAAAGAACAACAGTGAATTTTTACGTTCAGGATCCTAGCAGAGAGAATAGATTCAGTTATCTTTATTCAGATGAGTCTCAGATCTGTTTGTTCAGCTCTAACCTCTCCAATTTCAGTCGCATCTTAAGTTTTCTATAGGACATCTTCTAATTCAAAATGTTAATTTCAGCCTATCTAAAAGTGAACAAACTACATTCCCTTCACACCCTTCCCAACTTCCATATTATCAAAGATCTTTTCAGTTACCCAGGCAGGACCCCTCTCCCTCCCCCCCACTTCCCCATAACCAGTGTTTAAGTCCTATCAATTCTGCTTTTGATACATTTTTCTTATACTCACTCTTTTCTCTGTGACTACTACAATCTGATATAGGCCCCTCCTTATCTCTCACACTTGTATTTTTGCAATAGTTTTCTGCCTCCTTAAGTTTCTTCTCATTTCAGTTTTTCTTCCACTCAGCTGTCAAATTCCACTTCCTAAAGTGGAAATCTAACCATATTTCTTTTTTTCTTAATAAAAATTCTCTGTCCTCCCTATTAGTTCCAGGATCAAATATAAAGTTCTCTGTTTTGCTTTTAAAGGGTGGCCTCTTTTAACCTTCCCAGTCTTCTTACTCCATGAACTTTGATCTAGTGACACTAATAGCGTTCTAGCTGTTTGTTCCTTTCACAAGACACTCCTCCAATTTCTGGACATTTTTGCTATCTTCTATGCTTGGAACTCCCTTCGTCCTCATCTCCTTTCAAGATACAATTCTATTACTATCCTCTACCTGAGGTCTTTCTTCTGCTGGTACCCTTCTATCTTAACTTCTTTCAATCACAGAGGATTTTTTAAATATATTAGAAACTGTGCTAAATATTGGAGACACAAAGAATAAAACAATTCCTTTTCCCAAAATAGCTTGCATTCTAGTTGGAGAATGAAATATAAGGTATTTGACTTGTCTTTAGTTTTGTGTATACTTATGTGTATGTAAATTGTTTTCTGTAGATGTTAAGCTCCTTCAGAGTAAAAATTTTCTTGTCTTTTTATCTCTTAAACCTCATACAGTGAAGCACAAATACAGGGTGTTGCAAAAATCTTCGTGCAATTTTAAACTATTAGAGTCTAAAACTGCACTAAAACTTTTGAAACTTCCTATGTAAAAGATGTTAAATAGATGCTTTTTGATTTGAAATGATGACACTGAAATTCCTTGTAATTAAATTAAGACTATTAGAATTTGAATAAGTGTACTTTATTGTATTCTGAAAATGGCAAGTTCATGTATGACATGTAATTACTCAAGCAATTTATCTAAGGTCATACAACTTATAATGACAAAACCAAGACTGAACCTAGGTCTCATTGCACTACAAAATAATTTCTTGCATTATAGTTATTCTTCTGTCAATCTTCTTTTTAAAAAAAAAAAAAGATTGATTTATTTGTTTAGCTTTAAGATTCTGAATTTGGTAGAGTAGAGAAAGGTCCATAGATTTCATGGAATCTGTGTACTTAATGGGGAAATTACATCTTTTTTTTTCCCTACTCACGTCTAAAATTTAGAATTTCTTTAAGTGCAGTAAACATTCTGAGAAATGGTCCATAGTCTTTGCCAAATTAGTACTATAAGAAAAATTTGGGAATCTTTAGTTGAATGCCTTAATGGTTCCCTAGCTAGAAAAAGAATTTGGGGTAATACTGGCTATCTAGCTTACAGTCATGTGTTTTCTTGGCTTCTCCACTAGCGATATGAGAAACCATAAGATCATAGATGTTGAACTAGAGAGTGCCAATGAATATCTAATCCAATCCTCTCATTTTACAGATAAAGATACTTTGGCCATACAGAGAGAGTCAGGGCTTTTAAGCTGAGAGGCAGTGTTCCTGCTGTACTGATTGAAAAACAGTTGTGGTAGAAGGCCACTTTATTCCCTTTGGAAGTTTATTTGGATGACTAGTTCAATTAGTTTTCCTTAAAGCTTTTTTCAATTAATATCGTAACACTACCAAAGTTTACATTGTTATCAGTATTCTCTTAAATACTAACTCCAGTAGTCTTTTCTCATTCCTTATCTGAGGCTTTTGAAATTTTTGATCATCACTTCTGATGAACATGGCTCTTTTCAACAATGAGGTGATTCAGGCCAATTCCAGTAGACTTGTGATGGAGAGAGTAATCTGTATCTAGAAAGAGGATTGTAAATCACTGCACAGTATTTTCACCTTTTTTTGGTTGTTGGTTTGCTTTTTGTTTTCTTCCTCATTTTTTCCCTTTTTGATCTGATTTTTCTTGTGCAGCATAATTGTGGAAATATGTATAGAAGAATTGCACATTTTTAATATGTATTGGATTGCTTGCTGTCTAGGGGAGGGGATGAGGGGAAAGGAGAGAAAAATCTGGAACACAAGGTTTTACAAGGGTGAATGTTGAAAATTATCTTTGCATATATTTTGAAAATAAAAGGCAGGTTTTTTTTGTTTTGTTTTGTTTTTTGGGGGGCTAAGGCAATTGGGGTTAAGTGATTTGCTCAGGCTCACACAGCTAGGAAGTGTTAATTGTCTGAGGTCGGGTTTGTACTCAGGTCCTCCTGACTTAGGGACTGGTGTGCCACCTAGCTGCCCCAGCCTTTTTTTTTTTTTTTTTTTAAGAAATTTCTGATCATTTTCTTCTCCTGCACACTCTTTTCCTGGCCTTTTGTGACACAGTTTCTTTGTTGATTTTTCAGACAATTTCTATGACCTTTACACATTGCTTTGTTGAGTCATCCTCTTGCTTTTACCCATTAAATGTGAAATTTCTATAGTGCTCATCTTGAACTTTCATTTTTATCTCTAAATTTTTCCCTCTCTAAAATTTCTTCCTTGGGGATTTTATCAACTCTAGTAAATTCAGTTATTATCTCTATGTAGGTGAATTACACCTCTGTATAGTCATTGTTTTTTTTGGGGGGGGGTTGTATAGTCATTGCTGATTCAGGAATTTCATATTGCTAACGGTGTAGTGGACATTTTTTATCTGGATGTTCCATAAATATCTCCAACTCAATGCTGGCAAAGTAGAACTTGCCCACATAATAGGAGATTATTAACACTATGCTGATTTTAGTTGTTAAATGCTTATATCTAATTTTTTAATCCACTATCTCCATCTTTATCTCTTTCCTCTACCCCTTTCCCCCCCTCCCCAAAGAAAGAAAAACAAGACCCTTTTTACAAACACATAGTGCAGCAAAATAAATCTCCCCATTGGTCAGTCATGTCCAAAAAATAGTCTCAGTCTACACTATTAAGTTCATCACCTCTCAGGAGGTGGGTAATATGTTTCATCATGAATCCTATGAATTATGGTTGATTATTGCATTTATAAGAGTTCTAAAGTCTTTCCAAATTGTTTGTCTTTATAGTAGTGCTGATGTGAGTTTTTCTTAAAGTTCTGTGCACTCCATTCTGTAACATTTACAAATCTCAGGTTTCTTTACTTGGCATCTTGATTTCTTAGCATAGCATAATAGTATTCCCTCACATTCTTAAACCATAACTTGTTTAGCTTCATAATCTATTAATTGAATTATTCCAGTAACCTCTTAATTGGTCTTCCTGTCTTCAATCTTTCTTCCCCAATCTTTCATTAAAATTTGTAAAATACAGGTGTGATCTTATTGCTCCCTACTCAAAAACCTTCAGTGAATTTCTATTTCCTTTAGCTCAGATATGTAATCTGCAATGTGGAATTTAAAACCCTTTGCAGGTTTATTTTATATTTCTTTTCACCCATTCTCTACCAGACATACTGTTCTTCTAACCAATTATAGTATGTAGTATTTCACTTTCCATTTCTCTGGAAATAGTCTGTGTCTGGAATACATTCCTTCTTCAACTTTACCTCTTAGTTTCCTTAAGTGCACAAGTGCCTCACCTCTTACAGGAAGCCTTTCCTGATAGTCCTCATCTTTCCATTCCCCAATCATTAGCATTTTCTTTTTCTTGAATTTACTTCACATTCATTTATCTGTACACATATTGTATATCTTCCATCCCACCCTCAAATTCCTTGATGCTAGCAATTGTGGGTGTGTGGGTATTGGTATTGCTACAGTGGTATAACAGCAACTATATATGATTCCTGTGATGTGCCAGCACATCACTGTGTTAAGTACTTAAAATATCTCATTTGATCCTTACAACAACCCTGGGAGGTAGGTTCTATTATTATTCTCATGTTACATTTAGAGGAAACAGAGGTAAACAAATGATTTGGTAATAAGAATCTGAGATCACATTTGAATTTAGATCTTTCCGACTTGAGGCCCATTATCCATTGTACCCACTTTATAGGTGCACACTAAGGTGCATTAAATACAAATGTGTTTAATGTTTGCTGATTGAATTGAATCTGGCCTTAGGTTTATAACGCTGCCTCCTTACCATCTTATGCTAAAAGTCATTTAGCCCCTAAAGCATTTGAAATAGTACTTTCTTTAGGCTCTTTAAATATGTTCTGTTGCAGGAGCAATACAAAAATACATATTAAAGAACCTCATTGAGGAATTTCATGTACACTGAGACAGTAAGGGGTTCCTAATTTTTCTTCTCATTTCAACTATTACATTTAATTTTTGAGAGATTGAGATTAAATGTTAATGTAGAGCTTTGGCAGTAGGGCATGTCTTAGAAAGAAAAAGTGACTTTGGCTTTTCCAATATGTCTTGATAAATCCATAGTTTCAATTTTTCTTTATTATCTTGAGATCCCGTCTCTACTTCTTTGATCAAAAGCCTTTTTGTAGTGTCCTTTTGGAGTTAGCAATTAATCTCTTAATTGTCAGTAATATATAAACCATATTATAATCCAAGTCAAGCCTCACTTGATAATCTCAGAACTGTTCTCCCTCATTTTATGCCTTCCAATTTTATCAGTAATTCTACTATATACCCAATTACTACTTAGGTCCTTTTTTTTTTCCCATTCATAACACAAAAGTAAGGAAGAGCCTAGATGCATACCATAAGTTTTCTGAAAAGTGAATTTATGAGATCCTTTTTATCCATTGATTTTCATTTTATATTCATAGTTACTCAGCTGTAGTCTGCCTTCTATATTGTTCTTTGATACTAATCAAATTTTCATTTAGTCTAGAGTAAAACTGAAATGATGTTTGAACAACTCAGCATCAGTTCATGTAAGTCTCTCCAGGCCTCTCTGAAATTGTCCTCCTGGTCGTTTCTTATAGAACAATAATATTCCATAATATTCATATACCATAATTTATTCAGCCATTCTCCAATTGATGGGCATCCATTCAGTTTCCAGTTTCTAGCCACTACAAAAAGGGCTGCCACAAACATTCTTGCACATGTGGGATCCCAAATTCTTTAAGTTCAGAGAATGTTGTTTACAGAACAATCTAATGGAAAGAACATTAGACTTGTAAGAAGAGAGGTTAGATTCTGCCACTTGTTGGCTATTCGTGTCGTTTGGGGCATGCTATCTAACCTTTTTGAGCCTCAGTTATTTCATAAGTATAATGGGGATAAGGATAGAGCTGGACCTCTTATTTCATTGGCATAGGGAATTTCCCAGATAAACTTTCCTCAATAAATACAAGTTAGAATCGTCTATCAGTGGAGGAATTTAAATCCAGGTCTTCCTGATTTCAAGGTGGACATTTTGTCACTATTCCACATTGCTTTTCAATATGATAAACATAATGACACTTTTAACACTTGTGCTTCCCAGTATTGTCAGGGCCTGATGAGACCTTTGTGAATGCTTATACTCTTCTCCCCCCCTCCCCCAATATATGCCTACATATTTATACAATTATCTTGCTGTATAAGAAAAATCAAATCAAACCAGAAAAGAAAACGATGATGAAAATAAAATGCAAACAACAGAATGAGAATGCTATTTTGTGAACCACATTCATTTCACACAGGATTCTCTGGGTGTAGATGGCTCTTTTGATCACAAGACCATTGGAATTGGTCTGAATCATCTCATTGTTGAAGAGAATTGCTTATACTTTTAAAGTGCTATATAAATAGAAAATTTTATCATTGGGCAGAAGCAACTTGCTGTAGTGTTAGACACAGGAGAATTGATTTGAGTCTCCCCTTTGCTCTGGGATTTTCTTTGTGACATTAAGCAAGTCACACTGAAATTATTTCTTGAAATCTTAAAATAAAGATGGTTATTATAGTTGCCTTTTTTGAATTGACCTGTTAGGAGAAACAAATAAGAGCCTTTAGTTTTTAGCATCATAAACTTCCATTTTTTAATTTTTTTTTTTTGCTTTTTTTTTTGCTGAGGCAATTGGGGTTAAGTGACTTGCCCAGGGTCACACAGCTAGGGAATGTTAAGTGTCTGAGACCAGATTTGAACCCAGGTCCTCCTGACTTCAGGGCTGGTGCTCTATCCACTACGCCACCTAGCTGCCCCAACTTCTATTTTTTTGTGTCATTGTTTATGGATTCCCTGAAATTAATTTAAGTTGAACTTGCATTAAGGAAAGAATATTCTATGATCTAAAATAATTATATATCTAGTTGCATTATAAATATTTGAAATAGGTCTTATGGACTGCTTTGATTGTAAGGATAGTATCCTGACAGTTACTCCAGTATCTGTGAAGGTAATTGTATGAGAGTTTACAATAGCATAGATCTCTGGCCTTCTCACCTATGTGAGTGATCCAGAAAAAGCTAAATGATTCTGAAAATAGCTAAAACATATGTGACTGATTTCATGTGCTGAAGTCATGCATTTTTTTCAGTACTCTCTTGAGCAATTTCCACTGTTCGTTATAGATCTGACAAGCTTAATTGTCTATTTTATTAGATTATTACATTAGAAGAGGGAAAGACCATATTGACCTTTAGGGAAAATAAGAAGTGATAGTATAGAAGTAAAAACACAAAAGATGAATACAAAAAATTGAAAAGCAAAAGATTCCTGGGAAATAATTTTGTTGCCACAAACATTTCTATATACCTCAGTTGGACCTGAGGGGATCTGTCTTTTTGTACAGTAATTACTGTTGATAATGAAGATCTTAAGTCTTTGATAAAATGTTAAAGCATATTTAGTATATTCATTATAAAAGGTAGTAGAGAGTACTTATACAAAGCCTACTAAAATTTTGATGACCTGGATTTAAGTCTTGCCTTTGAAACATAACTGGCTTTCTGTTCTAGGACAATTTACTTAGCTTCTAGTGTGCAATACAACTCAGTTACAGAAAAATTGCCTGTCTATACTGTTTCCCTTTGGAAACTCCATGTACCAACAAAATCACAGGCTTAAACCCCAAGTAAAATAAAAAATAGGAGTGTGGGGGGCAGCTAGATGGTGTAGTGGATAGAGCACCAGCCCTGAAGTCAGGAGGACCTGAGTTCAAATTTGATCTCAGACACTTCCTATCTGTGTGACCTTGGGCAAATCACTTAACCCCAATTGCCTCAGGGGGAAAAAAATTTTGTGTGTGTGTAGTAATTTGAGATAATTAAGAATTTTTATAAAAGGGGAAAACTTGTATTCTTAGCCATTGAAAACAGTAGACCTATTGTCTTAGAATTCTGGCTATTCATTTTTAATATACTAGGTACACAGAATGTGGGTGTAGGCTGTAAGGGTAAAATAAATGTCATTTTAAAATTTTGGATGCCAGTTTTGTCTAGGCATTTAGTGTTCAATTTAAACTTTGTCATAACTATATCTTATTCAGTGGCTAGCACCTGGCTGTATTATTTAGTAGCTGTGTGACCCTGGGAAAGTCACTAAATCTTTTATAATCCTTACAGAGTTTATAATGTTTTGTAAATCACAAAGCATCTAGATATGGCCTATTTAATAGGAATTTCTGTATTACTGTGAAAGAATAGGTATATTTTTCACAAATATGTAAAACAAATATTGGGGTTTTGTTTTTATTTCCTTTTTTTAAAATTAAATTTTGATAACTTTTTTCAAAATACATGCAAAGATAGTTTTCAACAGTTATCCTTGCAAAACCTTGTATTCAGATTTTTTTCTCCCTCTCTTAAATATCAAGTAATCCACTCACTATATATTAAATATGCAATTCTATGCATATTTCCACAATTATCATGCTGCACAAGAAAAATCAAATCAAAAAAAGGAAAAAAATGAGAAAGCAAACAACAAAAAAGATGAAAATACTGTTTTGTCATCCACCTTCAGACCCCACAATCCTCTCTCTAGAATTGACCTGAATCACCTCATTGTTGAAAAGAGCCATGTCCATCAGAATTGATCATCAGATAATCTTGTTGCTGTGTGCATTGTTTTCATGGTTCTGCTTCACCAACAATGTATTAATGTCCCAGTTTTTCCACATCCCCTCCAACATTTATCATTATCTTTTCCTGTCATCTTAGGTAACCTGAGAGGTGTGAAATGGTATTTAAGAGTTATCTTAATTTGCATTTCTCTGATGGTGATTTGGAGAATTTTTTCATATGACTAGAAATAGCTTTAATTTCTTCATATCCTTTGACCATTTATCAATTGGAGAATGGCTTGTATTCTTTATCAGAAGAATCTTTATCAGAACTCTTGGATGTAAAAATTTTTCCCTAATACAACTCGAACTTTCTATAATTTCACTTGATAAGTCCATTAATCGTGTTTATGCAGATAATTCAGATTTACTATTCTACCTCACCAACTGCCTTTTGGGCTTAAATTGAATGTTTCTTATCTGTTTCAAATTTAGCACATCTGAAATACAACTCACTGTTTTTCCTCCTAAACCATTCCTTCTTGAAAACTACTTTTATTAGTATCTAGACCAATTGAAATAGATCCCTGCTACTGTATATTGACTTTAAAAACCACAAATATATATGTTATATATATATATATATTTTTTTTTCTATTTTGTTAAACATCTCCCAATTATGCTTTAATCTGATTAAAGAAGGGATAAAGAATGGATTTTTAGGAGCCAGGAGTTTGATACCAATGATCTAGATAAGCATCTTCCCAGTTATTTTCAGGATATCATACTCAAATTTCTCATTTTTACTCTATACCTCCAATATGTTGCCAAATTTGAACGTTTCTATCTTCATAAAATCTTGGATATAGTCCTGTTCCCTTCACATATACAACTACTACCCTTGTATAGATCCTCATCACCTCTTGCTTGGACTACTCCAAGACATTTCCAATTGCTGTTTATGCTCTTTCAAGTCTCTTCCTACTCTTAACTCATCCTTCATTCAGCTGCCAAAATGATTTTCCTAGAGCTTATCAAATCTTGTTGCCCTCCTAAATTTTAATGGTTTCCCTCTTAACTCCAGAAATAAATATAAATTCTTCTGTCTGGCATTTAAATTTTATAACCTTCCTCATTCTTAATTTTCCATACTTCTTACACTCTGCTGCCTTTCATACACTTTGGTATTCAGCTATATTGGCCTACTTGACTCTACTTTGTACACAACACTCCCATCTCCCAGCTGCATGTTTTTACCCTGTGTGTCCCTCATGTGTAAAATGTTTTTCTCACCCATGGCCTGGGCTTGCTTCAATACTCAGCTTAAATCCCTACCTCTACAGGAAATTTTTACCAGTCCCCATTCTCATTACTCCACTGAGTATACCTTCTACCTTACTTGACTTTTATTTATTACGATTACATTTTCTCAATGTTTTTTCTAATGGAATGTGAGTTTCTTGAGGAAAAGAGCAGCAGTTTTTTTTCTCTTTGCATCCCCAGTATAGCTCATGCTTTTTGACTGAGAGAGACTGTGTGGTGAACTTAAAAATAATATAGAACCTGTGCTCAGATATTGCTCCTGGCCCTTGATGGGTGTTTGTGGTCATCAGTTAATCTCTAAGCTTTTAAACATATAATTTAATTTGTAAGTCATAGAATCGGTTTTGGCCAAGGGAGTTCCCATAATGATAAAAATTATAGATACTTAAATGTATTGGTATTTTTCTGGGGGATAGTTGGGACTTGCTTTGAGATAAATGATAAAAAGGGAATTGAAGAATGCTACTTGGTGATAACAGAAGAATTATGGTAGACTCAACTTTTGATCTTTTATTTTTATTAGAATTGTACAGCTCTGTTTCTTGTCTGGTATTCATTTTAACAACATAATAGTACTCTTATTATTAACTTCCTACCTAAGCTGAATGACTGCAGAACTATTAATAGTAATGTTATTAAAGTAGAATTTTAACTGTATTAGATATTGGAGACTTTGTTGTGTGATTACTTGCCAGATTATTTTTTAAGGTGATGTTCGTTCTCTAAAGGCCTTCTTTCTCTTATTCTCTCATAGTTTGGAATTTTGCTTAGGTTCACTGGGTCAGCAAAATGTACTCAGACCCTGATAATTATTATTGAGAAAGTCTTTAGACTGATTTTCTTTTTGTCTAAGGACCAGTCTTGAATGGAAGACATACTTCCTCAAAGTAAAGTGAAGTTAGATGAAAATACCACTGTTACAGCCCTTTAGAAGAATTTAAAAATTAAGAAATTTTAGATATTGATTTGTATTGCCTTGAGTTCGAACCATACATAAGTCTTCCTATGGGAATGGAAGTGGTTTATACTCACTCCTTCAAGAAATGTCTGTGTTTTCTGATCTGGAAAAGGTGATTTCACGTTGTAAGGAAAAGAAACTTGGGGCAACTTTTATTTTAATTCTTTGTTAGAATAGCTTCATTTTTTATGAACACAAATGTTATAATTACATATAGCTGTGTGGGATTTTTTAAATTTTTATTTTATTTTTTACAATTTTATCATAAATTTTTGAATGAAGGAATATTGTGGCATGCAGCCAACTGTGTTGGGCTCTCAAGGGCTTGTCAGTCGAACATAATAAGCTTTAACTATTTTAATTCAAAATCTTGATGTATTATCTTTTGATGTATTCTTAAATATAATGATTGTTAAAATTTATTTCTCAAAATATTCTTGTATAGTAGGAAATAACCAGTTTTGCTTGTTTTTATTTTTAGGTTCAAGGTAAAGATCCTTCTGTGGAAGTCACCCAGGACCTCATTGATGAGTCAGAAGAAGAACGATTTGAAGAAATGCCTGAAACTAGTCATTTAATTGACCTGCCTACATGTGAACTCAACAAACTTGAAGAGATTGCTGACTTAGTTACCTCAGTTCTCTCCTCACCTATCCGTAGGGAAAAGTTAGCACTGGCCTTGGAAAATGAAGGTTATATTAAAAAACTATTGCAACTTTTCCAAGTTTGTGAGAACCTAGAGAACACTGAAGGCTTACACCATTTATATGAAATTATTAGAGGAATATTATTCCTAAATAAAGCAACTCTATTTGAGGTTATGTTTTCCGATGAGTGTATTATGGATGTCGTGGGATGCCTTGAATATGATCCTGCTTTGGCTCAGCCAAAAAGGCATAGGGAATTTTTGACCAAAACAGCAAAATTTAAAGAAGTTATTCCAATAACAGACTCTGAACTTAGGCAAAAGATTCATCAGACTTACAGGGTACAATACATTCAGGACATCATTTTGCCAACACCGTCTGTTTTTGAAGAGAATTTTCTTTCTACTCTTACTTCCTTTATTTTCTTCAACAAAGTTGAAATTGTCAGCATGTTGCAGGTAAGTAAGTATGAGAAGATTTGGAGACATAGTGGTTATCAAGTTATATGTCTTTATAAGCTGTGTTACAACTATAACTTTGTTACTTGTCACGCATAGTATGATCACTAATCAGCAGTTTTAGGTGCTATTTTAAAATCATACCATCTTTTATATTTGTGTGCTCTGGTATAGGCATCTAACTTAGCTTTGATTTTTAAAATGTCTCATGGTGATGAAAAATATTCTATAAATATCTAAATAACTTGTAATCTTCATAGATGTGATAATTGACATGGTGGAGAAGAAATATTACTTATTTTTAACTTTTAAAAAATCAGGTTATATTATAGATGACAATTGATTTGATCTTTATATTTGGAGATTAAAAAAAAGATTTTTAAGAATTCACATAAAATTTGTTATTAACTTGATAATTTATCTTTGGTTTCTTACCAGATATTATTTATTATTTAATTTATATTTATTAAAGTTATTTTTGTGACTCTGCCAGCCATTATCCCTTATTCTAATCTAGGACCATGATCAGTGGTGTACTTTAGCCAGCTCATATTGGTTCATGATAGCTAATTGCTATATTTTCAGTGTGAACATTTCCTCCTCAGAGATCAGCAACCACTACAAATTAATGCTTGTTTGATTGTTTTTGTTGATTGTCTAACCTTAAGAAGGTGATGGAGAAAATGTTAATGATGCATATTAAGCTTTAAAGGGTGTTGTGTATAATTTTTTATTTTTTTGATAACCAGTTCTGTTGAACATTTATCAGCATACCAATGGCTATGTGGCTCACCTCTGCCAGATTTTCTCTACCTACAAAATATTTTCTCATGATTCCAAAATTTTTGATCACTTAGTGAAGCAGAAAACTTCTGTTAATACCACTTTACTATTGTACTTCCAACTTTAAAATATTGTATTAAAAATAATCTGACTGCTGCCTCATCATATGGTAGATGGCCAGTTCAGTTGTGGTCCCAGAAAAATGGAAGCATAGCTAGACTAGACTTAGAGATGATATAAAGACTATTATTGTGCAATATTTTCTGGCTTTCAAGTTGCCATTTTGTAATTTAAATGGATTTCTGCATTTGATGAGTATCTTATGTAGGGCCTAAAAGGAATACATAATACATCATAAATACGTGTTTCTAGAATGTTTCCTAACTAGAATGACATCTTTTGAACACTTGAAAGGCAGAAATGTCATTTTTTAATCAATAGACTGTTACTGTATAACTAATGTACGGCTTCAAAAAATAGTCTTGTTCATGATTATTTCAAAGAAAATCTTTACATTGTAGGCTTTATGAGATTTATAGATCCATCATCCTTTATTAGTTTAATAATGTAAATTTTAAGTTATTTTTTAAGTATCTACTTCAATTCTTAGAATGATATTTAAACAAGTGGTAACATTAGTCTCTAGTTAGTTGCTAAGCAGTGTCGATATGGGTACCAATGGGTAAGAAGGAAATTTATTTGCTTGACTCATTGTACAGATTTCTGTTATAAAAAATTTTATCTTGGTATAAATACTTCAGTAATTTGAAGATAATAGTTCATTGATGAGTATTCTTTCCTTCTAGTAGATCATAAGCCTTCTGTAACTTGCTAGATGTTCTTCCAGAGTTATTAGGACTGAATAAATGGGATCATCCAGGAGATAAACTTTTCAACTTAGGTTATTTGGGTCTCAGGCAAAAAAA
Organism: Myrmecobius fasciatus; assembly: GCA_023553655.1. Classification (NCBI taxonomy): domain Eukaryota; kingdom Metazoa; phylum Chordata; class Mammalia; order Dasyuromorphia; family Myrmecobiidae; genus Myrmecobius; species Myrmecobius fasciatus. The sequence goes on along the minus strand of JAJPUD010000376.1, from coordinate 331,924 downwards.
ATAGAAAGTCAGTTATTAAGCCTTTCTGCCATATTCTGATATTTTATCAAAGAACAGAGGTGATCCTGGGTTTTCAAAGGCTTTGTTTTCAAAGACAAACACTGGCACAGCCTAAGAGAATAGAAAATCAGTTTTTTCCAAAATACAAGTAAAGATAGTTTTCAACAAACATTCGTTTTTTAAAAGGCTTTTTGTTCCAAATTCCCCTATTGACCCTGTTCCTGAGACAGCAAATAACCTGGTACAGGTTAAATATATTCAATCCTTTAAAACATATTTCCATATTTGTCATGTTGTGCGAGAAAAATCAGACCAAAAGGGAAAAAAACACAAGAGAGAAAAAACAAAAAAGGTGAAAGTACTATGCTTTGATCTACATTCAGTCTTCACAGTTCTTTCTCTGGATGCAGATGGTACTTTCCATTCCAAGTCTGTTGGAATTGTCTTAAATCACCTCTTTGATGAGAAGAGCCAAGTCCATCACAGTTGATTATACCATAATCTTGTCGTTACTGTGTACAATGTTCTTTTGGTTCTGCTCATTTCATTCAGTACCAGTTCATATAAGTTTCCAGGCTTTTCTGAAATCAGTGTGCTCCTCATTTTTTATAGAATAATGATATTACATTGCATTCATAAGCCTTAAGTTATTCAGCCCTTTCCCCAACTGTTGGACATCCACTCAATTTTGAATTCCTTACCACTACAAAGAGAGATGCTACAAATATTTTTGCACATGTGGGTCTTTTCCTCCTCTTTTATGATCTCTTTGGGTTATAGACCCAGTAGTGAGACTGTTGGATCAAAAGTGTCCCAGTTTTCCCACATCTTTTCCAACATTATTTTCTCCTGTCATTGTAGGCAACCTGAGAAGTAAACTCTAGAATTGTCTTAATTTGCATTTCCCTAATGATTTAGAACATTTTTTCATATGACTAGGAATGGCTTTAATTTTTTCATCTGAAAATTGTCTGCTCATATCCTTTATCAATACACGTCAATACATATCAATACAATGAATGACTTGTATTCTTGACTCACTTAGAAATGAGGCCTTTATCAAACACTGGCTATAAAAATTGTTTCCTTGCTTTCTGCTTCCCTTCTAATCTTAGCTGCATTGGTTTTGTTTGTGTAAAACCTTTTTTATTTAATATAATCAGAATTATCCGTTTTGGATTTCATGATCTCAATTTCTTCCGTTCTCCACAGATTTGACAGGTAAACTATCCTTTGCACTTCTAATTTGCTTATATTCCCTTTATGTGATCATGAATCCATTTCAGCCTTATAGGTATGAGATGTTGGTCAATGCCTAGTTTCTTCCATACTATTTTCCAGTTTTCCCAACAGTTTTTGTCAATACAGTCACTATATTCTTATCCCAGAAGCTGGAGTCTTTGGGTTTATCAAACACTGGATTACAGAGTAGAAAGTCTTTAAATAAAGCCCAATAATCCAATGTAGTAATCTAAATTCTTGTTTGTCTGGACTCATTGAAATTTATTTATTTATTTATTTTTGGATGAAGCAATTGGGTTTAAGTGACTTGCCCAGGATAACATAGCCAGGAAGTGTTTGAATGTCTGAGACTAGATTTGAACTCAGGTCCTCCTGACTTCAGGGCTGGTGTTCTATCCACTGCACCAACTAGCTGCCCCTGGACTGGTTAATTCTAAGCATGGTGCTTATGATAGCAACGGGCAATACATTATGGAATAGTCAACTCAGCATACTTCTGTCCACTTACTTCTGTTCTATTCACAAGTTGGTGGTATTCCTCACAAAAATTACAAAGATGATCCTTTCCTATGCAGAGCAGAAAATTAACAACCGTTTAATATCAAGCCAAGTTTATCTATAAATGCCATAGATGCAAAGATAAAATAAAACTGTCTCTGTCCTCAATAAGATTACATTATAACATTAAGATTACATTACATGTTGAATCTATCTCTTCAACTCTTACAAGATATGGAATTTCCAGGTCTCTGAGGTCAATCTTTTGATTTCTCAAAGTGTTTATTTGTTTAGGTTTAGAAGGGTGCTGTTGAGGTTATGATTAGGATAATGCTAAATATTTGAGGGGGGGTCTTGGTACTTGAATATTTATTAACTGATGTATTGTTTTACTTAAATTTTAAAATATTTGGTGGTTGAATGGTTTCTAAGATTCTTTCTAACTTGCTTTGTTTTGCATCACTGCTCCCCATTATATATATTCCTTGAAAAAACTCTTTGTTTTTTTGGTCTCTATTTCTGCTTTTATGAATATTCAAGTCCTTGATCTGATCTCCAAACTCATCATTCAATTGCAATTGCTCTCTCCAAAATTACCAGTGTTGATGGATTTTTCTACATTCTTAGCCTCCTTGACTTTTCTGGGTGGTATAAACTGAACTTTTTGTTTGGGCCCCTGCTCCCTTTTCCCCTAACATTGCTCTTCTTCTCTTAGATATCCTCCTACCATCACTCACAGGCCATCTTTACTTATGGGTATACTTTATATTTCTGCTTTGAGCCCCTTTCTCTATACTTTTGGCAGCCTTATCAATTCATTTATTATCTTTATGCAGAAGACTAGGTACAACCCTAGTCTTTTCTGAATTTGTTAACTGGCTTCACTCTGGGCTAGGTCTTTTTGGTCTGAAAAAGCAGATTCATTACAGTTCTCTAAAGGAAAATTGCCTTCTTACCATCACTATCCTTATCCCATCCTCTATTCTAGAAATTTGTACTGACTTTTTCTGAGAGTAGTTTTGATGTTTAATTCAGCCTCTGTCCAGGGTATCAAAAAGTGGATCAAGGTTTCTTGATGGATGGCTGTCCTACTTTCTTGAATATCATAACTTTTAGCCTTTATGGTTCAGTCATTCCTTTTTAATGCTGAAGCTTTTTCCTTTTGGGTTGGGGAGGAGGGAACAGTGCACAAGGATTATATTGAGATTAAATTGAGAAATTTTACAAATTGAGAGGATAATACCAAGAAATGCAGTTAGAACCAGAAAGTTTATTAGAAGTATCTTTTAATGATTTTTAGTAAGAAGATCTAAAATCTGAGAGTAATTTTAGAACTTTTAATGTAGTACAGCTAGGTGCCCCTGTTGGAATTGTAGAATATTACTCGGAAATAATCAACTTTCATCTGTCTTTAATTGATAAGATTACAATTAAATGAAACCAAGGTCACAGGTTTGAACCCTATAAGAACTTAGAACTTTTCAGCAGAAAATCTGTTTGCCATTACAAAATATATATATATTTTTTTGGCTAAGGCAATTAGGGTTAAGTGACTTGCCCAGGGTCACATAGCTAGAAAGTCTTCAGTGTCTGAGATCAAATTTGAACTCAGGTTCTCCTTACTTCAGGCCTGGTGCTCTATCCACTATGCCACCTAGCTGCCCCACAAAATATATTCTTAACAAATTGTTAGCATAAAAGTTAGTGACATAATTTCCTCTACAGAGGTTTTTAAAAATTAAATTTTATTTTTATAAAGATCTACCTTTCTCTTTCATCCATATTTCATCGTAGCCCATTCCCCTACTGAGAAGGCAAGAAAAACAAAACTCTTGTTACTAAGATATTTAGTCAAGCAAAATAAAATTCCCCCATTGACTATATGTTCCAAAAAAAAAGTCTTAATCTACATTTTTAGTCCATCACCTTTCTGTTTAGAAGGTAGGTAGCATGTTTTTCATGATTAGGTGTGAATATTCATTATGCTTGTCAGAATTCCCAAATATTTTAAAGTTGTTTGTCATTGCTGTATAATTAATGTTGTATAATATATTCTTCTGGTTCTGTTCCCTTCATTCTCGATCAGTTCATACAACTTTTCCCAGATTTCTCTACCATCTCATGTTACAGCACAATAGTATTCTATCATATTCATTTGCCACAATTTATTCAACCATTCCCCAATTGATGAGTACCCTATCATTTCCCCCGTCTTTGCCACCTGAAAAAGAGTAACTATAATTATTTTTGCACATATGGGCACTTTTTTTCTTTGATCTCTTTGGATATAGATCTAGTTAATAATTAACTCTTTGGTGTTGGGTGGTGGGAATCCAGTCATACCTGTGATGGAAAATGCCATTCCCATCTAGAGAGAGAATATATATGTAGACTGATGTGGAGCAAAGCAGTGTTTTCACTTTTTTTTTTTTTTTTTAATGGTTTGGTTTTTTTTCTTGTGCTTTTTTCCTCTTTTGATATGTTTTTTTTTCTTGTACAACATGAGATATATTAAATATGTTTTTTAAAAGATTACAGTCATTTAACCTATATTAGATTGCTTGCTATCTTGGGGAGGGAGAGAGGAAAATTTGGAATCCAGAGTTTTATAAAAATGAATGTTGAAAACTATCTTTACATGTATTTGGAAAAAATATACTATTTTTTAAAAAAGTTTTTTCATGCATGAAAAAAAATCCAGTCTTAGTATTTTCTTTCACTTGAGCCATAAAAGGCAAAATATAAAATCCCTATCTCAAGAAAAAGTAGGATTTGATTTTAGAGTTCTTTCAAAACAAATGGAAAGAAATTCATAAGCATCTGAAAGGTAATAGAATTTTGAAGGCCTACAGAGGCAAGTTTGGCACATTTTTTAAGGGTTAAGGGAAAAGTAAACCAAACTATACTTATGTAAGTATACTACTGTGAGGTAGTTCTCAGTCATAGCAGATTGTTGAATACCTAATTAGGTTAGTCCAATTTACTGTTATTTAATAGTATTTTTTTTCCAATTACAAATTAAGATAGTTTTCAATATTCATTCTGTTCAATTTTCAGTATTATTTTATATTTCCAAATACATATAGTTTTCCATATTCGTTTTTGTAAGCCTTTTCTAAATTTTTTCCCTCCCTCTCTTACCACCCCTTCCCAAGACAGCAAGTAATCTGATACAGGTAAAATATAAACATTAATTTCATAAGATTTTGGGGCAGCTGGGTGGCAAAGTGGGATAGACATCAGCCCTGAAGTCAGGAGGATCTGAGTTCAAATCTGGCCTCAAACACTTAATACTTCCTAGCTGTGTGCCCTGGGCAACTCACTTAACCCCAATTGCCTCAGAAAAAAAAATAAAATAAAATAATAAATAAAATTAAAATTAAAAAATTTTCATAAGATTTTGAATTTCAAATTTTTTTTCTCTCTCCCTACTTTAACTCCATCCCCCCCATGACAGCTAGCAATCTGATATAGGTTATACATATACAATCATTTTGAGTTAGTCATGTCGAGAAAAAAAATCAGAACAAAAGAGAAAAATCATGAGAAAGAAAAAAAAAAAAAACAAGTACAAATAGTGTGTTTTGCTCTGCATTCAGTCTCCATTCATTTCTTTCTCTGAATGTGGATGGTATTTTCCATCCCAAGTCTATTCAGTGCACCATTGTATTTTTAAAAACAAAATACATCAAAATTATTGCTAGAAAGTGATTTTGCAAACAATTTTTTTTTTCAAAATTTTGATTGATTTGCACTTTTTGTGGTTTTAATTGGTGCAATTTAAGAATGATATGATGGATCTGGGGAAGGTAAAGTAAAAGCAACTCAAATGATAAAGGGAATAGTGCATTTTCTATGTGAAAATCTTAGCAAAATAAAAGGCTAGGATTTTTTCAGCCTGGAAGGAAGTGGGGTGAGGGTGGGGGTAAAAGGGATTGGTGAAAAGTCAAAATATGATCAAACTTTTTATTATCATGAAATATTTTGGATATGGTAAACATGGACTTGTTTCCCATCCTATTATGAAACTAAGGAATACAAGATCATAAATTTAAGGCTGAGAAGACACATTTGGAGGTATTCATCTAACCCTTTCATTTTACAAATGAGGAAACTGGCGTGGAGAGGTTGTATAACTTGGGCAGACCTTGAAGTTTGAAAGAATTACTTTGTAGATAAATAAAAGCTACCTTAATAAAACTCTTATTTTAGATGATTAAAATAAGGCCCAAGATGAGATAAGATAAATTAGTATAACATGTCATATTGGGTCATACTAATGATTTGTTTTCTTAGTGTTTTAGTCTTCAATAATGACTATGTTTGTGTGCACGCACTCACACACGAGTGGTTAACATTTGTGAATTTAGTAAGGGCTGGTAGGAGTGTTTGAGGTACATCTCTAATAGTTTGAAGGCCATAGTATAATTTGATTTTGCTAAATTGATATAAATCCTGTAACTATTGCAATCTTTATAAAATTATACAATACCTAGATTAGTCAAGGAATAAGATAGTCATCTATATGAGTATTCCAAAACAAAAACAAAAAAAATTAGTTTTTGATGGAAATTTGTACATTTGTACATTAATTGTACTAATTAATACACTTAATACATATATATTTAGCATAGAACATAAATTCTTAATTTAGCCTCATCATTATAAATATCAGTTATTATACTATGTTGCTCCAAGAGGTATTATTTGCTATTAACTAAATGGTTCTGGAGTGATGTTATTTGTTAGTTCTTGTGTCTGTTTCTGATGGTCTTTCTGTCTTTCCTCAAGGTCAGGCCCTCCACATTTTTTTTTTTTTTTTTTTTTTTTTTTTTTTTGCTGAGGCAATTGGGGTTAAGTGCTTAGGGTTACACAGTCAGGAAGTGTTAAGTGTCTAAGGAACTCAGGTCCTCCTGACTTCAGGGCTGGTGCTCAATCCACTGCCCAACCTAGCTGTCTCACATTTGTTCTTGTTATTATCATGCCTCCCTCCAAGAAGCACTTCTTCCATACCACACCTATTTTCTAATCTGCTGGCCTGAAAGACAATTATATAATCTATTGTTAGACTTGTGTTCAGAATAAGATTTAAAGGTATCTCTGGAAGGACTTTGAAAGGATTGCCTTTGAATGAAGAGTGCATGGACTTTTTGCCCTTGTCTAAACCATCAGAAACCTTTTTACTTTGTGATTCTTAATTACAGAATTTGAGAGTAAGAGAAATCAATGGCCATCTAATCAAGTCTGTATAATTGTTACAGTCTTAATAGTTTAGGATGTTAACTAAGTATGGTACTGTTTAAACAAGAACTTAAATTTTGGTGATTTTGCAGCTGACTAATATAGAGAGCTTGGTGTTTGGAAATACCCTAGAATTTTAGATCCAGTTGGAAATGTTGTATATGGTTTAATGAAGGTGCTATTGCTTTCAAAAGTCCTGTTATATTTTCTAAATCATGTTTTGTTAACATTTTATAGTAATTGTTATTTATTATGCAGGAAGATGAGAAATTTTTGTCTGAAGTTTTTGCACAGTTAACAGATGAAGCTACAGATGATGATAAACGGCGTGAATTGGTAAGTTATTGTTGATTCTTGAAATTCAAAATATCAGGAATCAAGAGCCATTATGTTTTTGGTATCAATCTTTTTTAAACCAAGGACTAATATAACAAATAATTTTCCAAGAGAAAAATATACTATGTCATTGTTAGAAAGAGATTGAAGAATTTTATTATAAAAACAATTTTTCTCATAGTTTGATGTTTTTAAAATTTTATGTTTGAACATAAACATTTCAGTTTATTTTTTTTAAGCTATGTTAGGGAAAAGAGGAAATTTGCAGAAAGGAAATTATCGTGACTTAGGTTAATTTGGATAAAGATATTTTAAAATCGAAGACAGAACAACTTAAGTACTATTTTAAAACTATTTCCTTTGCTAAAGAAAATAATCGTTACCCTAGAAAAGAAAGAACAAAAATGGCTAATAGAAAGTTGAAATTCAAGATAAATAGGGGGATAGTAAAGAGCAGTAAATTGCACTTTACTTTCCAGGCCCAGATGAACTGTGTATCAGATTACTGAGAGAATTATGAAAAAGGAGAGATACGAGCAAAGTAAGATTACGTGGTTTTAGAACTAATCAAATGACCAAATCCCCCAAATAGTTATTGTTTCAGGTCAACTTGATAGGTCTCTTGTGGAATAGCCCAAGGATCTATGTCTGGCCTTATGCTGTTTAACATTTTTATCAAGTTTGAATAAAGGCATAGATGACATCCTTATCATATCTGCAAGTGGTACAAATTTGGAAGAGATAGCTAATATAGTGGATGACAAAAATCAAGATTCAAGAAAACATTGAGAAATTGAAGAGACCAGAGACATTGAGCAACTGTATATCCAGTAACATGTATTTTAAGAGATAAATGTAAAGCCTTATTTGTTTTCAAAAATTCAACTTCTCAATTCTGAGATTAATGATGAATTGCTTTACAATACAATTTGAAAGAAAACATCTTATTTTTTTGTGAACCACAAATTCAATATGAATCAATGGTGATTCTAAGGCTGCATTAAGAGTTGCATTAGTGTTTAGAACTAGGTAAGTGATGTGCTCTGCCCTGGTCAAACTATGTCTGGAATCCTAAATTTAGTTCTGGGCAATACTATTTTAGAAGGGCATTGGAGAATAGAGAATGTCCATTATTCTTGGGATCATGCTATTTTGGGATTGAATAGAGAAATTAAGAAATTTTAATCTGAAGTAGAATAGTTCTAGTTGTGCATGACAACTCTCTCTAAAATTTGAGAATAGCTATCTTCAAAATGGAAGAGGTGATTAGACTTGTTCTCCTTGGCTCCAAAAAACAGAGATAAGAATAGGTAAAAGTTGTAGAAAACCTCATATATAAAAAAGTTATAGAATTACCCTGATTTAAGGAAAAACTTTCTAACAATAAGAAACATCTAAAAATAATTAATTGACTGAGGAGGTAGTAATGTGCTTCCTCTCTGTAAAGTTCTTTTAGGAAAAGCTGATAATGATCATATTTGTATAGAGTGAATTCTTGTTTATGAATGAGTTGGTCTATGTTGTTTCTGAGGTTTTTTCCAACTTTGATTTGGTGTTATACAGATATAGTTAAATATAGAAATGTCTTTTAATATTGGAAATAGAGAATTTTTGCTAGCTGCAGAGATTAAATATATCATAAATGTCAAAGCTAAAAAATTGTTTAGTAAAACTTCCTTATCAGTAAAATGAGAATTAGATTAGATAATTTTTTAAATCTCCTAGTTCCAAATTGATTCTAGAAGTCATAACTATTATAGACTCTTCTGATTAAATTGTTTTGATTTTACATTTTTAAAACAGTAAGAGTGGGGTTTAGGGTGGAGGGAGTTAGGAAAGATAAATATTATCTGACTCATTTGGCATTGATGGTTTCATTTTCATGTGTTTCTTTAAGATGCTTCAGAAGGGGTTTATTATCTAAAGGACTCTTTCACAGTCCTTCTTTGATGCTTCATCCTGGTATGGAGGTGCTCCTTTGTTCTTGAAGACTGTGGCAGTAGATCACAAGCCAGTGTACTATGTGAGGAAATGGCATTGGCATTAAAAAGATAAAGTTAGGAAGAGTGCCTTGACCTGAACAAAAAATTACTGAAGAAATATTTGCAGGAGGTGACATAATTTTAAAGGCATTCAATCATTTTTCAAGATAGCTCAAAGAGGGAAGATTATGAAAGATACAAAAGATCACAGTGGTTTATCTCCCTGCCCCTGCGAGACAACCAAAAAGGTATCACCAATTACTGACTTATATGCCTAGCTTCTCATCTATATTCTTTATGAAAATGGTCTATACTTACATTGAAGTATCCTTGATAAAACTACCAGAAGGAACAGGAGGCTTTCACAACTATCTTTCTGTAGCTCACTACATCTTTATGATTATATCATTGAGAACAATTAAAACTGTTAAGACCCAATTGTGTCTGTTTTTTTGAATGTTTTAAGTTGATAGGACAAAATGTAGCTTTGAAAGTTCTTCTTGAAGAAAGTTTCTCATACATATGTTGAACATCATAAATAGACTATTGATTTATATGTGGGAAAAATTTTGTTCAAAATAAGACTGATATCAGTATCAAATAAATCATAAAACAGACTCGTTTACCTAAGATGTTTTTCATTGTCATGGAAAATGACTTACCTAAAATCCAAGTAAAAGAGCTCTTAATTGATAAAAGTGTTCCAAGTTCTCCTTTTTTGTGATAACAGTGTATTAAGATCTAGAATATTACAAAAATTGACTTAACAAAATCCCCAGTATTACAAAAGATTGATCCAACCATTCATCTTGTAAAAATCAAAGCACAAAATGTATTATTTGCCCAGAGAATTATAGAATCTGAGTTTGATAGTTCAGAGTTCATCTGTATAGTCAGTACCTAAATAAGAATCCTCTCTTCAAGCTGATAATTATTTATTTAACTTTTGCATAGGTGCAGCCTGTTCACTTTCAGTATCTTTGATGAATAGTGTTTCCTTATATCAACACTAAATTTGTTTCTTAGAGGCTTATAATCATTGTCTCTAGTTCTACCTCCTGTTGCCCTCAGAACAAGTTTAAAACTCCTCTTTCAAATAATAGCTTCTCAGATTACTGAAAACAATTCTCATGTCTCCTTTATGACATCTTTCCATTATCAGACACTTCCCTTTTCTTTGTCCACTCCCCATATGATATGATCTTGAAACCTTATACATTCTGATTGCCCATCTCTGGATGCTCCCCAGTCTTCTTGTACAAATGTATACAGTACTGAACACAGTACTCCAGATCTGACTTGACTAGCGCAGGATATATCTGTCATTTCCCTATTTCTGGATACTGGCTATATACTGTGCTTCTCTTAATGCAGCCTAAGTTCACATTTACTTTTTTTTTTTTTTTTTTTTTTTTTAAGCAGAGACTATTATGCCATTATTATGGAAACAGAGAGATGAATTAGGCAACCAGAGTTAGGTAGATTTATAACTAATAGAATATCTATACTCAAAGAGTTGTCATTACTGGTTCCATGCCAACTTGAGGTTTCCTCCAGAGTGCCCTCAAGGATTTCTTCTTTGCCCTATGCTATTTAAGATGAGTTTAACAAGAACAACAACAAAAAAATCTCATGTACATGAAAAAGCTGAACATATGCACAAAATTGGGCGAGTCTAGCTAGACAGAAGTTTGTCCACCTGTAAGTGTATAATAGACTACAAGTTTAATATGAATCAGTAGTATGATAAAGGATTTCCTTTTACTCCTATGTATTAGCCTATTAATTGGAACAATTAATGAGTACTTTTTGGGAATGACCATTCTAGTAATTCCAAATTTACCTAATTCTAACATTACCTAGTTCACTTCTAATGATAATAACTAACATTTTTATAGCACTATTATGTGCCAGGCACCTTGTTAAGGACTTTTGGTCACAGAACTATTAGATATCAGACTGGATTTGAACTTGTTTTCTTTATACCTGTTCTTTATCCATTGTGCTACTTACCTCCTAATAAGAGTAGCATAAAAGATTATCAGATACTTTGCTAATATCTGGGTAAAACTGATATAATATTTATCCCATCTACTGGCATAATCCCTATCAAAAAAGGAAATAAATTGGGGCAGCTAGGTGGCGCAGTGGTTAGAGCACCAGCCCTGAAGTCAGGAGGACCTGAGTTCAAATCTGGTCTCAGACACTTCCTAGCTGTGTGACCCTGGGCAAGTCACTTAACCCCAATTGCCTCGGCAAAAAAAAAAAAAAAGGAAATAAGTTTAGTCTGGCACAGTATGTTCTTTCTTTCTTCATTCACTCATTCATTTATTTATTTTATTTTAAAGTTTTTTATTTGCAAAACATAGGTATGGGTAGTTCTTCAACACTGACCCTTACAAAGCTTTCTGTTACAAATTTTTCCCCCCTGGTCCCCTCTCCTCCCCTCCCCTAGATGGCAGGAAGTCCCCTACATGTTAATTATATTTAAATACTTGGCAAGTCGAATATATGTATACATATTTCCACACTTAGCTTGCTGTGCAAGAAAAATCGTATCTACAAGAAAAAAAAAATCTGAGAAAGGAAATCCAATGCAAGCAAACATCAATAGAGAGCATGAAAATATTATGTTGTGGTCCACATCTCATATCCCTCTCTCTGGGTGTATATGGTTTTCTTTACTGAACAATTGGAACTGATTTGAAACATTTCATTGTTGAAGAGAACCATGTCCATCAGAATTGATCATCATATAGTATTGTTGTTGCCGTGTATAATCTGATTCTGCTCATTTCTCTCAGCATCAACTCAAGCAAGTCTTTCCAGGCCTCTCTGAAATCGTCCTGCTGGTCATTTCTCACAGAACAATAATATTCCATAACATTCATATACCATAATTTATTCAGCCACTCTCCAATTGATGGGCATCCATTCAGTTTCCAGTTTCTTGCCATTACTAAAAGGGCTGCCACAAACATTCTTGCACATGTGGGTCCCTTTCCTTTAAGATCTCTTTGGGATATAAGCCCAGTAGAAACACTGCTGGGTCAAAGGATATGCACAGTTTGGTAACTTGAGCATAGTTCAAAATTGCTCTTCAGAATGGTTGTATCTGTTCACAGTTCCACCAACAATGTATCAGTGTCCCAGCTTTCCCACATCCCCTCCAGCATTCGTCATTATTTTTTCCTGTCATTTTAGCCTCTGACAGATGTGGATGTCTGTTCTTGATGAAATTTTTTTTTTTTTTTTTTGCTTTTTGCTTTTTGCTGAGGCAATTGGGGTTAAGTGACTTGCCCGGGCACAGCTAGGAAGTGTCTGAGACCAGATTTGAACTCAGGTCCTCCTGACTTCAGGGCTGGTGCTCTAACCACTGCGCCACCTAGCTGCCCCAATTTATTTCCTTTTTTGATAGGGATTTATTATGCCAGCAGATGGGATAAATATTATATCAGTTTTACCCAGATATTAGCAAAGTATCTGATAATCTTTTATGCTACTCTTATTAGGAGGTAAGGAGATGAACTCTTCTTTTGAATGGTTCACTAACCATTCCTTTAAAGATATGCTCTAGTATTTTTCCAGGAATCCAAATGAAAGCTCACTGAACTATCAAACTTGATTGCATTAAAAAAAAAACCCTATATTTTTGTTTACAGAGTCTATAATAAATAACTGATAACAGGTTAGAAATTGTTTTAATCCACAAGCAGTTATTAAGTACCACACATAAAGGATAAATTTCTAGCAATTGACTTCTTACCCTGGGATTTAATTTATTTGGGTTTGGTGATTTTAAACAATTGGGTACTCTTATTTATCCCTCTTTATCTTAGGTTTCAATTCCCTTATTAGCCATTTTTGTCCTGACCAGTCCACAGATTATTCTTTTGAGCAAAGAAAGTTTTACAATTCTGTCTTTTCTTTATTTAACCTATTATAGTCTGCATCAAGCAGTAGTCCTTTTATCTTTTATTTTTTTAACGGCAACTAAAAAAATCATTTTGTTTACTTTATCATTGTAAACTCTAGTTCATTTCAGGATTGCATATTCCTGATGTTTATACTTCTTGGTGCCATGCTTTTGGATTCAGATGTCATTACTTGTGCCTGCTTCCATCTTCTGTACTTTTCTTTTGTAAAAATAGATCTTTATTGATTTTTGTTCTTCTATTTTATCAACCAGATTCCTCAGTATTCCTTTCCTTCCCACCTCCCAGAGAAATAGCCCTTAAAATAAAGAATTTTGAAATAACTTGTTATTGTTATATTCTATTTCTTGTATTTATTCCAGTTATACTTCCTCTTTACCCTCCCAGAGAGGCATCCTATATGACCAATGGTGTTTTTATATGACTGAAAACATAGTCAAAAACCATATGACTTCCCAACTTCCAAAAAGGGTTAGGTTGAGATGTTTTTTAATATCTTTTCATTCAAATCCTCGATCTTCTATAATTTTGTTACTCACTTTTGCTTTTTTTTTTCCCTTAGGCAATTGGGGTTAAATGACTTGCCCAGGGTTATCACTTTTGCTTTTTAATGTGTAGTTCTTTTCATTTACATTACTGTAGTTATTATGTATGCTATATTATCTTGGGTCTGCTTACTTCACCCTGTTCATGTAGATCTTTCCATTTTTATCTGTATTCCATTACAGCATAATAACATTCCATCTGTTGAGTGAGAAGTAATAATTTGCTTTTCTTCTCTTTTTTTTTAACAGTATATTCTTTTTTTAAAAATTTTATTAAAGTTTTTTATTTACAAAATATATGCATGGGTAATTTTTCAACACTGACCCTTGCAAAACTTTTTGTTCCAAATTTTCCCCTCCTTCCACCCACTCCCTCCCCTAGATGGCAGGTAGCCCAATACATGTTAAAATATATGTTAAATCCAATATATGTATACATATGTATACATGTTTTATAGTTATCTTGCTGCACAAGAAAAATCGGATCAAGAAGGGGAAAAAAAACTGAGAAAGAAAGCAAAATGTAAGCAGACAACAACAGAGTGTCCACACTCAGTTCCCACAGTCCTCTCTTTGGGTGTAGTTGGCTCTCTTCATCACTGAACAGTTGGAATGGGTTTGAATCATCTCATTGTTGAAGAGAGCCAAGTCCATCAGAATTGATCAATGTAAAGTCTTGTTGCCATGTATAATGATCTCCTGGTTCTGCTCATTTCACTCAGCATCAGTTCATGTAAGTCTCTCTAGGCCTCTCTGAAATCGTCCTGCTGGTCATTTCTTACAGAACAATAATATTCTGTAACATTCGTATGCCATAATTTATTCAACCATTCTCTAGTTGATGGGCATCCATTCAGTTTCTAGTTTCTTGCCACTACAAAAAGGGCTGCCACAAACATTTGTGCATATGTGAGTCCTTTTCCCTCCTTTAAGATCTCTTTGGGATATAAGCCCAGCAGAAACACTGCTGGGTCAAAGAGTATCCACAGCTTGATAATTTTTTGAGCATAGTTCCAAATTGCTCTCTAAATGGCTGGATCCATTCACAACTCCACCAACAATGTATCAGTATACCACTTTTCCCACATCTTCTCCAACATTTTATCATTATCTTTTCCTAATAGTATATTCTTTAATGTTAAAGTTGCATATCTATTTAGATTATATTGTAGAATATAGTATAAAGTGTTAATTGAGGCCTAATTTCTGCTGGATTGCTTTCTAGTTTTTCTAATTTTTTTTAAATCAAATAAGGAGTTTTCTTCTCATATATTTATGTTGTCCACTATCAAACACTGAATTAGTGAGTCCCATTGTTTCTAAATTTCCCTTGTTTAGTTTTTTCCACTGATCATTCATTCCATATTTTAAGCTAATACCAAATGAGAATTTATTTCAAGGAAAAGGCAAATTCAGCAAAACTTAATTAGGACAATCAAAAAATGTGACAATATATGTAATATTTTACATGTGGGGACCCTCTTTTGCAAAGCACAGGACTGGAACAAACTAGGATGAGGGTCGAGGGTCTTTTCTTTGAGACCAGTGTGGTGGTTCTTTCCATGTACATTGTAGACAATTGTATATATTGTTTTCTTGAATTTGTTTCCTTCTGTTTGTAATAGTCATGTGTTACCATGATTTTCTGTATTCACTGAATTCGTTGCTTCTTACAGCATGGTAATATCCCATTACATTCATATAGCACAGGTTTTTTTTTTTTTTTAGCCATTTCTCAATTGATGGACATCTATTTTGTATCCACTTCAAAAAGTACTATTACAAGCATTTACAATTTCTTTTTTTGTCAGTGACCACTTTGGATTATTGGAATCTCTGAGTCAAAGATTTTCGCTAGTTGATTTAGTATGATTCCAAATTGCTTTCCATAATTATTTGGCTAATTCATAGTTCCATTAATCTTGGAGTGGTATGTCTGTTTTTCTGCAACTTCTCTAGCATTTTTTTCTTAGCCAATTTGTTGGGTGTGAGGTAAAACTTTATGGTCGTTTTGATTTGCCTTTCTTTTATTATTAGTGATTTTGAACATTTTTTTCCATATGGCTGTTAATAGTGTTGAGTTTTGTATAGTTATCTGTTTAAGTTCTTCATTGGTTGATAAATTCCCTGTACATCTATTTCTTCTAGAGATTTTTTTTTTTATTATTCATGGGACTTTTTCTTTTTCTCTTCAGAATGAAAAATTTCATTCATGAGACTTTCCCCATCCCTTCTGTGTTCACTTTATAGAATTTTAGATAATGAAAAAATACTTGTCTTCATTTCTCTTAACATTTGAAATCTATTTTACTAAAATCTATGGTTCATATTTGATTCCTGGTTTTTTTGTTTTGCTTTGTTTTTGTTTTTACATCTCTATCATAAATTCTAAGACAAAGTAGTCACTTCTGCAAAGGTCCAGTCATTTTTATTCTAGCAACCACTTTTCTGATATGAATCAGATGCAGAACTTGTTCCCTTTTCTTGATGGTTCTACTTCTAAAAAATAAAATTATCTAAACAAATAAATATAACTGTCAGCTGCTCTTGCTGCAAATAAAGGTTATTATTAGCTTTTGATAGAGATTGTCTCCCTGCAAATGTCTTGATAATTCAAACATCTTAGTGGTATATAAAAGCCTGTGTGACAGCTTTGTGTTTTCCTGTTGACCTATTCATCCGTTTCCTTTTTCTAGCCATGTGGTTTGCACAATTTTTATGAAAACCAGTGTGTTAATGAAAGTAAAATACTTTACAAATCTTAAAGCATTATTTAAAATGTCACCTGTGATTATCATTAAAACAAGAACTGAGAACCCAGAGAGGTTCAGTGATTTGCCTGAGGTCACACAACTAGTAAATATCTAGGATGGGATTCAAACCTAGGACTTCTGACTCATAAACCAGTTCTCTACCCTGTAGGCCATGCATTTTTTTCAAAAAGAATTTAATCTTAGGTTTGAGGCATAGTGCTATAAATCAGAGGAATGAGCATTATAGAATCTTCAGTATAAAAATAAAAAGGACTTTAAAGGTTATCCAGATCAACCTCATTTTTTTTATCTCTTGAGTTCAAATTTGACACCTTAAGTTTTGATCTCTAATTTACTTTTCACTTATATATTTGATGTAGTAGTATCTAAACATCATAAGCCATGGACTTTCTATTAGATTTTATTTCCTTTGGTACCTATGTTTTTCAATTAAAAACCCTTTGATAGGATTTATAAAGCAAACAATGAATTTTTCCAGCCTTTTTGAGATACACTTCATCCCTTGTCTCTTACTTATCATCACTTACTTATCATCATGTGGTGCAGAAATACAAATCCTATTTTTAGAAACCATCTTATTAACCAGCTGATTACTTCTCAAATCTTCCATTTCTTTTGAAATCCTTGCCTTTGATTGGTGGCAATGATTTTTAAAGATACTACCTATACTCCTAAAAGTCTTCTCTTTCTTCCCCAGACATGAATGCTGCTGGATGGGTCTTAATTTGATTGAAAAGGAGCTGGGTCCAGAATAGAGCAGGTAGTAGTTGTTTGGATGGGTTGCTTTGGGGATAGTAGGATGTGCTTTTTAGTAATTACAAACTGCTTACTCATCACAAAGACCCATTTCTTTTTCACTTATGTTTTCTTCTGGTGATGCTTTATAGTTAGACTTAATGAAACACCACCTAGGATCATAGGATTTAGACCTGGAGATTACTTTAAGGGTGTCCTAGTCCATTCTTCTCTTTTCTTCTCTGGAAAATTTTAAGCTTCTGGAAGACAGGAACAGTTTCATTTTTGCATCTGTGTGTCTAGCAGCTAAAAAGCAGCGCATGGGTATGTGATACACTTTTAAAATGCTTAATGATTATGTGGAGACCTAGGGGTGTGATGTGACTTGCTCGACCCTACGCCAGGACCCATTCCAGTTCTTTTATATCTATACTAAGGTTTTTGTTCAAGAAGTGGCAAAAAAGATTATGGTGAAAAAAATAACAGTGGGCCAGGCATGTAGGTAGTGAGTGTGAAACATGGAATGGACAGCTGGAACAGTATATTAGTTGTACTGAGACATTAAAATAATCAGAACACGTCTAGTATGTTGGATGTTTTATGGAAAGGAATCACATAGAATAAGAAGAATTATAATACCTATTGGAGTTAGTAGTATCATATGTATGAAATTACAGATCCACCAGCATGTCTTTAGAAAGATTCATAACATCAAGAGCACTTTCCAGTATAAAAAGTTTCCATCATACAGACATCAGATTTACAAACATTCCTGTATGTACAGATAGCTATAGCTATCTTTCTTTCTGTGTTGTCTTAGAATTGCAAGAATCCTTCCTGCAGCTTCCTTGGGAGCCATTTTGCAAAAAGTGCTTAGATTTTTCATGGTTTTTCGGAAGTGATGGAAAAGGAAAAGTTTAAAGAAGGGGATAGTCTGCCTATAGGGTAACTTGTTTCTTCCCAGAATATCACACAGCAAATTTTAAATTATGTATCTGTTATGTTGCAGACATTTTTACAAAAACATCTTTATGAAATATAAAATCCTTTGGAGGAATGTACTCTAAAGCATCATTTAAAAACATTAGTATTAAAGCAAATATTTCATTACAACATTTAATTTTAGTTAGCTGTACTCAGGAAATAGACATTTTGATTAGCAGCAAACGGAAACATAGATGAGGTTTAGGACAGGAGAGAGATATTCTTAAACTTTGGGGAGGAGTACAAAGATGAAATTTGCTAATTTCAAATTTTTTATTAGGACTAATCTTATATTCAAGAAAGAAGGCACAAACTTTCTTTCCTTTTCTTCCTGCGCACTGCTTTGATCTCTTGTTCCCAGGACCTAAATATATGAATCTGGCATTAGGTATTTTTAAAGTGTTGAAATCTATACAAGTTTCCACACAATCCTTTTTGTAATTTTTTTTTTCTAGGAGATTATGAGTTCTGAGCCTTAGGCTTCCAATCTACAAGTGAACTTTTGGAATATAATTGATTTGCAAATTGACAACTGTCAATGTTTTGTCCTTAAAAGTCTACTAGAATTTGTCTATTTTGATACGTGTAGTAGATTGAAAACCAGTTTAAATTAATGAAATATTTATCTATTAGGCTTTCTTTTTCAACATGCTTTTTAATTATGCACTTATACAATGTTACTACACACAGAGATCTTATGAATCACCTACTCTAAGCCCTTTCATTTTGCAAATAAAATCATTGAAGCCTACAGAGGTTAAATGATGTGCTCAAAGTTACACACCTAGTAAATATTGTAGTGGATCCTCTAATCTAGATCACCTGTCTTGCAGGCTGTGGTTTTTCCATTCTACATCACAATGCTGTTTTCTTCACTTAATAAGAATCTTCAGGATTGTAATCATCAGATTATAAGTGAGCGCTTTTATAATGAAAAGATAATATAGTTGTAGAGAAAGGCAGTTGATGAAGCTTGTTCCCAACAACTATGATGTGCGTTATTGGGTATATTTATACAGCATGAAAGAAGTGGATTTTGACCAAAAAGTATTATACTGAGTTCAGTCTTCTATTAGACTACATTCCAGTGAGGTATAAGTTTGTCTTCATATATGCCAATTTACTATGGTTTCTCACATTACAGGTTAATTTTTTCAAGGAATTCTGTGCATTTTCTCAAACGTTACAACCTCAGAACAGGGATGCATTTTTCAAAACTTTGGCAAAATTGGGGATTCTTCCTGCTCTTGAAATTGTAATGGTAACTATAATTTTTTTATACCTTTGGAAGTTGTGAATTTGTTATATTGACCTTATAAATCCTAACAATGAAATTTATATCACTAATACATTTTGCTTATAAAGTGGTATTTGTAATGTAGTTACTGTAATCATAGCTATTGTTTGGTTCATGTTGGTGAAATATTAACATTTATGCAAATTTTGGAGTTTTGATTAAGATAATAACTTTTAGTGTGTGAATGACTGAGGGTGACAGGTGAGAGATGAAACATTTGAGTATCCTCCAGAAAAACCAGTCATATCCCCTAATCATTAAATAGTTTAGTTATAGAAATATACAATTTCCCAAAATAGTTTTTGGAAGTATTCCAAATTAGGGGCAATGGAGAAAAAAGACAACTCCATTAAGGAAGAAGATAGAGATTTTTGTGAAGGCTAAAAGCATGACCTAGGAGTCAACATAAGGAGAAATTTTAAGTAGTAGAGAAGACACTAAGCTCACAATTTCTTAAGATTTTGAGATGGGGAATACAGAAATTTTGATTATTTTATTTCATGTAAAAATCATAGCTTATAGGGAAGTTCCTTGAAGTTGAGAATTATTTTTTTAATTAACCTTTTTTTAAAAATCTGTCCTTTTTCTTGCTTGGTACAGTGCCTTATACTGAGTAGATATTTAGCATTTCTTGAATTAATTTTAAAAAATTAATTGCATCTTCATTTCATTGGTGAGTTCTTGGTGAAAAATTTCCTCTACCAGTGATGATTTTTAATCTTAGAAGTTGCTTTAAACACTAAGACATAATTTGCCCACAGTCCTCAAAGCCAATATGTGAAACCTGAACTTGTCTTCCTGATTTTAGGATCCATAGGGGCCAGCACTCTCTGTTATATCATGCTATCCCTCAAATTAAAGAATGCATGATCTGATTTCCAGACTCCTGGGGATAGAGACATAGGGGAAAGGAGATAAGTATATATGTGTATATATATATATATATATTTACATAGCCATCTACTAGTTACCAGGCACTGTGCTAAGTACTTTTACAAATATCTTATTTAATTCTCACAACAACTATGGAAGGTAGGGGTTATTATGATTCCTATTTTACAGTTGAGGAAACTAAGGCAAAGAAAAGTTAAGTGATGTGCTCAAGGTCATAAGGTAAATGTCTGAGACTATTAATCTCCATTCTTCCTGACTCCAAACCCAACGTTCTTTCCTCTATCCCATTGGTTTACCTTGGGTAGAAGGACTATAAATTTTTTTGTCAGTGCAAACCTTCAACTGTTCTATAATATGTACTCTGAAATTGGCTTGGAAACACTGAGTTTAAATGATTTTCTCTGTATTACCAAGCCAATATGTGTCAGATGACAATTGACTCAGATCTTACATATTCTGAGTTTTATTCTCTGTTACACTATGCTGCCTCTCTAGAAGCTCGTTGTTAAACACTTTTAGCTCTAAAGTTTTGGTATTGTGGAAGAAGGAAAAGGAAGAAACACATAGTCAAGAAGAATGACAGTGATGGTAGCAACAGAAATTATCATTAACAAACCTTGTTTGTTTGTTTCCACATAAGATTATTTTTGTACAGTACAGGGGTTGATCTTCCATCATTGCAAAGAATATTGTACAAACCACACATAGTAAACTTTGTTGGCACAATATGCTGGGGGAGGGGGGTTGTTTTTTTAAATTTGCTGTTTTTTCAAGGTGTTTCTAAATGATCTAATTTTTCTTTTATTTAGGGAATGGATGATTTGCAGGTCAGGTCTGCTGCTACAGATATATTTTCATATCTAGTAGAGTTTAGTCCATCCATGGTCCGAGAATTTGTTATGCAAGAAGCCCAACAGAGTGATGATGTAAGTAATAATGTTATAGTAAATAATAATATAGATTTATTCATATAAATTTATTGAGAATAATAATAGCCATAGTTTTAAGGATTTTAAAGTAGAATAAAATATATAATTAATGCATTATTTGGACAGTTTAGAGAAAGCAATTATAACTTTTTTAGTTTTTTTCATTATAAAGAAAAAACACATGGCAGTGTTTTTTAGGTATTAGATTATAATTAATGCATTATTTGGACAGTTTAGAGAAAGCAATTATAACTTTTTTAGTTTTTTTCATTATAAAGAAAAAAATACATGGCAGTGTTTTTTAGGTATTAGTTTTAAAGTCTTAAATGCTACTCTTAAGTATGGTTTGACGAGTAGCTACTAATCTAAATTGTAAAACATTAATCAGCAAACAACTGGTTTTGGTGTTCATTCTACTTTTTTTTTTTAATTAGAATGAAAATAATGAAGCTTTTGACATTTTTTTCACCTCAATTTTTTTTTAATCTCAGGACACGAAAATTATATATCCTTTTTGCTTTATATTCATGTCAGTCTGAAAGAGAAATCATGAAGACTTCATGTTTTTTCTATTTTAAAGCATTTTTGATGTTAACTAGGTCATTAACATATTGTGATCTTATTTTCCAGACTCTTGGCTCATCCATTTAGTAGTAGATATTAGATCAAGTGGCACTTATTACTATTTTTATTGTCTTTGCCTCCATATTAGAATTATTAACAGCATTTTTTAAGGATTTAAAAGATTGACTTAGATGTTTTCTTAGGCTTTTTCTGTAACTTTCTGTGTTTTAAAATTTTAATTTGTGTTTAGCTTCTTGTATTCATTCCGTATTCTTGTAGTATATTTGTATTTTTTTCTTCAAATGACTTTTTTTTTTTTTTAGTGACTTGCCCAGGGTCACACAGCAAAGAAGTATTAAGTGTCTGAGGCTGGATTTGAACTCAGGTCCTCCTGACTTCAGGGCCAGCACTCTATCTACTGCTCTAGATCATCTAGCTGCCCCCAAATGACATTTCTTTAACTCCAAAGTACATAGTCTGCCTTCTTTTATCATACTTCTTTCAGTGACTTCTATATTGACTTATTATAATCAATATATTGTCAATTAATATAGTCAAAAATATAAATATACTTTATTTGAATCAACTACTACCCAGATTCTGCTAATATGTAATGATTTATTTGATTTTTTTTTTATTGAAGCTTTTTATTTGTATAACATATGTATGGGTAGTTCCCCAACGTTGATCATCCCCGTCCCCTAGATGGCAAGTAGTCTAATACATGTTAAATGTTAAAAATATATGATAGATCCAATATGTGTATACATATCTATACAGTTATCTTGCTGCACAAGCAAAAGCAGATCTAGAAAGAGAAAAAAAAAATCTAAGAAGGAAAACAAAATGCAAGCAAACATTCACAGAAAGCATTAAAATGCTATGTTGTGGTCCACACTCAGTTCCCACAGGCCTCTCTCTGGATGTATATGACTCTCTTCATTGCTGAACAATAGGAACTTGTTTGAATCACCTCATTGTGAAAGAGAACCATGTCCATCAGAGTTGATCCTCATATAGTCTTGTTGCTGTGTATAATGTTCTCCTGGTTCTGCTCATTTCATTCAGCCTAAGTTCATGCAAGTCTCTCCAGGCCTCTCTGAAATCATCCTACTGGTCATTTCTTACAGAACAATAATATCCCATAACATTCATATACCATAATTTATTCAGCTGTTCTCCAATTGATGGGCATCCACTCAGTTTCCAGTTTTTTGTCACTATAAAAAGGGCTGCCACAAACATTTTTGCACATGTGGGTCCCTTTCCCTCCTCAAAGATAGTTTTTAACATTCACCCTTGCAAAACCTTGTGTTGCAAAACATTTTTCCCTTCTCCCCAAGACATATCCACATTTATCATATAACTTTCATTCTAAACCTCCTCTCATCCAATCAGAAAGTTGGAAACCCACATGGACAGATTTTTTTATAAAGCTATTCCTTGTGGCAGGTCTCTGACACATTATATATATCTTTTAGCATACATTCGACTTAAGCTCATTTCTCGAGTCATTCGTTAATAGTCTCATTTGTCCACCATGTTGCAACTTTTGTTGTGTTAAATTTTTGCTTGGGTTTAAAACACTTAGGGCAGAAACCTATTTGTCATTTTAAATTCCACTTTTTAAGGACATCATCAATTTCTCCTTACATGTGATCAAGAGAAACTCTTCACTGAATTTTCAGCACATGGAAGGAAGCAGGCAGAATAATATATATATATATATATTCCAGCCAAATTGGCTTTACAGATGATTAAAATTTCTAGTGATATTCCTACAGTTTGTCACTGGCTTTTTTCTAGGCTTCTGATATGATTACTGTCTTATACCTTAACACAGAACTTCTTATTGTTTTTATCTGTAGGAAACATGAAAGCTACCTTAGATTAAAGGTTAACTCTTTAACCTTGTAAGGAAGTCTGTTTTGTAGCTTGATTATTCTAATAGCTCCCAATTGTTCTGTTTTTTCCTGCTGCTTATGCCATGTACTATTCCCATATTAATAATTACTTTCCTGTTGAAAAATATCACTGGTGCTTTGTTACCTACAAAACATTTTAGCCTGGTATTCAAAGTCTTCTTTAGTTTGAACCCAATCTGCATTTCCCAGTCTACCCTCAGTCCATTAAAAATAGCAAGTCATGGGATGAAAAATGCATTCTGTAATAATAGAAAACATTGTATTCCGAATTGTCCATATTTCTTTGTTAGGTGTTCTTTTGTTCTCTGCTGGTGTAGTTCTTTCTCTTCCCTCTTACCTCCTCCAAGCAGGTGCTTACAATTAAGCACAGGAATATGTGTGTATGTATACAACAGAGACTTACACATGCACACCTACATGTACACATATATCTAAAACAATATTAATATGGTTAACATAATGTAGATTTCTCTCCTGATTGAAAAAAATCTTTGAGTAGATTGGAGGAGAGAGATTTTTTTCTTTTGGGGTCTGTAGTCTGAAAAAGCAGGAAAAAATTGAATTAAATGCTTTTTACTTTTATTATTTCATTGTTATCTGATTTAATCCTGGTTTGTTTTTATTTTTCATTCAGTTGGTGATAGGTAAAATATCTGTATATATAGACACATAGTTCAATATGATATGTCTAACTGAAATATGTATTCTTTCAGGATATTCTTCTCATTAATGTAGTAATTGAGCAAATGATCTGTGATACTGACCCTGAACTAGGAGGAGCTGTTCAGTTAATGGGACTCCTTCGTACTTTAATTGATCCAGAAAACATGCTAGCTACAGCTAATGTAAGACAATATCAAGGGGTAAAAAGTATTTTTATTGTCTAAGTTTCAAGTATATGTGAAAATACATTTAGCCATTCTAGTGTTGTTACAACTTAGGTGTCATTTATTCTTGCTTTTTTTTTTTTTTTGATTGTAAAATCAACATATAAAGTATTTTATAAACCTTAGAATGCTACATTATAAGTTTATTTTGTTTCTAGCAATATTCACCTTAAAATGCAATAAGATTTTCTGTTTTTTAGCTCTAACAATATACTTAAAGTATACATATCATATATAATGTTTTGGATAGTGATATAAGCCAACATGTGATATGCATTAATTCTTAAAATTGGTTGTTAATTATGAAGATAATAAATTTCATCTTGTTTTTTTCTATTATAGAAAACTGAAAAAAGCGAATTTCTAAATTTCTTCTATAACCATTGTATGCATGTTCTCACAGCACCACTTTTGGCTAATACTTCAGAGGACAAATGTGAAAAAGGTGAGTGAGTGTGGGTATGTTCCTTTAACTACTGTTTTGTGACTTTTTTGCTTTAAAAGTACCCAAAAAAGCATGACTACAAGCCATGCCTATGTGACATTGAGTTTATTTGGCTTATTAAGTAATCTGCTTTTAGACATTATAACTCATGGTTTAAAAAATTATTTTAAGGGATTTTGAAAGGAATATTGAATCATATGGCAGGTAGGATTGTCTCAGAAATAATTTTGAGGAAAGACTAACATATCAGGAATATTCTGTTGTACTGTAGTTTCTGGCATTTAAACATTTTATAGTTGAAAAAGACTGTTGGGGTCATCTAGTCCAACTTCTGCCTCAGTAAGAAAACTTCTGCATTAGGGCAGCTAGGTGGTACAGTAGATGGAGCACCAGCCCTGAAGTCAGGAAGACCTGAGTTTAAATCTGGCCTCAGACAATTAATACTTCCTAGCTGTGTGACCTTGGGCAAGTCATTTAACCGCAATTGCCTCAGCCAAAAAAAATATTTTTTTTGAAAAGAATACCTCTGCATTGATACAAAATGATCATTCAAATTTTACTTAAGGCATAATGAAAATAATTCTTTTGTTCTCTAAGGCAGCCTATTTCATTTTGGGATTTTGGATATTAGAAAGTGTTTCCTTATTATCAAGCCTAAATTTTCCTTTCACATTTTATCCTTTATTCCTAATATTATTGTCCTCTGAAGTGGAGGGAAGCCATTTTCTCTTCCGTGTGAAAGCTTTAGAAAGTTAATCTGTAAATTAGAGGATTAAGAATATTTTAGTTTAATTTAGAATGCATAAGAAAACCAAAAAATTCCATCAGAGTTATGGTTGAATTCTAGTTTATTTTCATAGCCTGATTCTTTTATTATTTCACGAATTTCTACTTGAAATTGTGTGGAGAATTCTTTGTTTTGATTAAAATATTCTGACTTTTATTTTTCCATTAGATGAAATAGTTGGTGCTAATAAAAGTAACACAGTTTGCCCTGGTAAGTGTAAAGTTAATCTTTTAAAAACAGATTTAGAGCAACATAAATACTCTTGTGTTATATAAGCATATTTATAGTAAATAATTGGCCTTCTTTCTCCCTCTTCCCCCAACTTTTAATATAAGTTCTGACTTTGTTGTTGTTGTTACCAAAAATTGAAAATTTTGTTTTCTTCCGTGGAAAATACAATAGAAATTCAGCTTATCCTTGCTTTTTGAGAGATTTTTTTTACTTAATTTTGCCATTTATTTGAAATGACCAGAAAGAAAGATTGTCTTGAAAAAGGTTTGGGTTTTTTATGTCTAGGTTACTTTCCATTTTTAAATCTTAGCTGTAGTGCTTCTTTCCTTAGGAACCTGATGCCTCCGTTTGACCTCCACAATAGCTTTTATTTTTTATTTATTTATTTTTTTTTTAAGATAATCTAGGCATAAATAAACCAGGATTCTTCTTCTTTGGAGTTTGCAAACAAACAACCAACCCAGTGTGTATTGTATTATTTACTAGTATATATTATATTACTAGTATAGAGTCCATGTAACTCATTCTGTACCTTCAAACCAATCAATCATCTTTAGCAAGGAGACTTTTTTAGCATTTGGGAAGAGTGAGCAATGATACTCACTTTTGTGTCTTTCTGTTTTGGGCTGATTATGGCATTTAATAAATAATTTTGACCTCTTGCTGGAGTAGGATCTGGAGAAAATTGTAGATATATTCTGTTAATACTTTCTTCCCACATGAAACCAAAATTAAGCATGAGAAAAAGAAGAAATTAATGCTGTAAAATTTTAGATACAACGATAAATTTATAGAAGAGTTGCACATGTTATTGAATGGCTTACTGTCTAGGGAAGGGGCATGACGGGAAAAAAGGGAGAAAAACTTGAAACAGGGTTTTGCAAGGATGAATGTTAACTATTTTTGCATGTATTCTGAAAATTTTAAAGTCATTAAAATTTTCAAAATAAAAAGTGAATGGCACAAAAAATCCGTTTTGCTCTCCCTAAAAACAATTGAGACTCAATGTTAGGAAATGTGTGTCATTATTTAAAAGAAAAAAATTCCTGCGTATGCCCTGAGAAATTGAAAGAATATATGAATAATAACTGGTAGTAGCCAGTCAGTTTATTAATTTGATAAGTCATGATTAGCTGAGCAGGTGAAAACTGTTTTTAAATACCTTTTTTGAAAGATACATACAACTACAATAAAATAACATAACAGTCATTGCTCAAAGCTTTTTAGCAGTAATGTTTATATGCATCTACTTTTCACAATGTGAAATAAGCAAAGTGAATTGTTTCTAATTTCAACTCAATATAAAGTTTTCAGTATAAATTCATTCAGGTTTTTTTTTTTTTTTTGGATGGTCTAGCCAAATTGGTAGCATCAAAAATGCCTTAATTTTTTATGCATGTTGATGTTTTTAATTTTAGTACGAGTATTTAAATACTAAATTAGTATTTAGTATGTGAAGAATAACAAAAAAGCAAGTTTGCCTGGATTGTAGAGTACAGAAAGGGGAATAATTTATAGAGATTGAGGCCAAGGGTTTTGAGGGTTTTAAATGATAGAGATCCTAGAAGAAAAAGAGAACCACTGAAGTTTGTTCATTAGCAAGTGGGGGAGAAATTTGGTGAGATCTACACTTCAAGAAAATTAACTTTGGCAAGGTATACAGAAGATTTATTGGGATGGAGAAAGATTTGAGAAAGCAATACTGAGAAAGAAAATCTGTTGAATGCTTTTGCAGAAAGCCTGACGTAGAATTGTGTGTGAATGAAAAGGGAGGAGATATAAGTAGCAGATGATGTGAAGGCCAAAAATTACACAATTTGTTAACTGTAGATATCTATGGGATGAAAGAAGAGGGTTGAATGGAAGGTGATAGAGAGCTTAATACGAGTTTAAGTGATAACAGGTGATTAAAAATAAGAAAGTATAGAAGAGGAGATGCTCTGCTGATAAAGATTAAGATCTGTAGTCTGGCTTCTATCCATCCATGCCTACTCACCTATATGACTTTGTTAGGAAGAGTGAGATGAAGCCCATTTCCATACTGCAATTAATCACATACCCTTTGGGATCATTCTATTGCTCCCACTTTAGAGGCCATTGTGGTAAACTATAGTTCAACTGTTGTAGATAACTAACTCACTTTAAAAAAAAAAAAAGCATTTATTGGGGATATCATTTTACTTAATTTGGTTGCAGCTCCTTATTAAGCTTCTTTGTTCTGTCCTTTAAAATACAAAGATCACTCTTTTGTGGGGGAGAGGAAATAATTTAAAATAAGTTGACCTTCTCTGTCATCCACTATTATCCCTTCTTCCTTGAGCAGTGGTCCTTTCTCTTTTTTAATATTCCTGATTGTTCCTAGTGAAATCTTTTCATTATCCTTACCATATCTTATCCACTTCACTTTGCCAGCCTCAGCTCATCTTTGAGCTTTAGCATTCTTGAAAGAATTTTAATTATTTTTTGGGGGGGAGAAAATCAGGGTTAAGTGACTTGCTAGTGGTCTTATAGCCAGTAAGATTTTGAGTTCAGATTTGAACTCCAGTGCTTAGTACTCTATCCTTTCTGCCACCCAACCACAATTCTTTTTTTTTTTTTCCCTTTATTAAAGCTTTTTATTTGCAAAACATATGTATGGGTAATTCTTCAACATTGACCCTTACAAAGCTTTCCATTACAAATTTTTCCCCCCTACTCCCCACCCCTCCCCTAGATGGCAGGAAGTCCCACCACATGTTAATTATGTTAAAATACTTGACAAATCAAATATATGTATACATATTTCCACACTTAGCTTGCTGTGCAAGAAAAATCGTGTCTACAAGAAAAAAAAATCAGACAAAGGAAACACAATGGAAGCAAATGTCAATAGAGAGCATGAAAATGTTATGTTGTGGTCCACATTTCACATCCCTCTCTCTGGGTGTATATGGCTTTCTTCACTAAACAATTGGAACTGGTTTGAAACATTTCATTGTTGAAGAGAGCCATGTCCATCAGAATTGATCATCATATAGTCTTGTTGTTGCCGTGTATAATGATCTTCTGGTTCTGCTCACTTCGCTCAGTATCAGCTCATGCAAGTCTCTCCAGGCCTCTCTGAAATCATCCTGCTGGTCGTTTCTTGAGATAATCATACGGTTTTTGTTAGTTTGTTTATTAATATAATTGATTATGCTGATAGTTTTCCTAATGTTGAACCAGCCCTGCATTCCTGGAATAAATCCTACTTCGTCATAGTGTACTATCCTGGAGATGACTTTAGTAATCTCATTGTTAATATCTTATTTAAGATTTTTGCATCAATATTCATTAGGTAAATTGTTCTGTAGTTTTCTTTCTCTGTTTTCACCCTACCTGGTTTAGCTATCAGCACCATATCGGTCTCATAGAAGGAATTTGGTAATATACCTTCTGTCCCTATTTTCTCAAATAGTTTGTATAGTACTGGAGTTAATTGTTCTTTGAATATTTGGTAGGATTCACATGTAAATCCATCTGGTCCTGGAGATTTTTTCTTAGGGAGTTGGTTAATAGCTTGTTCTATTTCTTTTTTTAATATGGGGCTATTTAAATAATTTATATCCTCTTCTGTTAACCTAGGCAATCTATATTTTTGTAGATATTCCTCCATTTCATTTACATTATCAAATTTACTGGCATAAAGTTGGGCAAAGTAACTCCTAATTATTACTCTAATTTCCTCTTCATTGGAGGAAAGTTCTCCCTTATCATTTTTGAGACTAACAATTTGATTTTCCTCTTTCCTTTTTCTAATCAAATTAACTAAAGGCTTATCTATTTTTTTTTTCATAAAACCAACTCTTAGTTTTATTTATTAATTCATTTTCTTATTTTCAATTTTATTAATTTCCCCTTTTATTTTTAGAATTTCCAATTTGGTATTTAATTCAGGGTTTTTAATTTGTTCTTTCTAGTTTTTAATAGTAAGCCCAATTTGTTGATCTTCTCTTTCTCTGTTTTGTGCAAGCATCTAGAGATATAACTGCTTTGGCCGTATCCCACACATTTTGGTATGTTGTCTCATTATT
>JAJPUD010000376.1:266758-301541 GCA_023553655.1 Myrmecobius fasciatus | reverse complement strand
TTATTTTTAGAATTTCCAATTTGGTATTTAATTCAGGGTTTTTAATTTGTTAAAAAACTAGAAAGGTTTTTAATAGTAAGCCCAATTTGTTGATCTTCTCTTTCTCTGTTTTGTGCAAGCATCTAGAGATATAACTGCTTTGGCCGTATCCCACACATTTTGGTATGTTGTCTCATTATTGTCATTCTCCTGGATGAAATTATTGATTGTGTCTGATTTGCTCTTTTGCCCATTCATTCTTCAGGATTAGATTATTTAATTTCCAAGTAACTTTTGGTCTATTTTCTCCTGGCCTTATATTGCATGTGATTTTTATTGCATCATGATCTGAAGAAGATGCATTTACTATTTCTGCCTTTCTGCATTTGATTTTGAGGTTTTTATGCCCTAACACATGGTCAATTTTTGTATAAGTTCCATGAACCGCAGAGAAAAAAGTAAACTCCCTACTGTCTCCATTCAATTTTCTCCAAAGATCTATCATGCCTAACTTTTCTAACAATTGGTTTACCTCCCTAGTTTCTTTCTTATTTATTTTGCGGTTTGATTTATCTAATTATGAGATAGCAAGGTTGAGATCCCCAACTAGTATAGTTTTGCTGTCTATTTCTTCTTGTATCTCTCTTAATTTCTCCCCTAGAAATTTGGATGTTATACCACTTGGTGCATATATATTTAGTATTGATATGGCTACATTATCTATGGTACCCTTTAATAAAATATAGTTTCCTTCCTTATCTCTTTTGATTAGATCTATCTTTGCTTTTACTTGATCTGATATCAGGATTGCTACCACTGCTTTTTTTTGTTCACCTGAAGCATAATAGATTCTGCTCCAGCCTTTTACCTTTACCCTATATGTATCACTATGCTTTAGATGTGTTTCTTGTAGACAACATGTTGTTGGATTCTGGTTTTTAATCCAGTCTGCTATCCGTTTCTGCTTTATGGAAAAGTTCATCCCATTCACATTCACAGTTAGAATAACTAATTCTGTATTTCCTGGCATCTTATTTACCCAGGTTATGTTTTTCCCTTTCTTTTCCCCTTTCTCCCTTCCCCCCTCCTTAGTATTTTGCCTTTGATGACCCCTTCCCCCAAACAATCTTCCCCCCCTTTAGAGCCCCTCCCCCTTTTTTTACTCCTTACCTAATTTCCCTTCTATTAGTCTATCCCTTTCTTTTTGGTCATTTCTTACAGAACAATAATATTCCATAACATTCATATACCATAATTTATTCAGCCACTCTCCAATTGATTGGCATCCATTCAGTTTCCAGTTTCTTGCCATTACTAAAAGGGCTGCCACAAACATTCTTGCACATGTGGGTCCCTTTCCTTCAAGATCTCTTTGGGATATAGGCCCAGTAGAAACACTGCTGGGTCAAAGGATATGCACAGTTTGATAACTTTTGTGCATAGTCCTAAATTGCTCTCCAGAATGGTTGGATCCCTACACAGTTCCACCAACAATGTATCAGTGTCCCAGTTTTCCCACATCCCCTCCAACATTCGTCATTATCTTTTTCTGTCATTTTAGCCAATCTGACAGGTATATAGTAGTACCTCAGAGTTGTCTTAATTTGCATTTCTCTGATCAATAGTGATTTGGAGCAACTTTTCATATGACTAGAAATGGTTTTAATTTCTTCATCTGAAAATTGTCTGTTCATATCCTTTGACCATTTATCGATTGGAGAATGGCTTGAATTCTTATAAATATGAGACAATTCTCTATATATTTTAGAAATGAGGCCTTTATCAGAACTCTTAAATGTAAAGATGATTTCCCAATTTATTGCTTCCCTTCTAATCTTGTCTGCATTAGTTTTGTTTGTACAAAAACTTTTTAATATAGTTAAAATAATCTATCCGGTGTTCAATTAAGAGTTTCAGTTCTTCTTTGGACATAAATTTATTCCATCTCCCAACCACAATTCTTAAGACCATGCCGTAATTTTGTATTTATCCCTAATTACTACTTTTTGTTACTATCATCTTACTACTTCCTTTTAAAATAAAGTTGATTAGGTCCTCATGTATCCACTTTTATTTCTTTAGGCAATTTCTCCTTTACATCTTCAGACCTCTCTCAGTGGTCAGAATTTCCATTTTTAGAGGATGCTGCTTCTGAAAAATTTTCAGTCAGGGCTTCATCTAGCCATCCTTTCTCTGTTCCAAATTGTGTTCCAATCTTTTTCTCTTTCCCTCTCTTCTCTTTCCCTAAAACAGCAAGTAATCTAATATAGGTTAAACATGTGCAAATTCTTATAAACATATTTCCATATTTGTCATAATGCGCAAGAAAAATGAGATCAAAAGGGGGAAAAAAACAACAAAAGTGAAAATACTGTAATTTGATCCATATTCAGTCTCTAAGGTTCTCTATCTTCATGTGAATGGCACTTAACATCTCAAGTCTGTTGGAATTATTTTTGAATCACTTCATTGTTGAAATGAGCTAAGTCCATCAGAGTTGATAATCACATAATCCTGTTACATCATTTCTTAATCAACAATAACATTCATATACCATAACTTATTCAGCCATTTTCCAACTGATGGACATCCAGTCAGTTTCCAGTTCCTTGCCATTACAAAAAGGGCTGCTACAAACATTTTTGCACATGTGGGTCCTTTTCTTTCTTGTTACCTCTCTGGTATACAGACCCAGTATAGACACTGCTGGAACAAAGAATATGCAGTTTGATAGCCCTTTGGGTATGGTTCCAAATTGTTCTCCAGATGGTTGGATCATTTCATAGCTTTACCAACGATGCATTAGTATCCCAGTTTTCCCAGAGCTCCCCCAATATTTATTGTTATCTTTTCCTGTCATTTTAGTTAATCTGAGAGTTGTGAAGTGGGAACTCAGTTGTCTTTAACTTGCATTTCTCTAATCTGTACTGATTTGGAGCATTTTTTTCTTATGACTAGAAATGGCTTTACTTGCTTTTTCTGAAAATTGTCTTTTCATATCTTTTCACCATTTATTAATTGGGGAATGACTCGTATTCTTAAAGATTTGAGTCAATTATCTATATGTTTTAGAAATGAGGCCTTTATCAGAAATACGACTTGTAAATATTTTTTCCCCAGCTTTATTCTTCCCTTCTAATCTTGGCTGCATTTGATTTTTTTAATGCAAAAATATTTTAATTTAATGTAATCAAAATTATTCATTTTACAGTTCATAATGTTATTATTTTGTTATAAATTCCTCCATAGATTTGAGAGGTAGACTATCCTTTGTTCTTCTAATTTGCTTATAGTGTCATCCTTTATGCCGAAATCTCGAACCCAGTTTGACCAGTATTTTGGTATAGGGTAGTAGATGTTGGCCAATGTCTAGTTTTTGCTATACTGTTTTCCCAGCAATTTTTGTTAAATAATGAGTTCTTATCCGAGAAGCGTTAGAATCTTTGGGTTCATCAAACACTAGGTTACCATAGTCATTGACTGTTGTGTCTTGTGAACCTAAACTATTCTATTGAACCACTTTTCTCTGTGTGTGTGTGTGTGTGTGTGTGTGTGTGTGTGAGAGAGTACCAAGTGGTTTTGATGACTGATGCTTTATAATATAGCTTTAGGTCTGGTACAACTAGACCACCAAAAAATAGATTTTAAAAAAGTAACATTGAGCAAATTGTTTGTTTCCTTGCTTGTTCATAAGAAGGCTTCTAGGAATAACTTAACCCAGTCCCCTCAATTTTTTGATTCAAGGAAACAACCTTAATCTTTAAGATGACATAACTAGCTAGACTTGTTAATATAGTGTTTCTCTCCTCTCCATATTGTCACACCAATATCTATTTTTAAACAAAAAGAAGATAATATATTTGAACATGAAATCTTCTACAAATATCTGGATATTTAGAAAAATCAGCATATTTGATTTGGACTTTTAAAGATTTCTACTCTAAAAATGGAAACTTACAAATGATTCTGTTGTGAAAAGAGCTAAACATAAAAATGTTAGTTTCTGAAGTCTGTCAAATATGTGGTATGCACTGGACATGGCTGAATTGGAATACTATAGAAATGTGGGCTGTTCATAATAATGGTAATAACAATACAATAATGTCTTTAATTGGTATAAAATTGAGTAGTGTCCATAAAAGGTAGGTTGCATGATTTTTTTAATGTAAATGTGCAACAAGAATTCTTGTGTTTTTATGTGTCTAATTCATTTTTCTTTTTTTTAGATAATTACCAAACAGCACAGCTGCTTGCCTTAATTTTGGAATTGCTCACATTTTGTGTGGAACACCACACATATCACATAAAAAATTATATTATGAACAAAGATTTGCTAAGGCGTGTCCTAGTCTTAATGAATTCAAAACATACTTTCTTGGCATTATGTAAGTAATAATTCAAATTGAGTTTTATAAGGTGATTTAAGCATTAATTTTTTAGTTAAGGAAAAGCCATCTATTCATTCAGTTGAATTGATGGTGCTATGCATTGGAAAACCAAAAAACCTCAAAAAATGAGGGTGGGAAGGATATGGAATATAGCATAATGTTTGGCAAAGAAGTTTTAGCTAGTTTTAATGCACTTGAGAAGATATCATGATAAAAACTATCCCACATTTTATTCCCTAATCTCTTTATCAGTTTAGTCACTTATTTTTTGAAACTTTTGAGCCTTTGAAATTTTGTGTGGCTTATTCTTGTTTTGAACTGTATTCTGAAGATAGTGGATAAAGCACTAGAAAGTAATTATTAGATGTAGAATTTCTATGTTCCTGGCATATTATCTGTTTCATTTGGACAAACAAATTAGATTTTATTATGTTATGTGTTAAAATGGTTAATAGACTATACTAGTATTTAATCCTAAAAAGATTGGATTGATAGGAAAGGAGTGAATGTAGATAAGAATTCTTTCTTTTCCTTTCCTTTTCTGTTTCTTTCTCATTCTTCCCTACGTTAAAAATATCCACACAAATAGAAGTGAGGAAAAGGCTTTCTGTAAATAAAATTTCATATGGAAAAACCTTTTTGAAAAGTCTTATTTTATGAAGACTAATTAGATAGTATCTGTAAAGTAAACTCTTTGGAGATAGGTGATATAAAAAATAGAATTGTATGGTTGTAGCAGAAATTATAGCTGAAATTTGTGTCTTTTTTTTTTTTGGTCTTTAGTTTTTGTTTTTCTCTAGGAGACTGGAGGAGAGAGGTTACTGTGGATTGTTTTCAATAAGAAATAAAAATCATTTGCTCTTTTAATATCAGAAAAGGAAGAACATCACCATAATCATAAATTATTTTTAATAGGTGCTCTTCGTTTCATGAGAAGGATAATTGGTCTTAAAGATGAATTTTATAATCGTTATATCACCAAGGGAAATCTTTTTGAGCCAGTTATAAATGCCCTTCTGGATAATGGAACCCGATACAACCTGTTGAACTCAGCTGTCATTGAATTGTTTGAATTCATAAGAGTGGTAAGTTAAAACACTTCAAAAGAGTTCTTGGCATTTATTCAAATGTAATTTGATTATTAACTTCTGAAAATGACACTGATTACATTTCAGTAGAATATATCAATAAAATTAAATTCCCTATATTCCTCTCCCCCTTCTTTTTTTTTTTTTTGTTTGTTTAATCTATTTGTTTTGTGTTTATTCCATGTGTTTGGATTTCTGTCTCCAATAAACTGAATTTTTCTAAAAATTATTATTCTTTCTCCAGTTACCTTTGGTCGTCACTAATTTTTTTCTTTTGACTAATACCAACATATTAAGATAATAAATGTCATAGAAATAATACTTAAAAATAAGAAAAATCAGTATAATTATGTAAAACATGGACTACACAACTTTTATAATGTAAATTAAATAAATATTAATGAAATTAAGTGTAATTCAATTTAGTTCTTAGTTGATAAATGTTTGTCATTCCCTTTTGAATTTCAAATATGTGCTTTTGAAAAATATTTTGAAAATCTTATGATGGAAAAGAAACTATTTTAAGACACATTTTAGTGTCAGTGATAATGACAACTAATTTTATATTAAGAACACAGAAAATTTCATCAACAACCTATACCTAAAATGCATTGCATATTATCATGAGAAGTGCATATCAGAAAATTTAATTTAAAAATTTCAGAACTGAAAAGGATCAGTTAATCTAGTCTTTTCATTTTCTAGATAGCAGAACAGACGTTCAGAAAGTTTAATGAACTTGTTTGGGATTATACAGGTTGTGTCATGGCAGAATCTGAACTAGAAAGATTTCCTGTCCAAACTCTGAACATGTAGTACCATTTAAATTCATAAAATAAGACATACTATAGAGAAGAACATTCAGTGGAACTTTTTGTCAAAAGCAGAAGTGGAACCACAGACTAGTCTGTGAAAAGAGACTTTTCCCTCCTACAGATAAGCACAGTGTGTTATTCAGGAGGTGTGTGTGTGGGGGGGTAATAAAAATAGGATATAAAAAGTTGATTCCATTTTAAGTTGTCTCATAAGATTATAAAAGGGAATTTTTTTTTTTTTGGATGTCATGTTTATTTAAAAATCCAATATGTTATAAATTTAGAGACCTTTTGTTCCTGAATATAGGTAGATAGGATCAAATGAAATAATTAACGTCTGCATAATGCTTTGTAAACTTTAAGGTGTTAAATAAATATACTGTCTTTATGCTATTTGATGGTGGTGCTGTCTTTACACGGGGATTGTGCCATTAAGGCAGTGCTAATATAGGTTGAATTGGGTTTTTTTCAGTAGTTAAGAAGAATTGTCTTGGTTTATCTATAATCCCTTGCCAAATCTACCTTAAGACAAAAAGCATATGCTTTTAAAATAACTGGCAGAGATTATTAAATTGTATAATTTGTAGCCATGAAGAGAGAATTGATCTTTCAGGAAATTAAAGTCACAACCTTAACATAATTCTAAAGAACTTGATTAAATTGCATTAGAACACACCCTTCAGCCTGTGGAGCTTTCTGGGAAAGTGAAATTTGGCAAATCATTAAGTCTGTTAAATGAGATTAAACTAGATGTCCTCTGAGGAGGATCCTTCAAACTCTAGATCAAACCAACATTTTCTTTAAAAATCTCAGCAAGCAAAATAATATTGAGGTGAGTTTTTTTTTCTTTTACACAATTGTGCCCTTTTCCATTAGGAAAGGAAATTTGACCATCGTTTAAAAGTTCTTGTATTTATTGAAAACCTAAATAGAGAATTGATGATACTGTAATTTAACCATTTCGTTTTGGGGCTTCCCAGTTTTCTCCTCATTTGCATTTTCTGATTCAGATACCAAAGGAAATTTGTCTTAGACTAAAGATCCTTAATTTAATTTGTTTCTGAAGTTTTCTTTTTTGAAAAATGGATTGTGTATTTCTTGACACATAATGAGTACAGTCTTGGATCATGTCTCAGTATAAAATATGAGAACTCTTTGCTCCCATAAATCTGGGGTGGTCAATTTGGTTCATTCAAAACATAAAATGGAATTCAGGAGGAGTTGTTAAGGCTAAACTATTAGAGAACTCTAGGACCAATTCCTGGAGTGAGATTCTAGATAAATATTTCATCCATCCTATTTTACATAAATTCTGTAGAATCTGATTATTTTTTTATGTAACCATGGCCCATTTCTAAAACATGAAATGGGAAATCATTTCAAGTTTTCTACAGAAATTATTTAGGACTTTTTTTCTTTTTGAAGGCAATTAAAAAAACTTAGGGGCATCTTGGTAATGATAAACATTTTTATTTTTCTGGGAAAACTGTGAGATGAGAAAAATTATGTGGAATGTAAATTTTTTTGTGCTTATACAGGAAGATATCAAGTCTCTTACTGCACATATAGTTGAAAATTTTTATAAGGCCCTTGAATCAATTGAATATGTTCAGACATTCAAAGGATTGAAGACAAAATATGAACAAGAAAAAGACAGACAGAGTCAGAAACTGAACAGGTATTGTTTATGTTTTGAAATTCAAGCCTATGGTCAATTTCCAAAATGATCCATACTTGTTGATTTTACAGGCATTTACTACTTTACATTATTATTTGGTACTAAGAAAATCCAACTTCAGGTGAAAGGGTACTGTGGGGAGGTAGTACCATAAGAAAAAGTGTACAAATGGAAAATATGTTCTTTGACTAAGGCAGGAAAGGGAGGTGGACTAGGGTAACTATGTAGAAGAATTGGATTAGAAGGGTTATTTAAGTAATCCAGGAATCTGGAACTCTGGGCTGCACAGTACTGGCAGAGATTCTGATGATTTAAAAACTGAGTTGAATATAGTGGCCCCAAGTCACAGGAGAGAATACGATGCTGATGTTCAGAACTGAAGCTAGACATGTTTTTTGGTTTAACAGAGGCAGTTGTGATAGTGATAGCAACAGCTTGAGGGGGTTAGGGTCTAGAAGGGATAGATCTTTTTGTTGATCTACCATTTAAAAGGACTACAGCCAGATTTTTGCAGTAGTAAAGTGGAAGTTTAATTATGGCATTTTAATAAAACTTCTGACATTTTTGGTTTAAAGCAACTTATGTGGGATATTTTGGGGGGAGAGGGGCTAGAATTTCCCTAGAGATTTTTTTCACCCTAAATAGTCATAAATAACAATATAATAATAATAGTGTGTTTTTTTCTTCTTTCTCTGAGAAGGAAAGATAAAAAGGATTGACTTTGCTTTATTAAGAAAATAAACACCCTCATGTTTTAATTTTTTATAGATTTTAATTGACCTTAAAATATTTCCAGATTGACCCATTTGTATTCTCATCGTTATATTATATCACGTTCTGTGCAAAATCAACTCCTCGTGGTTCCACATTTATGATTTCTTTTACGTTTTTAAAACTGGTTACAGAATTTGAATCACCCGTAATATATTTATTACAGTGTACCATCTATATTGCGTAGCAACAGATTTCGAAGAGATGCAAGAACCTTAGAGGAAGATGAAGAAATGTGGTTCAATGAAGATGAAGAGGAAGAAGGTGAAGCAGTTGTACCACCAGGTGAAAAATCCAAGCCAGAGGATGATTTTCCAGATAGCTATGAAAAGTTTATGGAGACCAAAAAAGGTATTCATTTTGGATTATTTTCTTTGCTGTCTTTTTATATATGTGTGTGTGTGTCTCTGCGTGCACATAAATTTTAAATATTATTAAATATTATGTTTAAATATGTTTATAGTTATACAGAAGTCATGACACTGTTTTCTTTTGTAAAGCCTAGGTTATATTTTCTTTTTCTTTTGTTTTTTTTTTTTTTCCTGAGGCAATTGGGGTTAAGTGACTTGCCCAACTAGGAAGTGTTAAGTGTCTGAGATTAGATTTGAACTCAGGTCCTTCTGAGTTCAGGGCTGGTGCTCTATCCACTGTGCCACCTAGCTGCCTCTCTTGAGTTATATTTTCACAAAACACATAAGGTGTTCTACACTAAATGCTTCATAGTAACATTTCTTTCAATTAGCTAATGAACTTGAGCTATGCTATTTTTAAACATACCTAGGAGCCCTTTCCCAGAAAAAGTTCATTTATTTATTTCAAAGGGCAGATTTTTGAGTTTTATATTCAGTCATAGTTAATAACTTTGTCTTGGTTTTTAATATTCAGAGAGCATTGTCAGATATGAATGGCCTTATATTTTTCTCTATCCTATAAACACCAGTTTATATTATGTTATAGAATCTTAGAACTGGAAACAACCTTAGAAAGACAGTTGAGTTCATTTCTATTTTAAAAACTATGGATCAGGAAGAATTTAAATATATAATTCTGAAGGTCTTAGTCTACTGGAGAGAAAATTTAATCTGTCCTCTCAGTTCATTTCTACATTCTAACAAAGTCTGTTAAGTACCTGCTATTTTCAAGGCATTGTACTCTTGGTAGTCAGGATTTAAAGATGAAACAAAATGTTTTCTGTCTTGGAGAAGCTCACAACCAGAGAGGAGGAGTAAGACAAACATACAAGTAAATATGGCATAGTTTATATTATGATATGAACCAAAGAGAGATTTAGAGTAATATAGAGTGGAACAATAGATTGCCAAGAAAAGTAAAAGTTTAAGTTTTCTTCCTAATCCATTTGTATTTGTTTTATGCAGTTTCAAGGTCCTATTATCTTTGTAGAAGGATTAAAAAGCATAAACTTTTTGATATCTGACATTCTGTGGTTGAAAATTGGACATTGCTTTTAAGGGTAGTTTTAACTAAACTGACTTTCTATTGCTTATATCTTAATGAAATGTAATAAAAAAAAAAAAAAAAAAAAAAAAAAAAAACAATGAATTTGGAAATGGGAGACCTGAGCTTTAATCTCAGCCATGACTTAAGACAGTCATTTTCCTTCTTTTAGGCCTTAGTTTCCTTATCTTTTTTCCTAGGGCCTCAAAATTACTTTTCACTCACTATTACTAAAGACTTTTTATCTCATCTGAGTTCAGGGGTAATAAACTAAAATAAATATTCAGACAATAATTTTGCTCCTTTAGTTTATTCTGAACATGCTCATCACAAAATAGCAATCCCTACCATTACTACCAGAATGAGATTTTAAGGGACATGATCATCTTAGACTTTAAAAAACAAATTAGGATATTTTTTACTTGTGAGCACAGATTGATTGATATATATATATATTATATATACACACATACACACACACACGCACACACACATATATATATATTCATATTTTATCTTTGGTTTAGCAAAAGAAAGTGAAGACAAAGAAAATCTTCCCAAAAGGACATCCTCTGGTGGCTTCAAATTTACTTTCTCTCATTCTGCCAGTGCTGCTAATGGAGCAAATAGTGCGAACAGTAAATCTGTAGCTGCTCAAACAACACCAGCAAGTTCTAATGGATCTTCTTCCAAAAATACAAGCTTGACTACATCAGTCACAGCCACTAAGGTAAGTAAGTTGATGGTGTTTGGGGTTTTGTTGATTTTTTTTTTTTTTTTAAATGTTCCCATTCTCTTTTTGTTAGAAGCAGTTACTATGCCTTTGAGATTCTTGGCAGGTATCCTCTTAGAGGATATATTTTAAATTGACTAAATGCGCTGTTAAATGTTAATATCCATCTAATGCCTAATTCTAGATTTTAAAGTTTAAATAGGTTTTTTTTTTTTTTTTTTTTTTGCATAACATATGTGTGGGTAGTTTAAATAGTTTTGTTAAAAATTTAAATGACATTTTCCCGCCCTTATTTTATTCTATTGTGTATTATATGCTGCCACCAAAAATGTTGAATATGTTTTTGATGACCTCAGAGGCCTTATTATGATAATACAAGATATATAAAAAAATTCTTACTACTAAATGGTCCACTTTACCATGCTTCCTGAATTCTTGTGTTAAATTTTTTTTCCTTTGCAATTATCTATTTTTATATTATTGTCTATGTCCTTTAATTTTCTGTTTTTAATCGTTTTATAGATTTGTAAAGTATCTATGGAACCTCTTGGTAATTTGTATAAAATAAATGAAATATAGGGAGTTCTTAGTAAAGTCCAAATGTTTTGCTGTGTGGACTTTGTTATTTAGTAATCTAGTTTATTAATTTGAATTCAGATTAAGTTTTTTGCTTATGAATCAACAAAGGTACCAAATAGCTTAATCTTTTTTTTTTTTTTTTATTAAAACTTTTTTTTT
Source organism: Myrmecobius fasciatus (assembly GCA_023553655.1). Taxonomy (NCBI): domain Eukaryota; kingdom Metazoa; phylum Chordata; class Mammalia; order Dasyuromorphia; family Myrmecobiidae; genus Myrmecobius; species Myrmecobius fasciatus. Next base: position 289,896 of record JAJPUD010000376.1, on the reverse strand, counting down.
CCCCCCAAGATATGACATTTTCAGTTCCAAACTTTTATTTGGGTTAGGATTTTGTATGCTTTAGAAAAACTTTCATATTATCTGATTCAAGATAAAACAGTTTTGGTTCTTCTTCTCCCTCCCCCCCAAGCTTTTATTTTTGTTGGCATTTTATTTGTATTTTAAGCCTTAGCATGCACCAAGAAATACAATCGGAATGCATTGGGAAACAAAGCTGCTTCCTTCACTATTCCTCCCCCTTTTAATTAAAACTTTTTATTTGCAAAACATATGTATGGGTAATTCTTCAACATTAATCCTTACAAAGCTTTCTGTTACAAATTTTTCCCCCTAGTCTCCACCCCTCCCCTAGATGGCAGGAAATCCACTACATGTTAATTATGTTAAAATACTTGACAAATCGAACACATGTATACATATTTCCACACTTACTGTTGTGCAAGAAAAATCGTATCTACAAGAAAAAAAAAATCTGAGAAAGGAAACACAATGCAAGGAAACATCAATAGAGAGCATGAAAATGTTATGTTGTGGTCCACATTTCATATTCCTCTCTCTGGGTGTAGATGGCTTTCATCACTGAACAATTGGAACTGATTTGAAACATTTCATTGTTGAAGAGAGCCATATCCATCAGAATTGATCATCATATAGTATTGTTGTTGCCGTGTACAGTGATCTCCTGGTTCTGCTCATTTCACTCAGCATCAGTCCATCCAAGTCTCTCCAGGCCTCTCTGAAATCATCCTGCTGGTCGTTTCTTATAGAACAATAATATTCCATAACATTCATATACCATAATTTGTTCAGCCATTCTCCAATTGATGGGCATCATTCAGTTTGTTTCCTTTTTCTAGCCACTACAAAAAGGCTGCCACAAACATTCTTGCACATGTGGGTCCCTTTCCCTCCTTAAAGATTTCTTTGGGATATAAGCCCAATAGAAACACTGCTGGGTGAAAGGTTATGCACAGTTTGATAACTTTTTGAGCATAGTTCTAAATTGCTCTCCAGAATGGTTGGATCCGTTCACAGTTCCACCCACAAAGTATCAGTGTCCCAGTTTTCCCACATCCCCTCCAACATTCATCATTATCTTTTCCTGTCATCTTAGCCAATCTGACAGGTGTTTAGTGGTATCTCAGAGTTGTCTTAATTTGCATTTCTCTGATCAATAGTGATTTGGACCACCTTTTCATATGACTAGAAATAGTTTTAATTTCGTTCAGATAGCTAAATCTTATATAGATATGTGAGGCCTTAGTATAAACTGTTTTGAACAGAAATCCTTTTATTTCTATGTTAAGTTTTTAGGTTTTAGACTAAGACACTTGTAGTAGATGACATCAGTTATAGCTGACAATGAGTTTCTAATAGGAGTGGACATTTTAGTAATTTGTAGGCTTAGAAAGTTATCCTTTTTTAGCTCAGATTTAGCATGTGGGTCTTACCCAGTCAATGACCTAGTCAGAAAATTGGGGATTAGCTTTGTTTCTGTTAAGTTATTTTCCCTTCCACTTATTTCACATTTCTTCAAATAATCAGGCTTTCTTCTTTACCTCCACTCCCTTAAAACAGATATATAAATAAAACTGCATTTTGGTTTCAGACTTCTCAATATAAATAACATCTTCTTATAAGCCTGATGTTGTTCATACTCTTTCACCATCTGCTATATTTTAAAACATACAAATATGTCAAAAAGCAGATGTTTTAGTTGTGACGAGGATTATTGTTTATTTTTCAGGTGATGTTGATATAAAAGCTCTTCAAATATTGTCATTAGTTCATTTAGATGATCTCAATTAATTATTCAGTTGACAGACATTAAGTGCTCCAGGCTCTGTTCTAAGCATTGGGGATACAGAAACAAAAGCAGAGTAGCTCCCAAGAAACCTACTTTCTAATGAAAGAGGCAACAAACATACATAGGTATACTCAGGATTCTTTGAGACTACAAGTTTCATATCTGCAACGACAAGGAAATTCCACTTTGGGACTTCCCAAATTAGAAAAACTAGAGAAAAAGAGCAGGAGTTTAGGGAGATCCATTCAGTAAATGGATTACTGAAAGCAGTAGATTTCTTTAACCAATAAATTTTATAACTTTTAATCAAATACCTATACCTATATTTAACACAAGGGTTTGAGAGTTATTTCCATTAAATCTTTTTTTGGAGAGGAGAGGGTCCAAATTTTTGTGAAGCAAAAAAAAATTCTGGCATTTGAGTCACTAAAGAAACTTGATCTATGATAGTTCATATGTAAGGGGGTTTTAACTATTCTTTGACAATTTGGTGAGTGAGAATTGATAGGTCTATAACATTAAGCCCTGATATCAGTTTAAATGAGGGGTTATGCATAGTTGATGTGTTATTTCCCTTTCAGTGATAAAATTTTGTTTCTGTGCTTCAACAAGAAGAGTTAAAGGGTAGAAAACTCAAATGGTGATAGATAGGAGACCTAGTTTCTAATCTAGACTCTGCCATTTTTCTTGTGTTACCTTAAGTCTTCTCATGTATAAAATGAGTAAGTTATATATATTAGTCTGCTCCCTTCCAGCTCTCAAAATTCTAAATCTCTACCAGGTCTTTAATAGTTAATGATTGTTTTTTTTGCCTTTGGGTGAGTCACCAACAAACATTACATTCCCAGACCAATTCTTTGTTGCTGAAATAAGAAACTCTCTAAGAGAGTTTCTAAGTTGGTTGGATCTTCCACAGTAGGGTTTTATTCTGCATCTCTGAATCCAGGTAGATATAGACATCTAAGTTTTTAAAAATCTTTAATTAGCAAATACAATTTTTCCATTATGACTTTGATATTGCCTGGAAAATTGCCTTTTGGCCTTCAGTTAACACTAATTGATAATTGAATCTCAAAATATTTAGATGCCATAAATTTTTTGTGCAGATGCCATAAACTATGGTTGTTTAGTTGGCCAAAATTTATTAAGTGTACAGAAATGTTTTAAATTTTGTAGTTACTCCCTTTTTTCTTCAAAAAAGTTTCAAAAATATTTCAATGTTTTGAGTTACTTTTTTTTATTTTTCACCAGGGAAGTCTAGTTGGCCTAGTGGATTATCCAGATGACGAAGAAGAGGAAGAAGAGGAGGAGACCTCTCCAAGAAAAAGACCTCGCCTTGGCTCATAAAAACTTCTGCGGGGGAGGGGAACCTCACTGTGGGGTATTACTAAATGCTGCAACTGTTCAGTGAGCTTAAAAGTCTGAATCAGAAAGCTTTCTCCCTTGAACATATAAGATAATATACAAGGAGTAGCAAAAGACACTCAGTGTATCTAGAAGAGTTTAGTTCTGTAAACATCAGACTTCCAAGGAACTTTTCTCTTTCTAGTAATTAAGGAGTTTGCCTTTCGGGCTGTCAAAAAATGGTGGGTAGTAGTAAACAGAACCTGGGTGACAGCTTCTCAGCAAGGAAAGTCTCAGGTTTGGGGAGGGAAGAGGGAGGGGAAGCAGGTCAGTAAAATTTTAATATTGCAGGGTTGCCCTGGGTATGTATCAGAACTAGAAAACGATTGTGAAACTTCAGTTGCAAACCCAATAACGTTACTTTTGTAATGGTGCTGGCCATAGTGTTCTTTTATCAGTTGCCTCTTTTAAAACAATTTTTAGGGAATACAAATTTAGCTAGCATTAAAAAAATGAAGTTAAACTGTTGGGACCATTTCTTTCAAAATTTAACAAAAATTCAGCCTTTCAGGCCGTTGAAAGATGGCACACCCTGTATTATTAGCATGCATGTTTGAATTTTACACACCAGGAATTTCCAGTAGGTATTTTGAAGAAAAGCAAGCTGGCATAAAATTGTGTTAATCTAACATTGAAACCAGCACTTTCAGAGATACTGATGGACAGCATCAGTAGTTTCCCAAGAGAATATTCTTCAGGAACTTGCTTGTGGCTATAGCAGAGTCCTTTCAGCTGCACCAAAGTACAAGCATTTGTGGAAGATAGTGTCAAGTCACTTTCTGCTGTTAGTGAAGTTGTTTCTCTTTGCTAAGCTGTTGTCATACAATTACATTTGCAAACTTGCAAAATGTGTCAATTGACAAGCACTATACACAGGTTTAAGTAGTGCTGAACTTAGTGGCATTTTAACATTAAGAAGCCATTTTGGACCAAGAAGTTCCTAGAAAAGAGAAATAAGCCTGCAGCACATAAACCTTTTCCTTAAACAGGGGTGTAATATGAAAGCTGCTTTTTTTGTTTGTTCATTTTTTGAAGAGTAAAAGCACATTCCATGTACACAAATGAATTGCAAAAATATTTGAGGCAAACAGTTGAAGTTTTATTTTCAAAGAGCAGCAAGTAATCTGTAAATATTTTAATGTTAGTTTGCCCATCTATGATCTGAGATCATGCTAAAGTGAGAAAAATGTCCCCAAACTATAATTAATGAGTTAGAAGTGATAAAAGCTCAAAACTATGAAACCAGCTGCAATCCACCACAGAGATCACTCTTGTAATGTGTTATGGGTCCATTTTTCCTGGAATAGTTTAAACTGAAGCAGTTTCCCTGTTTTGGAGATTTTGTAGTTAATTTTAATTTTAGCTATTGTTTGGAAAAGATGGGCTGTCTGTGTAGATATGAAGTATAGTTTTTTTTTTCCATAAAACAGAATTTATTTTGTATTAAAAATACCACTGTACTTGTTTTACACCATTTGTATACATGTGGTGATATTAATGCTGAAATGTAAAATTCAGGAATTAAAATGTGACCCTGTAATTCCATAATGATTGCTTTTGTTTGGTTTGTTGTAAATGTAAGTTCTCACTCAGTTATGATATGGCCATTTTAGAGTACCGTTAATAGGCCGACAAAATTACTCACAATTTAACATTATACACCCACTTGGTCAAACAATGCAGGATTTCTAAACTAGTGAGTTAAGAGAATCTGTTGTATTTTCAACATTCTGATAACAAAATAAAATCTTATGACCCCATTGGGCTCCAGGCATCCTAGAATGGGGCTTCCTTCTCACACAAATAAGGATATATATCATGAAAGATATCCTCTAGGTATCAATAAAGTGACTCAGGATATATTAGAATTAAGATCAAGTCTACCTATAATAATAAATTTCCTAATCAACCCTGGTCTGATAAGCCCATTTTTTCTTTCCTTCTCAAAGCTAAAACATTTCCTCATGAAATTCAAGGGAAAACAAGTATGATGCATGCCTTTTCCTTTTTTGAGGCCGAAAATGTGACCTTATCCAAAGTGGATAAAATTCTGGTACTAAGCATTAACTTTACATCTCAATTTTTTTTTTTTTCCTAAAAAACTGCTGTGAGCTTTAAAGAACATTTGCATCACCACAGAAGCCTTTCTTAAAAAATGTGAATGTTTTTCACAAATTACTATATTATTTAATTTTGGGGGGAAAAATTACATCATGAGATTTAAAGGACTTTTAAAAATTCTAAATCACTTAGAAGCAGGAAATACTAAGCTTCCACTTAGTTACCATGTCTAGAGCCATAAAGCCATCCTCAGGCAGACTTAAATTTCTATCCCCTCAGTTTGTACTCTTGATTCAGTGGAACATGTGAAAGCCTACATTTGAATGCCTGGGGCCCATGTAGATTTTTTAAAGTTACATCTGCCAACATGTAATATCAGTTATAAATACTATTTTAATAAAAAGTTACATGAAATTGATTTGTGTGTTTTAATCACTAGTTTCTCCTAATCTAGTAATAGCTAGTGATGAAAATAGCATAATGTTATTGATGTGAGTAAATTAAAGTATTTAAGTACATAATTTGGTACCCACTTTGGGTAAGTTTTAATGCCCCTCCCAGTAAAAACATACCTAAGTAACTCTACACCTCTATACATGTTTATAGTCTCTAATCCTACCAGTTCACAATAGTGTTCAGCTAGTACCATGCAAATAACCTTGCAAAGAATTCTAAGGCCATGTAGCAGGCACTTTTCACTTAGTTTCTACAATGACAAAATTACAAACTGAATCAGTTATCTGTCATCTGTGGTTTAATGTGTGTACTGCAAATTTTAATTGCATTAATCCAAATTTCTAAAAAATAGAAGTACTTAAACCTTTAGCTATTACATATATCACTTTATTCATTGCAAAGATAACTTTTACATAAATTTTATACTTAGGCTTTCACTATGATCCTAAGAGGCTATTTTGTTTACTTTTCATAAAATAATTTGAATGGATATTATAGATTTTTTTTAAATTAAAAGAGGTAAGAGAATTAATTTAGTATTTGTCCAAGAGATATGGATAGGTTAAGTATTTGGCACTTTTCAGTGTGATTAAATCGAAACCAGCTTAGTTTAAGGATTCAATAATTTATTTTAAAGAAATTCAAACTTCTGTTTTACTAAATTAAGTTTCATAAAATTGTCACTTATTAATAACTTCTTCTTTAAGCTTCTCTGCAATCAGTCTCCTCTTTAGTAGTGTTTGCTTCTCCTCTGCTGTCATTTCTGGTTTCTCTGCAATTTCCTAAACCAATAAAAACAATGCAATTTTAATTAAAATACAGAACACATGGCTTAAGCTTCTTCTCTAATGATGATTCCCTCTATCACCAATGTATTGTAATTAATTTTCTGAAGTTTAGAATATGGCTTCTTTGCTCTATTAGAAGTAAAAGGAAAGTAAGGAAATCTGGGAGTGGTCAAGTTTGAAAATGTTTTTTGGGGAAAAAAACATTTAAATTCATAATAATCACTCTAGTGCAGAACTACACTATAACTTGGAATACTGCCCCCAACTCTCCACACTCCTCATTTTTGGTTATAATTTGCTGACATTAGAACCAATTGATTCTCATCGAAACTCCAAATCTAGTCATCTGTAACCATTATACTATACTAACTTTATGGCTATTACCATTTTGAGATATGTAATTCTATGTCTTTTTGAACCTATCAAAGGAAACAAGTCCAAGAGAGGTTAAGTAAGTTGCCCAAAGGAACTTGGGTACTAAGTGGTAAAACTAGGCTTTTTACCTGCACCAAAATAAGGTTACCTCCTCAGCAGATTTTCCTTTCTGCTGTTCTATATTGTGAATCTGTTTAATCCTTGGATCCTTTTTCATAGACATCAATTTATCTCTCTTCTGCTTTAAATAGTCCTCTCGTTGTCGGAGCTGCTCTCTTCCAAGTGCTGATAAATTCTGGAAAAATAAAAATGATTTAATTTCACAAAAGAAATGAATGTTTGTGTATTATACAAGATGGATATCCACAAATGGCTGAAAGGCTCAAGGTTTGCTTTATATATAAATTCAAGGTTTTTTTTCCTTTCAATTAAAAGCATCATTTTCCCTTGTGTGCGTATGTATGTGTAATAGATAAATATACACATAGGCATTAGGATTTCCTATGTCTCAAAAATACAAATACATGTTTATGTATGTGTGTATAAATTCCTCTTCTATGAAGAAGAGAGAATGTTTTAGTTATATGCTAGGAAAACTCACAAACGAATTGATAATTTGAGCAATAAGCAAAGGAAGAAGTACTATTAGGGCTGCAATTTGTAAAAAGCCAAATTGAGTTGTTATTGACAGCAATTTATTGCCAAAAATTTCCTAAGAAATGGCAACTCAGTAGCATGCCAGATACAGTGTTGGCCCTGGGGTTCAAATCTAGCCTTTCACTCACTCATTAACTATGTGAACCTGGGCAAGTCATTTAGCTGCTGTTTTATCTTAGTTTCCCCATCTTAAAAAATGGAGACAATTAAGAGCACCTACCTCCCAGTGTTACAAGGACCAAATGAGAACACTATGAAGAGGTTAGCACAGTACCTGGCACATAGAAATGTTCTATCATCATTATTACTTACTGATAATGGTCCTCCTTCTTTAATCGCCTGTTCTAAGCTGGCTGTCATAGTCTCTTCCCTCAGTTTGGGAGAGGAAGTTTCAGGTAATGTTTCCAAATTTTTTCCCAAAGGTTGCTGTGATCTCCCACCAAAATGGACTTTTCCCTCTGAACAGCAGGAATTTGGTAAAGAAACAAATTAGAACATGATTAACATCAGAAGAGGGAGAGTGGCACAGTGAATAGCTGTTGTGGGGTCCAGAAGATGGGGGTTCAAGTTTTGCCTCTGACATATATGCTGTTTTTTGTGACCCTGTGCACGACCCTTAACCTTTCAGTGCTCTCAAAAGATCAGAGAAGATGCTGATCTAGATGAGCAAGAGGAGTTGTCTCAGCTCCAAATTCTCTATACCAATAAAAACACAGGGCAGAACACAAGAAGGACCACTATGTAAAATGGGGGTAAATGATATGGAATCATTGCAGAAATCAGCCTATTCTTAACCCACTAAGCTTTAGAAACTAAGGTTTCTTGTATTTATACTATATTTTAAACTTCACAAAAAACATTTTCATAATTAAGCAATCTTGTGTTGAGTATTACTAATACTTGTTCCTGGAAAACCTGCTTTATAGAAAAGATAAGGATAATGTTTTATACCTCAAAGTACTTAATACTTAGTTGAAGAGAGATTAACATGCAAAAGATAAATAACACAGGCCAAGTGCTACAGAAGTCTAAATAATTACTAGCAGTTTAGAGGAGACCAGGCAAAGGGAATATATAGCAAGATGTTATCTCTTGGAACCCCAGTTAAGAGGAATGACCTTTTTTCAATTTTATTTTTAGTTTTTTATTCTCCCTCTTCTACCTCTTCCTCCCATTACAAACAAGCAGTCAAAACAAATTCCTGCATTAGCCATATCCACTGCTCACATGGAGGTGAATAGCAAAGTTCATAAATCCTGGAATTGTGACTGGTCATTGTGTTGATCAGCGTTCTTAAGTCTTTCAAAGTTGTTTGTCTTTGATACTATTTATATTGTACACACTGTTACATTGGTTCTGCTCACTTCATTTTGTGTAAATTCATACAAGTTTTCCCAAATTTCTTTGAAACCATTGCCTTCATCATTTCTTACAGCACAATAATATTCCATCTAATAACTTGTTTAGCCATATACCATATAATGAGTACTACTTCAGTTGTCAATTCTTTTCAAATATGAAAATAGTGACCATAAATATTTTTCTCACATTTCTGGATCAAAAGATATATTTAATAGCTTCTTGGGCATAGTACCTTTGGCATAATTTTCTTTTTTGTAAATTTTACCAATCTGACAGGAATGAGGTAGTACAAAGAGTTGTTTTAATTTGCATTTCTCTAATTATTAATGATATGGAGCAATTTTTATCACTTTATATTAATTCTGAAAATTGCCTATTCATATCCTGTGTCCACTTAGTATTTGAGAGAATGTCTCTTACTGTTGTAAATTTGAATCAGTTCCACATGAAGATGGTCTCAAAGAAGCTAAGAAACGTCTAGGTTTTATATGAACATATGATAACAATTCCTACTGACTAGAACAAAAATAGTCCATATCTATCATCTGTCAGATAGGTGTTAGTGCATAAAGTGCCAGGCCTAGAATCAGGAAGATTCACCATGTTGAATTCACATCTGGCCTCACACACTTATTAAGTGTGTGAATCTGGGCAAGTCACTTAACTGTTTCCTCACTTGTAAAATGAGATGAAGAAGGAAGTGGCAAAATTCCAATATACTATCAAGAAAATCTGAAATGGGATCAGAAAGAGTTGGATTGGATTAGAAATTACTAAATAACAATAACATCTCATCAAGAACCCAACAGCATGAAAAGGGAGAATTTAATTTGTCCAGGATTAAAACATTTAGTTGAATCTCAACATTTATAATCAATTTTGTTGCTTGTTTTTCTGGTTCTTAGTGACTTTTTCATATCCCAAGAATATGTTAACCTTGACAGAAGAGAAAAAAGTTGAAGTCAAAACATCTGACATTTCTATCCTAGGGAAGATGGGAACATGAAAAATGGAAAGCCTGCAAGTTTACAGAAAGGCTAACTATATTTTGGGTGGACAAAGGCTTAGCAGCAGAGAGCTGATAAGAGTAATGAAGAGACTGAGGCAAGCTCAGACTACCAATTCTGTGAAGAAGAAACCCCTTTAGGAGTGTTTAGAAGAACACATTGTGGCAATTTTGTTATCTCCAAGATGGAGGGGGTAAAATGGAAGCCTTTACCTTTAGGGCGAGTGACAAGGGTTTTCTAGACACTTAAGACAAGCAAGAAAATCGCCACAAGAACGCACAAGTCCAGAACAATCAGAGGTGCCAAGAAGGCAAATATAGTAGCAGTGCCCTCTCCTGACTCTGGCTATTCAAACCATAGTGGATATCAAGTGTCATCTAGTACTAATGTCTGAATATATTTAAAGAGGCATACAATATTTGAAGGTGGAATGGAAAGAGTGGGATATGACTTACTGCATAGGAACATTTATATCCAGAGGGTTAAGTGCTCTGCAGGTACAAGGTTCACTGGGCAGTTTTCAGCTGAAGCTAAGTAATCATAAAATACTTAGATAAATACAGGTATCCTATCTGCTTCTCCATAGACCTAACATGTCCAGAAACAAAATCAAGACCAATTTCAGCAGGATTTCTGACTTGCACTTGTAGTCATTTAATACTAGTTTCTAAAATAGACTTGATCCTCATGCAAAAACAGTTCTTAAAATATCTGGTGCCAGTAAGTAGAGACATACCTCAGAGAAATTACAGGTTCAGTTCCAGACCAACCCAATAAAGCAAATAATCATAATAAAGAGAGTTGCAAATTTTGCTGTTTCCAGTGCTTTTAAAAGATATGTTTATACCATGCTGCAGTCTAGTAAGTGTGCAGGAGTATTATGTTTAAAGAAAAATGTACATACATTAAAAAGTACTTTATTATTAAGAACTATTAACCATCATTTGCTAAGTGTCTGAAGCTGGATTTGAATTCAGGTCTTCCTGACTCCAGTACTGGCAACTCTTTATCTACTGCACCATCCTAGATTCCCAATAGGACCTTATTGAAATAGTTTTTTTTGAGATGTGATAGATCAGGACACTACCTGAAACCACCAAATTGTTAGAAGCAGAGAAATAGCTAAATTGAAAGATGAGCTATACTGAAGAGAAAAGAATTTGCTGGAGAAAAAGGAAAGAGCAACCTTGTATATCTAAAAGCATTAGCTTGGACAGAAAAGATGTGAACAAGAAAATATGCAAAATTTCATTTGGTTATGGTAATCCTATTTAATTCAGGGGATACCAAGAAACTAAAGGAACATGTGGAGTAGAAAAAAGATCTAATTTGGGTAGAATGGCTATTCCATACAGCTAAATAAAGATGGATCCTGGAACATGAAAGAAACAATGACTAACATTTATATAGTGCCCCAACATTTGTTACCTCATTTGATTCTTACAGCAATCCTGAGAGATAGGTACTATTATCACCCCCCCCCATTTTATGGATGATGCAAATGATGCAGAGTGTGATTAAGTGAATTCTTCAATGTTATACAGTTGCTGTCTAACATGAGATCTGAATTTGGGTTTTCCTGACTCCAAGTCTAAACTATTCCACTGTACCAAATCTTGGAAACCTGATATTTTCTGTCCTGAAGCTAGACAGATATAGTTTGAACACAACTGGAAACATGAGAAATTTTTGAGATGTAAACTGTGGTTTTGAGGTACCCAGAAATCCCAGGTGTGAAGAAACCTGCAGGAACTCAACAAAAGAGATCTGGAAAAGTTGGCTAAATTGTTTAATCTCTTACAGCAATGTTAAATGTATTTGGGATAGGGGTGAAAAAATAAAACACATTTTTAGACAAATGTGCCTCTAAATCTATTTAAATGAATGTCCACTGATTTGTTAACGATGGATATGGTGTAAGAAAAAAGAATTGTCTTAAGTAGTTTAAAGTACAAAAGACGTTTATATATATTAGCTTTGAATTCTAAACTGTATAAGGAAATAAAGCTGAAATGTCAGTAAAAACAGTAACAATAAAGCCTTCACAAAATTTCTGCCAGATGGAATATAAAACAGGTAGAAGAAAGAATACCTACATATGTTTCAAATAGATAGTCAATGAAACAGGAATTAGAAAACTTTTTAAAAGAAAGTTTAAGGGGCAGCTAGGTGGCGCAGTGGATAGAGCACCAGCCCTGAAGTCAGGAAGACCTGAGTTCAAATTTGGTCTCAGACATTTAACACATCCTAGCAGTGTGACCTTGGCAAGTCACTTAACCCCAATTGCCAAAGCAAAAAAAACCAAACAAACAAACAAAAAAACCAAAAAACAAAAACAACCCAAAAACCCAATGTTTAGTTAATTTGGCATCTGTAACCTGGCCAGTTGAGCTATATAGGTAGGATTCCTGGGACAAATTTATTTTGGGATCAAGTAGGAAACAGAATAGTACAGAAGACAGCAGTAGCAGAAAGAGGTCACAGAAGACAGTTGAGTGAGAATGGCCTGTCTCCCAGGATTCTGCAGTCTTAATGTGCCTCTAGAGGGGAAAGTTCCATTTGCCCAAGCTAATTCTGTCTCTACTGGCTTTCCATAGTTTGGGCACCTAAATTAACTGTGTCAGGGCCTAAGTAAAGAGAATAAATCTATGGGTAAGAATGAGTTGGTTTATGCAAAATAATTTCTTTCCATAGAAACCATCCTTTGAATTTTGCTTTCAAGATGACTTTAGAGGAGTCATACTTTCAAAACTTTGTTATTTTGCTAAATATGTATTTGATGGATTAAATATGGATGTCAATGGGATAGAAACTGAGTTCTAACAATTCAAAAGATTTTTCATCTGAGAATTAACATAGGTAATAAAAAGAATATTGTATTAACTACCACTGAAAGGAAAAGAGAATCCTATATTTAAATGGTATATAATTTGATGTCATTCTCTATGGTGGTTTTCTGGATGAATGAGACTATGAGACAATAGCAAGTAGTAATGTGAACGCTTAAGAGCCAGAATGCAATGGAATTTACTGAAAGGATAAATGGAAAGCATGGTGTGTGGGGGTGTTTTGGGACAGGGAGTTACTCCTTACTGGTAGATTATGGATCACTGATAAACATACTGGCTGGGGACCAAACCAGAGATAAAAGAATGACCCTCTTAAATGGACTAAAGTAAAATGTATTTTAATAATAAATGAATAAGATCTTTTTCAGGTAACAAGTAGAGAATGCCAAAGCCACTTTTGACCTACAGTAGGACCTATGCAGCTCAATACTGAAACATTATTCTCAGAGCATAAGGACTTCAAGGGAAGGATTGGACATGTAAAATGGGTCAATGTGATGTGATGATGCTAAGAATATTGTTGTAATGGGACATTCCATCCAAAGGACAAGAGAAATAAGAGGGATTATCTCTAAAGGGATACAGAGTAAGGGTAGACCTTCAACTCTTGAGTGACTAGGTAGGAGGGAGCTTTTTATTCATGAGATAGTTTCCCTGCTTTTGAGTAACTCTGGAGGGAACTTGCCTCTGACTAATGTTGTCATTAATCCCATGGAAGCACCATAGCCAGATGTACAGCTAACTGAACATTCCCAAAGAAAAGAGAGAACTAGTTCTTAGATGGTTACATAGTAGATGACCACTCTCAGGAAGAACAGTTTTGCATAGCACATGAACTGTATTGGTGGCCAAACATAACAGAGGACTAAAGACCTCAAAATGACTCCAAATTCCCAATTGCCTTCTGGCTTCTGGAAAAATTCTATAGGAAGGCCTCAGATCTTACTTTTAAGTGAACTAAAATGGTCTGATTCACTACACCCAAGAGGGAAAAGTAGTTCCTACTGATGGTGATTCCTATACCTGCAAGATCAAGGTGGTATCAACATGAAAGAATGATGTGGCTGCTATACTATTCAAACATTGGTGACTATCCTTTATGGGGGGAAGTAAGGAGAGGTCTCAATATCATCCCAATGGATAAAGGTTTGGCTGTCACTATAAAGTAGTAGAGGAACATCAAAGACACTGCAAATTAATAGGCAATTTCAGGAAATCTACATGCAGTCACCCAGGCAACTAAGGGAATTATACTCTGACAGATACATTTCACAAACACTTTCTGGAAATGGAAAAAGTAGATAAATGTAAACCTAGATTTTCTCTTAAATCCAAGTGGAAAAGCTGTGACTTAGTTATGAAAGAGGGGCTTGTGGCCTACAATGGTTGAACATATGACACCCCTGAAAATGGGCCCTTCTTCCACCCCAAATAAAGCAAACCCCAAATTTTGGGGTCCAACCAGAACACAAATGGAGATCGATGAAAAATGGGCTATTAAGATCAGGAGACATCATCCTACTATGGACTTCACTGCTTATCTTTATTTTAAGAATACACTGTTTTAATACCCAGAGAGAGGACTGTGGGAACTGATTGTGGACCAAATATAGCATTTTCACTCTTTGTTGTTGTTTGCTTGCATTTTGTTTTCTCAATTTTTTTTTCTTTCTTGATCCAATTTTTTTTTGTGCAGCAAGATAATTGTATAACTATGTATACATATACTGGATTTAACATATATTTTAACATATTTAACGTGTATTGGAGTACCTGCCATCTAGGAAAGGGGTGGGGGGGAAAGAGGGGAAAATTTGGAACAGAAGGTTTTGCAAGGGTCAATGTTGAAAAATTACCCATGCATATGTTTTGTAAATAAAAAGCTTTAATAAAAATAAAATAAAATTGCTCCAGCTTTGACACTCAAAAAAAATTTGCTGTTTTAGGGGCAGCTAGGTGGCATAGTGGATAAAGCAACAGTCCTGAAGTCAGGAGGACCAGAGTTCAAATGTGGCCTCAGACATTAACATTTCCTAGCTGTGTGACCCTGGGCAAGTCACTTGACCCCAATTGCCTCAACAACAACAACAGAAGAATATGCTATTTTAAACATTTGATCTCAAGGATACAGAAGAGAGCTAGGACAAAATATATGAACATGATCCATTAACCAGTAAAAAGGTAAAGGTATAAGAAGAGATGGATAGTTTTATGTTTTTCTTGAGAATGATTTTCAAGATATAATTGAATTATTTTATTTAAAGTACAATAGGTCCAGTCATATTCAAAAGTGTAAACATATTAAAAATTGGATGAGAAATTTAAAGAACCATAACATTTATAGGTGATTTATGCAAAGACTCTGTAATTACTATAAATAACTGAGCTAACTATGTTTGGAGATAAAATTTTCTATAGCTGGAAACAATAGTCAAGTAAATCAATAAACAAATAGCACACTTCCAAATTCACAGGCTTTACTTGTACCAATCTGACACTAACCAACAAACAAAAAAAGCCTTGCCACAGGATTCAACTGGAAATCATCTATATCTAAAGCAGATAACTTCACAGGTTTTATTCAACCGAAGTTGGTTCATGATGTGACAGAAAGAACTTGGCTCAAAAACATGAATTAGCAAATCAGCCTTATCCCCTATCTTCTGTCATATCATATATAATATACAGCTTACAGTTTGCATTCACCAGCACCTTGAGATATTTTTTCAGATTAAATGCTTTATAGCCATGCTTTCTTTCCTTTGTAATAAGAGAAGCTGAATACCTGAACTCAAATGTAAAGCTTTTATACATATAAATTTATACCTATTTAATGTTATCTTAGATTAAGCTCTGGGTTGTAGCTTGTCAAGAACTTTTTGTGTCTTGTCACTCAAGTGTTAGTTGTCCTTCCCAGCTTTGTGCCACCAACAAATGTGAAAAGCTTGCCATCTATAGTTTTATCCAAATAATTAAAAAAACAGATTTCTGCAACACTTCACTGAAAACCTCTTTAGATTTCAATCAAACCATTAATGATTAATCTTTGGATCAAACCATTCAACCAGTTAATGATTTGGTGTTTACTTGGAAGAAAGTGGAGCACCCCAGGGATCTGTGCCTGGCCCTATGCCATTTAATTAATTATTTTTTAAAATTAATGACTTGAATTAAAGACAAGTTTATTGACCTCTAGTTTGTGGGCTTCATTTTTTTCCCTTTTCAGAATATAAAAGAAACATCTGTCTTCCAATCCTGCCTTTCCCTTCTCCATAATCTTTCCAAATACTGACAGTGGCTCAGGAATCATATCTTTCAATTCTTTTAAGACCTAAAATATAGTTTCTCTGGGTCTACTAATTTGAACACATCAAAAACAAGAAGATGTTTATTATCCTTATTTATCTTTGCAATTAATTTTCTATATATTCTATATACTTTCCCATTTAAAATAATTCTTTTGTCATATAAACATAAGCAAAATAAAAGTTAAGCAGCTCTGCTTTCTCAGTCATCATTATTCATAGAATAAACAATTTATCCAAGTTATTTTTCCACAAAACCCTGCTGTTCTTTAAGTGTAAAAATTAAGAAATCTACTTTGATTTGATTTTCTTCAGGTAACCAATCTCAGCAAAAATCATATTCTAGATAAATCCAAACTTCGACTGTGCTCTTTACAATGCCAGGATTATAGGTAACATATGAGTTTTCATCTAAAATTTTTTCTGTTCTTCATCCTTTCCTCTTGTACTCAGCATAGACCTGGTTCCTTCTTGATAACACAGACTATCTCTTTCCATCACTGGCTGCATTATCACACATACCCATATACCCTCTCACAATTTCTCCCCTACCCGCGAACTCAATGCGGGTAAGTCAGGATATTTCTTATTCTCCACTCTCTTTCTTATCACCCTTACTCAGATAAAATTAATCTCAAAGAAAAGAGGTTACTATCTAAAATTCTGCTAGGTATTATCCAGAGATCTCCAGAACTCTTCCTCCTTCAATGAATTCAATGCCAGGATGAATGACTCTTTTTCCCACCCAACTCCTGCCCTCATACAAAGGAGCATACTGTTTCTCTCTCAAGTAACCTAACCTCCTAGTTCTACCTACTCATTTCTCATGACCTACTCTTCTAATGGACAACAGCTACACAATGGAAACAGTCCTACTCATGATCTGGCTATCATCCACAAGTGTTATCATTCTGCCTCTCCCTCTGCCTTGGAACCCCAAAACCTATTCTTCACTCTTAAGCATAATCTCCAATCACCCTACTCCTAAGGTTTTTTTTTTTTCCTGAGAACATCACCACTGCACTAGATTTCCCTCCTTTTCCATTTTTGACCCTTTAGTGTACAACTGACATCTATTTCCTCAAGTACCTTGCTTCCTTATCCTATCAAAATCTTGTCCTGTCAAGCCTCAAATCTTAAATTACTCCTACCACCTACTGCCTTCACTTGATAAAGTGAATAAACTGATAAACCAAGCTGGAGGAAATGAAATCCTAGTGATTGAGTCCATTACAAATTTATGATATATAATCTCAATTGGACCCTCACCACTGTAAAGCAATACTTTTTGCCTCCCTGCAGACTATATTTCAAACCTTTTTCATCCCTTCTTAAGCCTCTCATGCTTTCTTCCCCTTAACCCTCTTAGATGAAAATTTTTCACTTGAAAAATGGAAGACATTTGCAGAGAGCTCCCTCCTCTCCTCATTCAGATACCTCTCCTTTACCCCAACATGAAGAAATAGCCCTTCTTCTTGCCAAGGCAAACCCCTCTACATGAACAAGTGACTCCATTCTATCTGCTTTTTTGAACCAAACATCCCCTCTATCACTCCATTTCTTTCACAAATTTCCTCTCCTTGTTTATTGTTTCCCTATTGCCTACAAATACAAATCTCTCCCTCTTCCTCAAAATCCTCAGATGGGCCTTCCCTTTCCTTTCATTCTTTTTTTAATTATTAAAGCTTTTTATTTGTATAACATATGCATGGGTAGTTCCTCAGCACTGATCTTTACAAAGCTTTCCATTACAAGTTTTACCCCCAGTCCCCTCCCCTAGATGGCAGGAAGTCCACTACATGTTAATAATGTTAAAATACTTGACAAGTTGTACAAGAAAAATCCTATCTACAAGAAAAAAAAAAGAAAATCAGAGAAAGGAAACACAATGCAAGCAAACATCAATAGAGTGCATGAAAATGTTATGTTGTGGTCCACATTTCACATCCCTCTCTCTGGGTGTATATGGCTTTCTTCATTGAACAATTGGAACTGGTTTGAGACATTTCTTTGTTGCAGAGAGCCATGTCCATCAGAGTTGATCATCATGTATTATTGTTGTTGCTGTGTATGATGATCTCCTGGTTCTGCTTGTTTCACTCAGCATCAGTTCATGCAAGTCTCTCCAGGCCTCCCTCTCATTCTTTTTAAAAAAATATATTTTTACTGCTCTTTGGTTTTTCACATCATTCATAGATTTCCACAGTATCATTGTCTAGAGAGTCATCCCATTTAACAAAAAATATATATTTTTTTAAAGATGGGAAAAAATCATCATAAATAATGAATACACTGAAAGTCTAAAAACATGTGCACTGTATAATACTTGTGGATCCTGACCTCCGATTATAGGAAAATTAAGGGAGGAGGAGGAGTGTCTTCTCATTTCTCTTCTTTTGAGTGAAATATCACATGGCTTTTTGTGATTTTTTTTAACATTCACTTTTGATATGGAAGGGAGTGGGGAGGCTGTTCATTCTGTTTACATTTTTGTTTATATTGTTGCAGTGATTGTGTACATTTCTTTTTTGTTTTCTTCAGTCTGCTATAGTTCACACAGATCTTTCCAAGCTACTCTGTATACATCACATTTATATTTCCTGAAATCTCAAAAATATTCTATTACATTGTATAGCATAATTGATCTAGCCATTCCCTGATTAGTGGAGTCTACTTTGTTTCCAATTCTTTGCTATCACAGTCCTGCAACAAATATTTTGGTATTATTATATATTACAAATACCTTCTACTTGTCAATACCTCCAAGAAAAATAAACCTAATACTGGAATCCCTGTGTTAAAGAATATGAATATTTTAGTCACTATATTAGCATCACTCCAAATGGTTTTCCAGCCCCATTGATAACGCATTAATAAGCAATGACTATTCCTATCTTTTTTTTTTCCTTTTGCAATTAGTATTTTGGAGTATTCTTTCATACGGCTGTTTAGAATTGGCAATTCTTTTGAGAAGTTTTCATAACCTTAGACTATTTTATCTATTGTTTATATATCTTGGACATTAAATACTTATCAGAGAAATCTGATGCAAAGATTTTTTTTCCTATTTGACTCACCACTCCCCTTCTTATTCTACTTGCATGACTATTATTTGTGCAGAAGCATTTCAGTTTCATGTAATCAAAGTTTACTTGGTCTTTTCTAACTGTCTTTTATCTCTTCTTTAAGTAAGAATACATCTCCTACCCATAGCTTTGGGAGGTGTTTGATATTTACTTTTTTTTTTAAACTGTATGATCTTTAATATTAAAGTTTTCTATCCATTTACAATGGCTTAAGGTTTTGGTCTAAGTCTAATTTCTGGAAGACTGCTTTCCAGTTTTCTGGCATTTTTCTTTTTAAACACGGAGCTCTTTTTTGTTTTCTGATTTACTGAACAATGGGTAATTGAGTTCCAATGTTTTTAATCCTCACCTGCTAAGGAGAATCAGAATTTAGTTTAGGAAAATTATAATTATTCCATTATCTACTTTTCTATTTTATAACCAATGCCAAAGAGTTTTTTGTCTACTGCTTTTATAATAATATTTTGAGTTCTGGAAGTGTTATTTCCCCACCTATAGCAGACTTTGATCCCCTTCTCCCTTGGGGAGGGGATAGAAGAAATGTGAGAACCCTTCCTGGTTCCTGAAGCCCATCAGGTAAGCATAATGATTCTGGATGGACTGATAACCCTTACTAGATGGCAGGCAGTGTCTTAAGGATTCAAAGTAGTTCAGAGGTCACCAAATCCTTATTTGAAAAAGGGTTTGAGGAATGGGAGAAATAGCTCCCTGCTTCTGAGCCAGCTCTTGAGGGCCAGCAGTTTGGCCCTCACCCTGAATTTCATCCATCCAGAGGAGAACAGAAGTCCCTTTCTTCTTTTATCCATGCCCATACTTATCTCCCCTATGTTATGCCTGTCAAGCTGAACATTCTTTGCTCTGCTTGGGTGACGAACCAAACCAGGGGAAAGATCCTTCACTACTCTGTTTCTTTGCTTCAAGGCTAAGCTACAACATCATAACCTCTGCTTGAGTATGTTGGTTACTATTCCAGGGAAGGACCATTCATGCCAAAGTTCTATGCTGCCAAAGAAGTCTTTCCTTGGTCACTTGGTTTTCAGACTTAAGAAGGGTTCTTCACTCTGTAGTTTCCAAGCCATCCAGAAGAAACAACAGGCTCTTCCATTCTCTTATGACTTCCAAATTTATCATTCAGCTGAAACTGCTCTCTCCAAAGTTACCAATAATCTCTTAATTACCAAATCAAATGGCTTTTTTTTTCAGTTCTCATTCCTCTTAGTCTCTCTCCAGTCTCTGATGCTGTCAACCATCTTCTTTTCCTTGATAATCTAGGTTTTCATGACATTGCTTTCTTTCTTCTGATTCTCCTTCTATCTCATTTCAGTTTCTTGCTGGACTTACACTCAGATTGTAACATTAAATGTGGGAGTTCCTGCAAAAGTTCCCGAAAAGGGCTGTCCTAGTCACTTTCCTCACTAATTCACTTGGTAATCTCATCAGCTCTCATAGACTGATAACCACTTCTGGGCAGATTTTTCAATTTATTGATCCAACCCTAAATCCTCTTTTGACTTCCAGGTTCCAATTGCTCATGTGACATCTTGAACCAGATATCTCAAATATCTTACGCTTAATATGTCCAAAAACTGAACTTATTCTCTTATTCCTCCAAACTTTCCCAATTTCCTAACTTTCTATTCACAATAATGTGAATGGCATCACTATCTTCCCAGTTACCTCAGCTGACAATTTGGTATCATCCTCAACTCTTCATTCTCTCTCATCCCTCATACCCAATCAGTTGCCAAGTACAGTCATTTCTACATTTAGAAAATCTCTTATATATGCCCTTCCTCTTCTGTTAGCACCCTACTTTAGATCCTCATTACCTTATACCTGAATTAATGAAAAAGAATACTGTTTAATCTACTTGGCTCAAATCCTGCCCCCTCTCCCCTAACCTCAGGCCCCACTCCAATTCATCCAACACTCAGCTATCAAAATGATCTTTCTAGGGGCAGCTAGGTGGTGCAGTGGATAGAGCACCAGCCCTAAAGTCAGGAGGACCTGGGTTCAAATCTGGTCTCAGACACTTAACATTCCCTAGCTGTGTGACCCTGGGCAAGTCACTTAACCTCAAATGCCTCAGCAAAAAAAAAAAGATCTTTCTAAAGACAAATGTGACCATGACACACCCATTCAGTCAATTCCAGGGGATTCTCATTGCCTCCAAAATCCTCTAAAAATCCTCTAGCTATAAGAGCTCACCCCCAACTCCCCACTATTTTTCTAGTCATCTTACACTTTATAGTCTTCCACAAACTCTGTAGCCAATGGAACTGGCTTCCTTACTACAGACAAAGAAGATCCTCTCCTTGCACAGGATATTCCATTAATATCTAATTCAGCAAAATTTCCTTAGCTGTTTTCCATGTCTGAAATTCTTTCCTTCCTTGCCCTTATCTCATAGTTTCTCTGGCAAAGTCTCAGCTAAAATACCATCTTCTGGAAGAAGCCACTCCTAATTCACCTTATATCTTCCTTTTGTTGATTATCTGTGTAGCTTGTTTGTACATAGTTGTTTACTTGTTTTCTTCCATTAGACTGTACACTCCTTGAAGAGTATGGGCTGTCTTTTGCCTTTCTTTGTATCCTCATTACTCAGCACAATTCTTGACACATAGTATTTAATTAATAATAGCCAACTGCTGATGGTGAATGAACAACTAACTGAAAAGACTAAGCCTGACATTTTCTGGAAAGGCATAGCTGATTATTAAATTAAGTATAGGTTAATCTTACCTGAAGATTTTAGAGCAAAATTTGGATCATCTCCTAGAGATTTTTTCATTTTTGCAGTTTCATGTGTATCTCCTGAGGGATCTTCTCTTTTATAATCTGAAAACTTAATAATTAATATTAATAACATGGCAATTAACATTAATAATGTAATAACTTAAAGTATATTTAAATAAAATCATTTACAGTGTAAACAACTATCGTGTGGTCAATAGCTAAAGAACAAATACTTTTCTTAATGTCTGTAAGCCATTACTAACATTTTAGAATCTTCTGTGTTCATTCTGAAAAGATTAACTAGCCATTCTTCCATTTATGCCTGTCATTCTTATTTCTTAGGGCTTCATTACTACTATATTCCAAAACTATGTGAGAAATAGAATGAGAAAGGAAAAGCCATGCAACTAATAGCTGGACACACAGAGAACTTAAATAAAATTAAATCTTTTTGTTAACTTGAAAGCATCTATGTAAACCACTGCCTTGAATGTTTGAAGTTTTCTAACATCTAACAAAATGGATCTTTGGTTCTTTTTCTAAAACAGAACATGATATGCTTTTGGATAAAAACAATAAAAAGTGAGCTTTTCTATCAGTTTCATAGGGATAAATACCTTTTCCTTCTTTTTAAAATAGCTTTTTATTTTTGAAATAACATGCAAAGATAGTTTTCAACCGTCACTTTTGCAAAACCCTGTTCCAAATTTTTCTCCATCCCTTTCTCCCACTCTCTCCCCTAGACAGAAGTAATCCAATATATGTTAAACTTAGCAATTCTGCTATTCATACTTCCATATTTATCATGCTGCACAAGAAAAATCAGATCAAAAAGGAAAAAAAATTGAGGAAAAAAGCAAGCAAACAACAACAAAAAGGTGAAAATATTATGTTGTAATCACATTCAGTCCCTACGATCCTTTTTCTGCATGTAGATGGCTCTCTCCATTAAAAGTCTATTGGAATTGGCCTGAATCACTTCATTGCTGAAAAGTGTCAAGTCCACTATAGTTGATCATCCCATAATCTTCTTGTTGCTGTGTAACATGTTCTTTCGGTTCTACTCACTTCACTTAGCATCAGTTCAGGTAAGCCTCTCCAAGTCTTACTGAAATCATCCTGCTGATAGTTTCTTATAAAACAATAATATAGGGGCAGCTAGGTGGCACAGTGGTTAGAGCACCAGCCCTGAAGTCCAGAGGACCTGAGTTCAAATCTGGTCTCAGACACTTCCTAGCTGTGTGA
>JAJPUD010000376.1:222840-266658 GCA_023553655.1 Myrmecobius fasciatus | reverse complement strand
CAAAAAAAAAAAAAACAGTAATATTCCATTACACTGATATATCATAACTTATTTAGCCATTCTCCAACTGATGGGCAGCCACTCAGTTTCCAGGTCCTTGCCACTACAAAAAGGGCTGCCACAAACATTTTTGTGCATGTGGAGCCCTTTTCCCTTTTTTATGATTTCTTTGGGATATAAACCCAATAGTAGAGTATACACAGTTTGATTGTCCTTTGGGCACAGTTCCAAATTATTCTCCAGAATGGTTGGATCAGTTCACAACTACATAGGGGTAAATATTATAGTGTTTTATGTGCTGATTTCAAATATATCCAATACTGTCATAGCTATAACAGCTTTATGGCTTTTTTCCCCCTTAAACAAAACTGTGCCTAACTTACCTAAGAAATGACTACTGCTGATTTCCTGTTCTATTCTACCTGCAGAAGGGAGACTGCAGTGGGCAGGGAGGACTTTAGAAAAGTAGACCAAACACTTGAAGCATCCAAGTGTCAGCCAGCATGTATGCACTCTACTTGATATGATTTTTCTACTGTGGAATATTCTCTCCCTGCCACATAACACCCATTGTAAAAGAATAAAACACTAAGGAAAACACAAAAAGTGAAAACAGTATGCTTTGATCTACATTCAGACTCCATCAGTTTTTTCTTTGGATGTGGATAACATTTTTCATTATGAGTCTTTTGGAAGTATCTTGGATCAATATATTGCTTACAAGAGCCACATCAATCATAGTTGATCATGAAAGTGTTACTGTTACTGTGAAAAATGTTCTCCTTGTTCTGCTCACTTCACTTGGCATCAGTTCATAATATTCCATTACATTCATATACCATAACTTGTTCAGCCATTCCTCAATTGATAGACATCCCTTCTCCAATTCTTTGCTATCACAAAAGAGAAATGCTTCTAAATATTCTTGTACGCATGGATTTTTTTTCTCTTTTTTCTCTTTTTTGAAATTCAGATCTAATAATGGTATTGCTGGATCAAACAGTATGTACAGTTAGACTGCTTTTTGGGGGGGGGCTTTTTGCTGAGGCAATTGGGGTTAAGTGACTTGCCCAGGGTCACGCAGCTAAGGGATGCTAAGTGTCTGAGACCAGATTTGAACTCAGGTCTTCCTGACTTCAGGGTTGGTGCTCTATCTATCCACTGAGACACCTAGCTGCCCCAGCTAGACTGCTTTTTGAACATAGTTCCAAATTGCTTTCCAGGATGATCAGTTCATAGCTCCACCATCAATGTATTAGGGTCCCATTTTCTCACATCATCTGTGGAGCACTCTTGATGGAAATGCCCCCCATATTCATTAATGACAACACCTAGGTTTTCTAGGAAGAATTCTAAACATGAATCCAAGAAATAATTCTTGAGTTAATCTTTACATCCCATAACTTTTTAGGCGTTGAGAAGATAGCTAACAATTCCTCAGTCATTTTCTCCCTTGTAGTATCCTAGAAAATTTTTGGTCACTTTTTAAAATGATTTCCATACAGTTCCTTCAAATCCATTTATAGTTTTTGCAGAATGTTCACCTTTCATCATTTCCATTATTTGAAGACGCACAATCATTCCTTTTATGATTGTAGCCTCATTAATTTTTGGAAATTTATTTTTCAAAGAAAACATGCACCATCTGAATACATCACATTAACAAAAATTTTCATTTCTGTGTTACTGTATAATGGTAGTAAGAAGATGTTTTTAGGATTAACCAATAGTTGGATTTTCATATTTTTCTTCCCCTTCTGCAATCACTTCTTTCCTTTGGGGCCTATGTTTCTAAACATCATAGTTTTGATGTTTCTTCTGTGCCATTCATGTGTAACAACATCTAGCACACCCAAGACATAACCCTAATCACAGAATATTCACTATCAGATCCTTTAGACGTACCAAAAATACTTTTCATCCTTAATGCTTCTCAAGAGAAATTTTATTTGGTGCCTCTCATGCAGAAGCTAAAAGTTCACCATGGTTTTCGGGTTTAGTATAATTGTGAACAAAATCACTTAGACATTCTTGTGTCATTCTTAATTGAGGCTCTGGGGATGAAAAGGTTATTTCAAATGAGAATATCACCTTGCTGGTCTCCTACCTTGTTAAGCTGAGCCTCACTGCTAATATGAATCATCAAGGTCTTCTTCATTCAAATTCTAAGTTTAGTTAGAGATAGTTCTTTACTCTATAAAACAGATCTTATGCCTGATGATTTGGATATTACACAGTATATTTAGACTTGGACATATCTCTAACATATATATTAAAAAAAATAGCATTCTGTTGATTGTGCATTTTGTTGTTTCCAAATCACAGGAACTACATAGAACCATGCAATTCAGATCCTGCTAGTCAGCAGTTTAATATAATTGATACCACACAAGCGAGAGTGGTCTAAGCCTTATTCTGATCACCTACTTTATAACAAAAATATAAGTCATATGAGAAAATTTTTATTTCTGATATTGAGTTTACCACATACATAAAAGGTACTGTCCAGATGATAAAAGGAGTTCTGAAAATTTAAGTAATGAAAACCAACATCTACAAAGCCCCAAATATTTGGAAAAACAAGATCAGAAAAGACAACATTTACCAAATGCCTAACATAGAACAAAAAGAACAGTCTACTACTTACTCACAGATTCCCGGCATGCCTGAATATGCATGAATATGTTGCAGTCTGCCCTGCCAGACAGCAAAGAAGGTGGGGCCTCTCAGACCATGTAAAAATGAACCTCTACAAAATTGTTACTGTAGACCTTTTCTACTTCCCTACTCTCTGCACCCCACCAAATCATTTTTTATCACTAGCTCATATTGCAAAATATACATCAAGATTCACATCAATCAATAATGGTGGACAATAGAGAACTCTGTTTGCTTTTTTTAAATTTAGCATCAAAAAACACATTTAAAATAGTGGTTCAGTGAACTTGGTTTTTATTTTTAAATTTTAATAATTGAATTTCAGTATGATTAATTGCATTTCAGTATGACTAATTTCCTCTGTAATCCTATGTGTTTTAATTCATGCATTTAAAAATATAACTTCAAGAAAGTAGACACAAATTTCATGATTGTCAAAAGAGATTCACGACACACAAAAAAAAGTAATAAATTTTTGGTCTAAAATATCAGAAATTTCCATGTGAGAAAATATGTCCAAAAGTAAAAAATAAAATTCCACTAAAAATGAGAATCTTATTATATAAAAGATTCAATCAATTTTAGTTTAAATACAATAGAATGTTGTTATGATCCATCTTCTTACACAGATAGATATTCCATAGATCAAATCAGGTCTCCATATATGTGCATGTATATGTATATGTTATAGGTATAGACATGCATATAGTTTTATTTTTTAAGTAAAGAAATATGCATAAAATAAGATGCCTTTACTAATTCCTCTTCTCCCCAATAAACAGCACAAGGTCAGAAAGTATTAGCCTTTGAAAATGGCAAAAAATGACTTTGATCAATTGTATAAGTAACCCATTCTAAAGGAAGTTCTCAAGAGAGTTGTCAATGAAACTAATTTTTCACAAATGAAAATAACACGATTATCAATGCTCTCTTGAGGAAAAAAATAATTTCCCAGAGAAAGTACTATGATGTCTTCCCCCAAAAGTTATTTGAAATATAAACATCTGGGCATAAACTTCATTTATCAGTAAAAATGATGGTCTTTTTTTTTTGACATTAAATATATTGCACATACCTGTTTATTTCTCTTTCTCTCTTCTTCTTGCTCATATTCTTCTTTTGATTTTCTGGAACATAAATCACCAAAAAGAATTTTTAAACAGAAAACAGACATAAGTTTTTTAATCTAGTAATATGAATGATAACTATTTATTGCTCAATGAATAAATATCCCATTATTTTGATTCCATCATGAATGGAATTCTCAGTATAATAGATATAGAATGAATTTAAAGAAAAAAACTTCCTAATTAAAACTATTCAGAAATGGCATGGACTGTCTTGAAAGATCATGAGTCCAAATACAGGCTCAGATGACCATTAACTGGTGATGCTGCAGAAAGATAATGGATACATCAGATGAGCTCTGAGTTTCCTTCCAATTCTAGCACTCTAATTCTGTGCAAATATTCAATTACTCTACTATTAGAATGAAATGTAAATGCCAATGGGAATAAATACTCTAGTAAAATGTAACTTTCTTGAGGCAGGGGCTCTTTCAGTATTTGTCTTTATATTCCCTCATGCCTTTCATAAGGCACTGAACTTAGTAGTTGCTTAATAAATATTTATTGAACTAAATTTACTTTAATTGTTTCTAAAGAAGGAAATTATCCTTGACAAAATCTACCTAACTCTTCCTTCCCCCATGTGATTTACCATTAGAACCTATATAGAATGACTCACCCCAAGATAATCAAGTTCTAAAAAACTGCCAAAATTCTTTAAAAGTTATAAAAGTCATTTAATTCTACTTGTTTTTCGAGCAGAACCAGATCATTATACACGGCAACAACAACACTATATGATGATCAACTCTGATGGACATGGCTCTCTGCAAGAAAGAAATGTCTCAAAACAGTTCCAATTGTTCAGTGAAGAAAGCCATATACACCCAGAGAGAGGGATATGAAATGTGGACCACAACATAATATTTTCATGCTCTCTATTGATATTTGCTTGCAGTACATTTCCTTTCTCTGATTTTTTTTTCTTGTAGATAGAATTTTTCTTGCAAAACAACTTGTCAAATATCTTATCATTATTAACATGTAGTGGACTTCCTGCCATCTAGGGGAGGGGAGGGGAGTGGGGGTAAAATCTGTAACAGAAAGCTTTGTAAAGATCAATGCTGAGGAACTACCCATGCATATGTTATACAAATAAAAAGCTTTAATAAAAAAAAATAAATTCTACTTGTTTTTAAAAAGTTTTGCTTTGCTAAACCGTTTTAATATTCTTCTTGTCCCTGTGGAAATGTGTTAAGTTTCTCCCATATGACTATACAAATCAACTCAAAGTCTTGAAAAAGATTTGGAACTTTAGAGTTGGAAGACCCTTTCTACTTCTAGACAGCTCAAATAATTAAGAAAATTTTTCCTGAAATCAAGCCTAAATTTACTTCTTTGCAATTTCTACACAGTGCTCCTGCTTTTGTCCTGAGAATAAAATATATTTATTCCTTCAAATAATAATAGTATTTGTAAAGTATCTACTATGTGACAGGAACTGTGTTAAGTACTTTACAAACATCATCACATTTTATCCTTACAACAAGCCTAGAGAGGTAGGTACTATTATTTTCCTCATTTTACATTTGAGGAAATTGAAGCAGACAAAGATTAAAACAGAGATTTGCTAAAGGCCAATTAGCTACTAAGATTCTGAGGTCTGATTTGAGCTCAGGTTTTTCTGACTCTAGGTCCAGTATTCTGTCCTGGCTGCCTCCAGAATCCTGGAATTGGAAGAGGAACTCAAAAGATCATCTAGTTCAACCATTATATTTTGCCATTATCACCAGTTAGTGTATATCCAACCATCACCTTGACACTCATAATGACAGATGGCAAATTCTTAAAAAGAGCTATTTCTCTAATGAATCCTTCTGGAGTCTTCTCACATGGATTACATTATATAAACACATCTATACATGTATATGCATATATATACATATAGGTACATACATCACATTATAATTCTTTAAGTAATAAAATGATTAAAGAAAGATACCTAAGAACTTCCCTCAGGATTTTCATTTCTTCTTGTTCAAGTTCACTGACCATATCAGAACCATCTGTTAAACAGTCAGGTAATACACCTATCAAATAGAAAAAGAGAAAGAATAAGAATTAATTTTAAAACATTTATTTGACATTATGTCCATTATGAAATATAAATCTGTAGTCAAAGTCTAAAATATTTTAAGCTACCACCTTTCTAACTTTAAGGTCATATAAAGTATTTTTATATAAGGTTATATAAAGTATATTTATTGCAGCAACATTAAATTACAGTCATTATTTTCAAGCTATTCATAAATACAATTTTTTTTAAATCAATCATTCAACAAACATTTAATAAGCACCTGCTTTGTGCTAGGCACAAATACAAAAAACTAAACCAACAACTTTCATGAAACTCATACTCTATTTCACTAATAACAGTAGAGGCATTTATGATGAATACCCTATTTTAAAAAAATTTTTTTTATTAAAGCTTTTTATTTGCAAAACATATGTATGGGTAATTTTTCAACATTGACTCTTACAAAGCTTTCCGCTACAAATTCCCCCCCCCAAGATGGCAGTAAGTCCACTACATGTTAATTATTTAAAATACTTGACAAAAAGAATATGTGTATACATATTTTTACAGTTATCTTGCTGTGCAAGAAAAATCGGATCTATAAGAAAGAAAAAATCTGAGAAGGGAAACATAATGCAAGCAAACATCAATAGAGAGCACGAAAATGTTATGTTGTGGTCCACATTTCACATCCCTCTCTCTGGCTGTATATGCCTTTCTTCACTGAACAACTGGAACTGGTTTGAAACATTTCATTGTTGAAGAGAGCCATGTCCATCAGAATTGATCATCATATAGTCTTGTTGTTGCCGTGTATAATGATCTCCTGGTTCTGCTCATTTCACTCAGCATCAGTTCATGTAAGTCTCTCCAGGCCTCTCTGAAATCATCCTGCTGGTCGTTTCTTATAGAACAATATTATAAATACTGCATTTTGTCACCATCACAAACAACATCCTCTTTACTTCTCTAATGTAGTGAGAAGATTTTGAATTTTCTCTAATTAAATTTCTGTTATCATCAACAATATTACAACACCTAGCCCAGATGAACTACATTCTCAAGTCCTGAAAGAATTAGCAGATGTGAGTACTGAATCATTGTTAGTGATAACTGAAATGTCGTGGAAAAGGGAGAGGTACCACAAAATTGGAGAAGGAAAAATGTCCCAATGTTCAAAAAAACCTAACAGAATCTACCAATTATAGGTCAATAATCTTAACTTCAAATGCTGGGGAAATTTTACAATGGAGCATAAATGAGATGGCTAGTAAATATCTAGACAAGGAAACAGTGATTAAAAAGATCCAGCTTGATTTCATCAAGAATAGATAATAGGCTACCCTAATTCCTTTTTTGACAGAATTATGAAATAGGTAAAGGAAATGTTGTAAATATAGTTTACTTATACTTTAGCTAAGTTTTTTGTTTTGTTTTGTTTTTTTGCTTTTTGCTGAGGCAAATGAGGTTAAGTGACTTGCTCAGGGTCACACAGCTAGGATGTGTTAAGTGTCTGAGACCAGATTTGAACTCAGGTCCTCCTGACTTCATGGCTGGTACTCTATCCACTGCGCCACCTAGCAGCCCCTTTAGCTAAGTTTTTAATAAAGTACTTCATGTTATTCTTGTGGAAAAGATAGAGAACTACAGATTAGTTTGATTGCATATGATCTTAGCCACTAGGAGTCAAAAACTATTTTTATGTGGTTGGAAAGCAGAATTCAAGAGTGATAGCAAATGGCTCAACATCAATGTGACAGGTATTCAGTGGAATTTATCAATCGCTTAGACAACAGCATAGATAATATGTGATCATCAAATCTGCAGAAAACATAAAGCTAGGATGGACAGCTAACACACTGGATAACAAGTCAGGATCTAAAAAGATCTTGTCAGACTAGAACACTTGGGCCAAATCTAGTAAGATAAAATTCAAGTGGGATGAGTAGAAAATCTTTTACTTAGTCAATTAACTTCAGAAGCTTATTAAGACAGGGGAAGCATGTTTATTGTGTCAAATAATTTAACCCCTATCTTACTCTAATCAGTATTACTCAGTAGTGTGAATCCAAAAAGACAGTGATTATTTCTGTTATGCATGTCTATTAATATACAATTAGTCTAGTCAACTAATATTAGTATTTTCATATCTCATATTTAGGGATAATTACGTAAGATTAGACAGATTCTTTCCGATATTAGGCCCCAGAACTTTAAACCATGGTTTATATGTTCATTTCCTTAATTACATGAAGCTAACTAGAGAACCTTCAACTCTTCCCCTGAAGAGTAAGGGACCAAGCTGAAGTGTGGCTGAGATGTCCTGATGCTATGGAGAATCCTCCAGCTTCTTTTTATTCCTCTGCCCTTCATCATCATCTCTCTCTCTATTGCCCAACATTGGCCATTAGTCAGCTAATGAGTGATCCTTGCCTTGTCTATCATCACTGCCTGTTCCTGGAGGATCAAGATATAGTCTGTCAACCAATAGATCTTGTATTTTGCTCTGCATCATCTGTATTATCTCTATATCATCTTGTTAGATACTATAAAATGAAGGGCCCTGAAGAAAGAGGTCATCTCAGGTCATGAGGAAGATATGAGGTCCAATTCATTAAAAAGGACTACATCCCTTTAATAAATTGTCAATGGCTCAGGGCTCTGTTTCAGTTGCTTTTATGAAAACTGGTCATTTTGGGATCTACATTAACATCTGTTCTGTAAAGGATCAGAGATATTTTGGTTGGATGAAGCTCAAGATCATTAGTAATGTAATGAAGAAATCATAAAGTCCACATAATCTTGAGCTTCAATTGAAGCATAGCTTCTAGGAACAATCAAGTGACACTATATATTGTCCACTATTTTTGTCAGACCTTTTCTGGAATACTGAGTTCAGTTATTGTGTCACTATGTAAAGATTTGAGAAGGAAAGAATACACACATGGATGCAACCAGAAGAGAGTATTTCTGAAATGAGGTTCAATTGAAGGAACTGGGCATGTTTAATCTGAAGAATATTTAGAAGAGTCATTTTATCTCTTTTCAAGTATTCTGAAAGGCTGTCATGTAGAAGAGGAATTAGACTTATTCTGTTTGGTCTTCAAGGACAGAATCAGGAGTAATAGGTAGAAGCTACAAAGAAGCAAACTAAGACTTAAAAGGTCCTAGGAAAAAAGTCCTAACAATTTGAGCTTTCCAAAAATGGAAAGGGTTACCAGGAGAGATGATGGATTCCTCTTCCTTGGAAGTTTTCAAGCAAAAGCTAGATGACAAACTTGTCAGGTTATAGTGGGGATTTCCTTTATTTATGGGTCAGACTAGATGACCAATGAGGTCCCTTCCAAATCTCCAATTATGTAATTTTAAGGGCATCCTATTTGGCGAGAATAAGAAAATCTGAGAAATAACAAAAATATACATGGAAAAAAATTTTTTAACAGAAACATCCACAGAAAGAAGTTTATCACAAAATTTACATATTATTACAGCTTCACATTATTTCTCCCCTTCCTGTCAATCTTTGTAAGAACAACAGAAAAATGAGGCTACTATGAGTGTACTATCATGAAATAATTTCAAACTGTCAAAACATCATACAGGGGGTAACTAGGTGGCGCGATGGATAGAGCACCAGCCCTTAAGTCAGGAGGACTTGAGTTCAAATGTGATCTCAGACACTTAACATTCCCTAGCTGTGTGACCCTGGGCAAGTCACTTAACCTCAATTGCCTCAGCTAAAAGCAAAAAAACACTAAATAAATAAAACCCAAAAAATTATACAGGATCTATTTAGATTCAACCTCTTGTGAAGAACTAGGTAATCAGTAGAAATTCCGATTTTTATTCATCAAAAGACCCTTTCTTGAAGGCACAAAGCTTGTGGAGAAAGGGTTTGCGGGGTTTTTTTTGTTATTGTTTTTTCAGCAAAGCAATCAGGGTTAATTGACTTGCCCAGGGTCACACAACTAGTATTAAATGTCTAAGGCTGAATTTGAATTCAGGTTTTCCTGACTCCAGAGCCAATACTACACTACTTAGCTGCCCCAAGGCCTGTAACTTGTTATGAGTGAAGATAGCATAGAAGTATAAAAACTGTAAGAATATAAAAATCTAAAATAAATAAACAACCTTATTTAAAATTTAAAAAATAGAATAATTGGTGTGGGAAGCCAGGAATTAAATTTTTTTTTTGTTTTGTTTTTTTGCTTTTTTGCTGAGGCAATTGGGGTTAAGTGACTTGCCCAGGGTCACACAGCTAGGAAGTGTCTGAGACCATATTTGAACTCAGGTCCTCCTGACTTCAGGGCTGGTGCTCTAACCACTGCGCCACCTAGCTGCCCCAGAATTAAATTTTTTTTAAATTTTTTTTTATTAATACTTTTTATTTGCAAAACATATGTATGGGTACTTCTTCAACATTAACCCTTACAAAGCTTTCTGTTACAAATTTTTTCCTCCTACTCCCCACCCCTCCCTTAGATGGCAGGATATCCACTACATGTTAATTATGTTAAAATACTTAAGAAATCGAATATATGTATACTTATTATTTATATTTATATATATATATCATTTATATTTATGTATACTTATCACACATCATTTTTGTGCAGGAGAAATTGTATCTATAAGAAAGAACAATCAGATAAAGGAAATACAATAGAAGCAAACATCAATAGAGAACATGAAAATGATATGTTGTGGTCCACATTTCACATCCCTCTCTCTGGGTGTATATGGCTTTCTTCATTGAACAATTGGAACTGGTTTGAAGCATTTCATTGTTGAAGAGAGTAATGTCCATCAGAACTGATCATCATATAGTATTGCTGTTGCCGTGAAAAATGATCTGGTTCTGCTCACTTCACTCAGCATCAGTTCATGCAAGTCTCCAGGAGTTAAATTTTTATTGAAATTTAAGTATAACTTGTCAGATTGGCTAAAATGACAGGAATAGATAATGACGAATGTTGGAGGGGATATGGGAAAACTGGAATACTGATACATTGTTGGTGGAACTGTGAACAGATTCAACCATTCTGGAGAGCAATTTGGAACTATGCTCAAAAAGTTATCCAACTGTACATATCTTTTGACCCAGCAGTGTTTCTATTGGGTTTATATCCCAAAGATATCTTAGAAGAGGGAAAGGGACCCACATGTTCAAGGATGTTTGTGGCAGCCCTTTTTGTAGTGGCTAGAAATTGGAAACTGAATGGATGCCCTTCAATTGGAGAATGGCTGAATAAATTATGGTATATGAATGGTATGGAATATTATTGTTCTATAAGAAACGACCAGCAGGAGGGTTTCAGAGAGGCCTGGAGAGACTCGCATGAACTGATGCTGAGTGAAATGAGCAGAATCAGGTGATTATTATACACAGCAAGAACAAGACTACATGATGATCAATTCTGATGGATATGGCTCTCTTCAACAATGAAATGTTTCAAACCAGTTCCAACTGTTGAGTGAAGAAAGCCATATACACCCAGAGAGAGGGATATGAAATGTGGACCACAACATAACATTTTCGTGCTCTCTATTGATGTTTGCTTGCATTATGTTTCCCTTCTCAGATTTTTTTTTTTCTTGTAGATTCAACTTTTCTTGCACAGCAAGATAACTGTAAAAATATGTATACACATATTTAATTTGTCAAATATTTTAAGACAATTAACATGTAGTAGACTTCCTGCCATCTAGGGGAGGGGTAGGGACTGGGGGGGGGGGAATCTGTAACGGAAAGCTTTGCAAGGGTCAATGTTGAAAAATTATCCATACATATGTTTTGCAAATAAAAAGCTTTAATTAAAAAAAGAAAAGGGTTAATGTCAAAAAAAAAAAGAAATTTAAGTATAACAAAGTTGGAGTTTTTATTTTATTTTTTGGAAAAAAAAACAACTTGCATTTTGGGTCTAAATTCCAAATATCTACAAAATTTCAAGCTCATTATTTTACTGGAAATAATAAAAATGTTTTTGTTAATTACTATTTCAAAGTCATAAAATAATTAAGCAAATTCTCCACCCTGGAGAGTATGTTATGAGCTCTCTGTGAGATATTATATGGGTTTGTTTATATAGCAGTGGAAGTAAAAAAGAGGAAGAATAAGACTCCTCTATTTAGAAGCACTAACTACTTGTTTTTTCAGAACATAGAATAATGGTTTGTGCCTAGGGTGAAGTCAGCTGGAAGCTAAATCCAGAAATTTCCCAAACGACTATGAAAGAATCTGGGCAAGCTTTAAATAATGGCCAAGGTAAAAGGCTCCATGAGAAAAAGTCTCCAAGCTAGACTGAAAAGGTTAATTCATAAGGAAAATACAAGGAAAGGATTATTTTTGTTTTCTGTTTTTCTCCATGCAATTATGCAAGGTGTTCTGGAGACAGAAAGTAAAAACAGAAATGACAGTTATATCCCAAATTCAACATCAATATCAATCAATTTCTAAGGAGTCCTTAGTGGTTGATTTCCTCATAGTTAACAGCACAAAGGGACCATGATAGAAAGAATACTGATCCGGGGATAAATGGGCTAGTACTAGGCCAGCCTTCTCCACTGGGGGTCTTCTATAAATTTTCTCTGACCCGAGGCCAGTAACTTCATCTCTCTGAGTTTCAATTTCCAAATCTATAAAAATGAACTCAGAGTTATATACATGTTATGATGAAGTATGAGAGAACTTTTTAAGGGAAAAATATTGCTAACATTATTGAATACACATCTGTAATAAAATTAATGTACTTTGGTCCTTGGGAAAAGTCAAGGGCTTCCAAGTCATCTGTCACTTCAAATTATTAAAGTAGCCATAGACTTGAGTAGTACAAGAAACCTGTACTATGATCACAATCAAATTAACACAGATAAGGCTGTAAAACATGTCTAACACAAATTTCTAATCTTTAAAATTTACCATTTCTCTCCTGAATTATTCGAATTGCTTGCAATTGCATTTCTATATTTTTCTGGACCATCATTGCTTTAAATATACTGAAATCTTCAGCTGCCAACACAGGTTGCAAGATGGCCTGTAGAAAGAAATGTATGTTAACTTTATTATTTACTCACAATTTAAAATTTTCTACAGTTTCCCCCCAAAATATTTAAGATCTGTTTTTGAATTGTGACTCTGGATACTACCAGCTGTGACTAGTGTACAAGTCACTTAACCTCTCTTAGTCTCCTAGTCTTCATTTGAAAAATGAAGATAAAGAGCAATACTTGTGCTACTAACTTTACAAGACTAATGTGAGGAAGGCACAAAACCTATGCAAACAGAAGGTTTTATCATATGAGTTATTACAGGCTGGTTTGATATCAAAATACTCTTAAAAGTAATAAACAAAAAACAAACTATTAGACTTGGAATAGAATGTCTATAGGTTATAATCTACTATAGTAATCTGTTTATTTCTGATTAAAATTGATTGGGACAAATAGTTTTTCTCACTCGATGTGTAGGACTCTTCCCACCATTCTGGAATTCTAGAACCTCAGAGGTTAGCTATGAGGGTCATTCAAAATAACTGAAATGTTAATACATTTTGAAAGAGTTCCATTAGCAAATAAAATGTGTTATAAATGCAATAAAAACAACAAAAATATCTCATTTAACTAATATATTCAGGAATTGAGAAAATGTATTTGGATATATAGGAAACAAAGTAAAATTAGTTCTCATCTCAACATAGATTCCTTTATCTTAGCTAAAATTGGGCAAGTTTATGAGAAATTAGTTTTGGAACCAAGAGCTTACAGATGATATACACTATATACAGACCACATATTCAAAATGGAAATGTAACCTTGAACATTAAAAGTTACAAGTTATAGCCAAGATGC
The DNA here is from genome assembly GCA_023553655.1 of Myrmecobius fasciatus. Classification (NCBI taxonomy): domain Eukaryota; kingdom Metazoa; phylum Chordata; class Mammalia; order Dasyuromorphia; family Myrmecobiidae; genus Myrmecobius; species Myrmecobius fasciatus. Next base: position 253,008 of record JAJPUD010000376.1, on the reverse strand, counting down.
CAGCTTGAATAAAGGCTACCCAGTGCCTCACCAAAAACCTGAACTGTGTATCAGCCCAAATAATGAACAAGAAATCTAGTAAGAAACTGCAGTAGGTGGCTTCCTTTCAGAACTGCACAAAAAAATGGGCCCGCAGCTCACAGGGGTATAAGGAAGATACCCACAAAACTAGCTTCTAACAAAGGCAAACAAACTAGTAATCTCCCTTTGGCCTAGGATGATCTAATCCTCCATAGACCATATTAGGCTATCCTAAGATTTCATAGAGGGCCAGCCCCATTAACCTCCAAGTTCAAGGGCAGGGAGAGAAGGGAAAATTAGCTGGAACAAGCCACCAATGAATTCCTTAAAGAAAATCTCCAGGCCAAATGGATTTACAAGTGAATTCTATCAAACATTTAAATAACAATTAATATATAAATCCTATATCCAATGGAAAAATAGGTGATGAAGAAATTATATCAAATTCTTTTTATGACAAACTGCTGATATCTAAACTACAAAGAACCAAAATGGACAAAGAAAATTATAGACAATTTCCCTAATGAATATTGATGCAAAAATTTTTAAAACATTAGCTAAGAGATTATAGCAACTTATCACCAGGATAATATATTATGACCTGTTGGAATTTATACCAAGAATGCAGAGCTGGTTCAATATTAAGAAAATTATGTCAACTGATTATATCAATAACAAAACTAATAGAAATCACATGATTTATCTCAACAGATACAGAAAAAGCTTTTGACAAAACACAATACCCATTCCTATTAAAAACATTAGGGAAAATGGGAATAAAATGTTATGCCATATCTATCTAAAACCAACAGCAAGCAATATGTGTAAAAGCTAGAAGCCTTTCCAAAAAGTTCAGGAATGAAACAAAGATGCCCACTGTCAACTCTATTATCAAATATTATACTGAAAATGTTAGCTTTAGCAATATGAGAAGAAAAAGAAATTAAAGAAATTAAAATAGGCAATGAGGAAACAAAACTCCCTCTTTGAAAATGATAATATAGTACACTTAAAGAATTCTAAAGAATCAACTAAAAAACTACTTGAAACAATTAGCAACTTTAGCAAAGTTGTAGAATATAAAATAAATTCACATAAATCATCAGCATTTCTATATACTATCCTATCAACAAAGTCCAGCAACAAAAGACAAAAAGAGAAATTCCAGTTAAAATAATTGAAGACAATATAAAATATTTGGAAGTCACCTGCCAAGACAAACCCAGGAACTATATGATCACAATTATAATTCTTTTCAAGCCACTCTTCAATAGATAAATGGTCAAGGGATATGAACAATTTTCAGATGATGAAATTAAAACCATTTCTAGTCATATGAAAAGGTGCTCCAAATCACTATTGCTCAGAGAAATGCAAATTAAGACAGCTCTGAAATACCACTACACACCTGTCAGATTGGCTAAAATGACAGGAAAAGATAATGATGAATGTTGGAGGGGATGTGGGAAAACTGGGACACTGATACATTGTTGGTGGAACTGTGAACGGATCCAACCATTCTGGAGAGCAATTTGAAGCTATGCTCAAAAAGTTATCAAACTGTGCATACCTTTTGACACAGCAGTGTTTCTATTGGGCTTATATCCCAAAGACATCTTAAAGGACGGAAAGGGACCCACATGTGCAAGAATGTTTGTGGCAGCCCTTTTTGTAGTAGCTAGAAACTGGAAACAATGGATGCCCATCAATTGGAGAGTGGCTGATTAAATTATGGTGTATGAATGTTATGGAATATTATTGTTCTGTGAGAAATGACCAGCAGGACGATTTCAGAGAGGCCCGGAGAGACTTGCTTGAGTTGATGCTGAGCGAAATGAGCAGAATCAGGAGATCATTGTACACAGCAACAACAAGACTATATGATGATCAATTCTGATGGACATGGCTCTCTTCAACAATGAAATGTTTCAAACCAGTTCCAATTGTTCAGTGAAGAAAGCCATATACACCCAGAGAGAGGGATATGAAATGTCGACCACAACATATCATTTCCATGATCTCTATCGATGTTTGTTTGCATTGGGTTTCCCTTCTCAGATATTTTTTGTTCATGTAGATATGATTGTTCTTGCAAAGCAAGATAAGTATGGAAATATGTATACATACATTCGACTTGTGAAGTATTTTAATGTAATTAACATGTAGTGGACTTCCTGCCATCTAGGGGAAGGGAAGGGACTAGGGGGGAAAATTTGTAACAGAAAGCTTTGTAAGGATCAATGTTGAGGAACTACCCATACATATATTATGCAAATAAAAAGCTTTTTAAAAAAAAAAACTATAATTCTTCTTCTTTTTTTTTTTTTTTTTGCTTTTTGCTGAGGCAATTGGTGTCAAGTGACTTGCCCAGGGTCACACAGCTAGGAAGTGTTAAGTGTCTGAGGGCAGATTTGAGCTCAGGTCCTCCTGACTTCAGGGCTGGTGCTCTACACACTGTGCCACCTAGCTGCCCATGAACACTTATAAAAAACACTTTTCTCACACCTAAAGTCAGATGTAAACTACTGGAAAAATATCAATTACTCATAGGTAAGCTAAGCTAGTATAATAAAAATGACAATTCTATTTATTCAATGCCACACTCATCAAACTACCAAAAATTATTTTATAGAGCTAGGAAAAATAATAAAATTCATCTGGAAGAACAAAAGGTCAAGAATATCAATGGAATTAATAGGGAAAAATGCAAAAGAAGGTGGCTTACCCATACTAGATCTAAAAGTATATTAAAAAGCAGCAATCATCAAAACTATTTAGGATGGGACAAAAAACGGAATGACAGAACAAGTTAGGTACATAAGACAAAGAAGTAAATATACTGTCTGATAAGCCCAAAGATTCCAATTTATGAAGCAAGAACTTATTATTTAACAAAAACTATTGGGAAAACTGGAAAATAGTATGGCAGAAATGAGGTACAGACCAACATCTCATACTGTATACTAAGACATGGTCAAAATGAGTACGTGTCTTATTCATAAAAAGTGCTAGAAGGGCAAGGAATAGTTTACCTGTCAAATCTAAGGAGAAAGAATGAATCTGTGACCAAACAAGAGATAGAGCACATTATAAAATGCAAAATGGATAATTTTGATTACATTAAATTAAAAGTTTTGCACAAACAAAACTAATGTAACCAAAATTGGAAGGAAAGCAGAAAGCTGGGAATTAATTTTTACAATTATTGAGGACTGAATCAAATTTATAGTAACACAAATCATTCCTCAGCTTATAAATAATTAAAGGCCACCAGTTTTCAGATGAAGAAATTAAAGCTACCTATAGTGTATGAAAAAATGCTCAAAATTATTTATTAGGGAAATGCAAATTAAAAACAACTCTAAGGTACTATTTCATAACTATCAGACTGGCTAATACGACAAAAGAGGAAAATGATAACTATTGGACAGGATGTGGGAAAAGTGAAACAATAATGCATTGTTGGTGAAGTTGTTAATTGATCCACCTATTTTAAAAAATAATTTGGAATTATGCCTAAAGGGCAATCAAATTGTGCATATTCTGTGATTCAGCACATACCTACTAGGTCTGTAATCAAAAGAGATCATAAAAAAGTGAAAAGAACCCACATATACAAAAATTTTATAACAGCTCTTTTTGTGGTGGCAAAGAACTGGAAATTGAGGGAATGTTCATCAATTGGGGAATAGCTGAACAAGTCAAGTTACATGAATGAAACAGAATACTACTGTACTATAAGAAATGATCTAATCTGAATTATTGTTGTCAAAAATAGGCAATGAATGGAAGCCATAGATATTGATTATAATAATTTTTTCCAGAAGTTTAGACAATATATAGCAACTGCCATTAAAAAAAAGAAGAAAAATAACCTAAAAATCATCACAGTTGGCTAACATAAAATTTAATTGTTAAGCCAACAGATGTTTCAGGCAAAGACAACACTGGTTTAGAACATTAAATTTCTTTATAAAATCAGAGAATGATGGTGGAACATTAAAAATAGTATCACCTAATAAAACAGTAAGAAGCAGTGGAGAAAAGCAACTGTTTAAAGAAAAACTTGATAAAGGATCTAAGCAAAATCACACGACAAAACTGGGAGGACAGCAGAAAAAAGGAAAAAAAAAGTGCAAGTTTTCTTTTTTTTTTTTCTTTTTGCTTTTTGCTGAGGCAATTGAGGTTAAGTGACTTGCCCAGGGTCACACAGCTAGGGAATGTTAAGTGTCTGAGATCAGATTTGAACTCAGGTCCTCCTGACTTCAGGGCTGGTGCTCTACCCACTGCGCCACCTAGCTGCCCCCCCCCCTTTTTTTTGCTTTTTTTGCTGAGGCAATTGGGGTTAAGTGACTTGCCCAGGGTCACACAGCTAGGGAATGCTAAGTGTCCAAGACCATATTTGAACTCAGGTCCTCCTGACTTCAAGGCTGGTGCTCTATCCACTGCGCCACCTACCTGCCCCAAAAGTGCAACTTTTCATAACAAACTTTATACATCAAAGATAGGTGAAGTCATTCAAATTTACAATTTCTCTAAAGTTACCAGTGATTTCTGCTAGCCAGATCTACTGACTTTTTCTCAGACCTCTCTAGCAGACTATCCCACTCATCATTTGTACTTTCTCATATTTAATCTTTCCTTTTCTCCTGGCTGCTTCACTAGTGCCTACAAACATGCCCTTAATCATCCTTTAACTCTCCTTCCCTTTTGGCTCATTCACCGGTGCCTTTAATTTTTTTTTTTTTTGCTGAGGCAACTGGGTTTAAGTGACTTGCCCAAGGTCACACAGCTAGGCCGTGTTAAGTGTCTGAAGCGATTTGAACTCAGGTCTTCCTGACTTCAGGGCTGGTGTTCTATCCACTCTACCACCTAGTTGCCCCGGGGGGCTTTTAATTCTTGACCCCTCTCATTCTCTCATAAACATCTACAATCTGACTTCTAACTTGATCAATCAACTGGCATTGCCTGCTACAAAATTAACAATGATTTCTTAATTGCAAGAGGTAAAGGTCTTTTCTCAATTATGACCCTTCTTGATTTATGCAACATTTAACACTCAATCAACCTTTCTTCTCCTGGGTATTCTCTCCTTTCTGGGTTTTCATTACAGTGTTGTCTCCTACTTCTCCAATCTGTCAGATTTTTCTTTTTCAAATTACCATTATTCCCATTTACTATGGCTTTATCACAAAATTCTGTCTTTGGCTCTTCTCTCCCCCTCTCCCCCGTAACAGTGGTCTCTGTACCTATGGTCCAGAGAAGGTTTTTTTTTTTTTTTAAATTTTGATAATGATATTTCAACATAATTGGTTTCCTTTGTAATAGTTTATCTTACACACTGAAAAACACTATTCTGAGGTGTTTACATCATAGAAAGTTACAAATCTCCACTCTATACTTTTTAGTTTGATGTTCTCATTAATTTTCATTAGTTGAATAATCAACTCTATGCAAATGAATTATTTGCATACTTATTTTCAACTCTAGTCTCTCTCCTGAGCTCCAATCCTTATCACCAATTGACTCTTGGACATTTCTAACGGTCTTATAAGCATCTCAAAATTTCTCTGACCATAATCTCCTAGTCTTCCATCTCTTCCTGCGTTTTGTCCCTCCTACACTTATTTTTTGTTGTCACAATTTGTCATTCCATGTTTTCCCAAGCCACTGTCCCTCTTCTAGCCACACTTTGCTCCTTTCCTAGTCTTTATTAATAACCAATTCAATTCTACTATGTCTGTAATTGTCAAATCTCATCCTTATCCAATCCTGACCCCAAGATTATACCCATCATGAGCCTTTCCTTTTCCTCTTCACATGCTATAGAACAGCACTAGAGGAAATTACAGAATTTAAGCTAAGTGGGTCAACAAAGCAAGTCAAGTCAATAAGCATTTATGTGATGATACTGTGCACCATGCACTGGGTAAAGCTCTTGGGATATACATTCAAAAAACATACCTTGCTCTCAAGGAAGTTACAGTTCAATGGAGAACACTACATACAAGAGTACAAACAAGATTACATGCACACACACACACACAGAAACAGAGAGATAGAGACAGACAAGAGAGAGAGAATGAATAAACTCAAGATACCCTGTTGGAGAGGAAGCATTAGCAATAAGGAGAATCAGAAAAGGCTTCTTAAGAAATTGGAAGTTTAGTCTTAACTATCACATTTCCCACAGCAACTTTTCTAAACTTACTCTTCTCTTCTTCAGTTTCCCATTCTTTTCCCCTTTTCACAACAAAGAATCTCATCTTCTACTTCACCAATAGGGATTTTTGTTGTTCTCCATTGTTCTCTTCAAAATGCTGTGATTTCCTCTCGTCCCCTCCTCTGCTCTAGCGTGCCAAAGAAGTAAACCTTTTCCTCACCAAGGCCAACCCTCTCCATTGTACCACTTACCTTCAGTCATCTCCATCCCACCAACTTTTATCATCCTATTAGTTTCTTACATTCTATCTACATCCTACCTATCTTTCACCTGACCCCTGCCATCCTCTCAAATTATCATTCTCTCCATCACCAACACCCCCTTTTACAATGAAGTTCACACAACTATCTACACTTATTTCCTTTGTTTCTTCCCCTATTCACTTCTCTATCCCTTGCAATCTGGTTTCAAATTTCATTGATCAAATGTAACTATTTTAAATGATTACCAATGATTTGTTAATTGCTAAACTAGCAGCCTATTTTCAGCACTTAACCTTCTTGATCTGACACTGTTCAAGCTCTCCTTGAATTTTTATGTTCTTTCTATTTGTCTGACCACAACCTCTCAGTCACCTCTGTAATATAATTATTCATGTCCTGCCTCATTACCCTGTCTCCCAAGATTCTGCCCTGGGACATCTTTTCTTCTACATTTTCTAGTTGTGATACAGTAGATTCTATGGATTTTATTATTCTGGCAAATAACTCCTCAATCTATACAGACGACTGATCTTTTTTTTTCTGAGCTTCAGTTCTGAACTAACTCAATGCCTGCTGGACCTTTCTACTTGAATGTCCTGTAAGTATTTCAAACTCTTTCCCCCTACTTTCACCCATCCATCTTCTTCCAGCCCAATGAGGGTAGCATCACCTTTCCAGTAACTGAAATTCCATGTCTTGAAGTCATTTCCCACTTTTCCCTCATCTTATCAAAGCTCACTGTTATCAAATCAGTTGTCAAATCTCATTCATTCTATTTACATCATCTCTCATATCTGTCCCTTTCTCTTTACTCACAGAACCACTACTTAATTTAGGCTTTCTTCACCTCTCACTTGAACTATTGCAACAGCCTTTTGTTTTTCCGCCTTAAATCCCTCCCCTTTCCAATTAATTTTCCATACAGTCTTAGTATTGAGCAGGTCTAACAATGACAGCCTCTTGCCAAGTTTGCTTGCCTTTTAAAGTCTTTCACAGTATGGCTCAACCTACTTTTCCAGAACTATACATCACCCACTTATTCTCTATTGTAACCAAACAGGTCTTTTACATCATCTAACATCTTTGGGAGCTAGGAAGTTAGATGTGGTAGAAATAGTATTAGGTCTGACATCAAGAGAAATAAGTTCAAGTTTCCTCTTGAACACTTATTAATTCTGTGACCCTGGAAAAGTCACTTAAACTTATCTGCCTCAGTTTTCTCAATTGTAAAAAAAAAAAAAGCAGAGGGGAGGGAGGGAAGAATGATAATAATAGCACCTACCTCACGGTATTGTTTTGAGGTTCAAATGATATATTTGTAAAATATATAGCAGCATGCCAGGTACAGAGTAGGTATTAATCAATGTTTGTTCCCTTCTCATTTCTGTGCTTTTTTTCTCAGCTTTCTCCAATGCCTAGAATATTCCATTTGTTCTCCCTGCCTCAAGTAACAATCCTCTTCAATCCTTTCTATACAGAGGTGCCAAAATAGTCCTCCTAAAACATAGATCTGACCATATTATTTCCCTGCTCAAGAGTTTTCCTACTTGCCTCTAAGGTTAAATTCATCCTCCTTGGCTTGAATTTAAAGCTTTTCATAATACAGCTCTAGCCTACCTTCCCAGGCTTATTATATATTACCTCCCTCACTCCCGCACTCTAAACCCCATCCCACACGATACCTCTCAGTCAAAGAGCACTATTTTTATCTCCCTAAACTTTTGGCACTCTACCTCTCACAGTATCTTTACATTAGCTGTTTTTCATGCCTCTACTGCCCTCAACTCCTATTAGAATTACTTCTCTCCTTAAAGATCCAGCTCAACCCTGTTCCCCACCCTCAACCTCTAGCTGCTATTATCCTCTCAGTCAAATTCACCTTGTATCTCTTTTACATATACTTATACATATTATTTTTTTTCCTTGAGAGAATGTAAGTTCCTTGAGGGCAAAGATTATTTCATTTTTATGTTAGCACCTTCACTCTGACACCAATTAGGGACTTTAATAAATGTTTGTGGATTGATTTTTAGTATTTTCCCTCTCCTCAAATTATCAGATATATGCTAATTCGTTTGTATGTTTCATTTCTCAATATATTGTAACTTCTTTTGAGGGAAAAATGTTTTTCATTGCATTTACTTGATGCTTAATAACTACTTTTTGGATTGAATTAGACAAGCTGTTATCTAGTCAATCCTTCCCACTTTGAAGCTGTGAAATAAGATTATTATCTGATTTAAAACAACGTGTAGGCTTCCAAGATCTACTTTTTATCTAGTAGATGTCGTACTTCATCCTCCCAACTGTGTGTTATGTGTAACTTTGATAGTATGCTAGTAGTAAATTTGATAGTTTTTATCCTAGTCATCAATTTTTAAAATGTTAAACACAGACCAAACACAAAAGCAATGAAATCTGGATAATGAAAGCTGAATGGTGTAATGCTGATTCCTTTGAATCTATGGATAATAAAAGAATATCAACATTTTTCTTACTTACACCATATTACAATTATTTTTTTCCAAGTGTATTTCTTTTTCTCATATTCAAGACAAGTATTTTTGTATGGCTGTACCTTCCATGCAGTATAGTCAAAAGATTTCAAGGAAAACAAACCCTGATCATTTCTATTCAAATAGTATTATAAAACAAAAGCCAAAACCTGTGATGTCCGGGACTTTGCAAGAGGAGAAGTGCATGCTTCTTGAAATTGATCTTCATTAATTCCAATTTCTTTTAGGTAACTTTCTAACAGTTTTTCAACCTAGTGAAAGAAAATATACAGATCCATAAATAACTTTTATATAATACTGACTGGGGGTGGGGTAAAGGGAAATAAATATTTTGACACATTCCAGTGTCTGCCATGAAAACCCAAATGTGGTTATGAAGAGTGTGAAATGACTGAACAACATTAGGCTGTTAAGTTCCTTGAGGACAGGGACTATTGGTTTTTTCCCCTTATCTGTATCCTTATCTGTATTTAGTACAGAGCCTGGCAAATAGAACTTAGTAAATAATTTCACCACAAAAATCATGTGGTAGCATGTTTAAGAGTTAAGATTCATGGGGCAGCTAGGTGGCTCAGTGGATAGAGCACCAGCCCTGAAATCAGGAGGACCTGAGTTCAAATCTGGTCTCAGATACTTCCTAGCTGTGTGACCCTGGGCAAGTCACTTAACCCCAATTGCCTCAGCAAAAAGAAAAAAAAAAGAAAAGAAAAAAAAAAGAGTTAAGATTCATTTCAAAGAAAAGGAACGTGAAGCAAAAACAGACTAAGTGACTTGCCTAAGGTCACACAACTAGTAAACATCAATGTCAGGACTCAAACCTGTGACCAAACTGTGTGACCCAAATATATGCCCTTTAAATTACACTACACTGAATAAAATACTGAAAGAACTTCTGAATAGTGATAATGTTAGAATAGGTTTAATTTCCGCATTATAAGTAAAAGAAATTGAGGATGGAAAAATCCATTACATATAATTTTGAAAAACACTCAAGTTTTATTTAGCCTCTTAGGAACTGTTCTTTTTTTTTTAATCAATAAAGGTAACTTGCCAGTTCTTTGTACTCCTGATGAATTTCTGTATATGTCAACTTGCTTTCTTCTTCATCATCAAAAACTAAAATTTAAGAGGAAAAAATTAATAAACATAGCATTATACACAAAGTAATATGAAAGAACAAGTTGAGATTATAATGAAAAGATCTCTATTTAAAATCAATTTGATTCTCACTTACCTGGATATCATATATTCAAAAACATAATACATTATATTATTTATTAGTGCTAAGGATGTTTAGGACCCTTTACAAAGCTACCTCAAAAAGTAAATAATATAAGACTAAAAAAGCTCATATCAAATTATAATGGTATTCAGATTATATTTTCATACCAGAATGTAGTTGTGGCAAATAATGCCTGAAATAAATAATTTAATAAATATTTTAAACAGTTAAAATTTACGTGCCAAAATTTTTAAGAACAAATAATACTACATGTCTACTATGTATAAGCTGTTCTACAGGGTTCATAAAATAATGACTCTTCTTACCCTTAAGAATCTAAAATCTAGCTAAGAAAGACAAGACATATGAAATGCCAGATAATTTTTTAAGATGTTAGTTGTTGTATTAATTGCCAAAAGATTTCATAAAATCTGTTTAAAGTGACCCTTCTGACTTGACTAAGTATTATTTACATTTGAAATACTATTCATTCAAAAGTACCAAGGGGTGTATATAGTACCTGGTCACATATTAATCCATTATCTTAATTTACCCTGGCATATATCTTCTATGTACATAGTTGTTTGCATGTTGTTTCCATCATTAAAATGTAAGATTCTTGAGGGCAGAAAGTATTTTTTTTTGCATTCCTTTGTATATCCATTCACAGTGCTTAGCACAGTAACTCACTATTTGAAAGTCAGAGAACACCTTTCACCTTCTTAACTCACAAAAATCTGTTGCCTTTTCTCCATGGAACCTGGACCTCCCCTATATACTTGTTAGTTCTTCCATATTTACATTTCCTTTGATTTTTCCATCATCATCCAGGTCACACCATAGATAATCATGGGTTATCCTCCATGGCTGTCTTCTCTTCTGCCTCTATATTTCACTTAATTATCTCAGCAGCTTCTAAAAATTCAATTATCATGTCTATGCACATGATTTTAAGATTTATTTGTCCTAGTCCTAATTTCTTTTGGAATTTCCAGTCTTACAGTTCCAAATGCTTTTAGGATACCTTCAAGTGGATGTCTTTGAAAAATTTTAAAGTCAGTATGTTCAAAATGGAGCTCATCTTTTCCCCACCTCTCAAACCCTCCCTTCTTGCTAACTTCTTTACTATTGTCAAATATGCCACCATTCTCCTAATCATTGACTTGCAATTTAGCACCCTCCATTCCTTACTCTCACAAAACCCTGCTTACTTCCCAATAAGGAATCAATGGTTAAGTCTTATCATTCCTACCTCCTACATGTCTCCTCTTCTCTGACTCTGTAACACCCTGATGAACAAACCTATCACCTCACACCTAGACTACTGAAATAAAATTATTGGTGGATCTCCTTGCTTCAAGCTCCTCCCAACTCCAGTTATTTTCCATTCAACTATCAAACTGTCTGCACTAAAATGCAAGTCTGATTATGTTTCCTTTCTATACAATCAACTCCTGTGGTTCTCTCTTGCCTCCAGAATAAAATATAAAATCCTGTTTGGTTTTTAAAGCTGTCCATAACTTGGCTCCATTCTACTTTTCAATTTTCTTATATCTTTATGACCTACCACATACTCTACAATCCAGTAAGTGTTTCCCCTTGGCATCCCTTCCACAAGATACTCCATCTCCCATTTTTACTGTCTGTCCCCACATTTAAAACTTTCTCCCTCTTCATCTCCAATTCCTAATTTCCCTGGCTTCCTTAAAATCTCAGCTTCCCAATTTCTTCAAGAAATCTTTCCTAATCCTCCTTAATTTTAGATTTTTACCTCTGAGATTATTTCCAATTTACCCTATATATAAATCCTGTTTGTACAAAGTTGTTTGCACTGTTGTCTTCCCCTTGTCCATCCCTTTAAACTCATTGTTTGCCTTTCTTTGTTAAATACCTTCCCCCCCCCAAGTTAACACAGTGCCTGGCACATAGCATGTACTTAATAACTGTCATCTGACTAACTTACTGACATAAGTGATTAACAAATGTTTGTTGAAGTATAATTAGAAAGAAACCATATGAGAAAATACTAACTCCATGCTTTATAGAGGTGGAAGAGTCAGAAGCATTGTACATTGTGTATATTTTCTCCCTTTTTGGATGTAGCTATCCATTTGGTAATTTTTTCATCTTTCATTTCTTTTCTTTAAAAACAATACCATTTGTAATATGGAATAGTGCTCTGAATGGGGAAATGCTAAAAGAGGAATTATGATGTGTTAAAAAAAAGACAAATTAAAACTTACTTTAAAAAATAAATATTTCGGGGCAGATATGTGGTGCAGTGGATAGAGCACCAACCCTGAAGTCAGGAGGACCTGAGTTCAGATCTGATCTCAGACACTTAACAATCCCTAGCTGTATGACCCTGGGAGAGTCACTTAACCTCAATTGCCTCAGCTAAATAAATAAATAAATATTTCTTGACTGACTGGCTCAATTGTTTTTGGATCAAGAATATCCCTAGTTCTTCCTTTCTTAAGCAAATGGTATTTCATAGCATAGTCCAAATCTTCACCTAGAAAACGGCTTTAAAAAGCTCAGTGAATCCCTCTGGAGACAAGAAAGGGTGAGCAAGGATCTCCATCCATCACTTAGTTGTTGGAGTAAAGCTTTCAATCAGTTAAGAGAGTTTCTATGTCCCCTTTTATGGCTTTCAACTTTTCTTGGGGCGGAAACCTGAATTTAAGTTGGGTATTTTCTTTAACATTAAGAAAACACTGGATGGGGATGGGAGTAGGAATGGAGATGGGAGTGGAAAAGGGCTAAGAATTGGGAATGGAGGTGGGAGAGAATAGGGTAGTTAAGAGGGAAGTAGAGATAAAGATGGGGGAGTGGGGCTTGGGGTGGGAGAAATGTGAAAAGGGGAGATGGATCTGGAGAATTGGAGTGTGGATGGGAGTTAGGGTGGAGGAAGTGAGGAGGGATTAGGGTCAGTGGGGAGTGGGGGGTCGGGTGGAGAGAGTGATGAGTGGGATGGAGTTGGAGTTGGGAAGGGACCGGGTTGTTCGTAGGCGTGAACGAATGGAAATGGAATTGGGGAGTGCAGGGGAGGGGGTTGGGAGTGGGTAGAAGGGCAGGGTTAGGAGTGGGTAGAAGGGTGGGGCTGGAGGGGTGTGAGGAGGGGAGGATAGAGGTTGAAATGGAGGAGGGGGTGGAGTAGAAGTGGGAGAAGGTAAAGGGGGAGGGGAAGGGGGCAGAGAAGGGGAGAAAGACGTTTGGGAGAGAGATTCTGGGAGTCATGCCAGCTTCAAAACTGCCCCTAAACAGAGCTGACGGGTGGTGCCGCGAGGGCAAAAAGAAGTGAGGACCCCTCCCCAAGTTCCGCACCTTGGCCCAGGGAGTATGGAGGAGGGAAGTTGCTCTTGAGCCCGTGTACCGCGGAGAGGAGGAAAGACAAGGAAGGAACTGGGTTTTACCTTCACACTTTTGTTCCAGAAAGTCCAAGATGGGGATGGACCAGTCAGGGCCGCGAAGGAAGCCCGCGATGCTCTCCACGACCCACTCCACCTCCTCATCTTCTTCTGCCGCCATGGCCCCCACCCCGCGAACTCCAGGGGAGGGGCAGCTCTGGGCCCAGACGCCCCGCCCGCGCTCTCCAAGACCGGATCCGGCTGCTCCACTGAGCCCTGGGCTGGCGTGGGGGAAGGGGGACCTTCCCGGGACTGGCCGAAGGGCTGCCCCAGACACCCGGATGGAGGCCCCAAACCGGTTAACTTCAAACGGTCACTATGACAACATACGTAGCTGCCCCCGCCCTAGAGGGTTCAGCAGGAAAGAAGTTCCAGCGCAAGGCATCGAGGGAAGCTTCAAGGACGCTCCGGATTGGCTGGAGAAGGACTCGGGAGAGGCCAAAGGGAAGCAGGGAGATCACTTTATGCAGAAGCGGATTCCGAGAGGATGGAGAGGAACCTGTTCCCGATTTCCCGCCACTGGAAATGGATTTGAAGTCGGCTCTACCATATAATGACTTCGTAGATTCCCATGACCCTAATTTTCAAACCAGTGGCTATAGTGAAAAGAGTTGGTCTACAGTACTAAGTAACAGCCAGGAGAGAAAATAAACCCTTCAAATTGCCCGTCTTGATCTGTGGAAACCTTTAATCTTGCCATACCCACTCTTCCTAACCCCAAACGTTACCTTCTTTTATAGCTTCCAATTAATAGCTAAGGTTTATATACGTTTTTAACGTTTACAAAGCGCTTTTTAAACCGCCTCATTGTCTCACGTCAAGGGGAACCCCCCCCCCAACTCCTTATTTTGCCCCTATACTACCTTTTCTTTGACTCTTCTGGCTGTTCTCGATTAATCGAGTTTTTGCCAATCTGGTTTTGTATCCCAGGAGCGCTTTTTGTACTTGGAGGCGCGCTTTGGCCGAGATTCCTAATTTTCCCTCCTTCCTAAAGTGCCTTGCATTTGTTAATTCACTAACGGTCTAATCTTTATTTAGATCTCAAAAGTTTACAAAGTATTTTCCTCAGAGTAACTCCTTTACAAACTGTATCTGTATCTTGGAGGTTAAGTGGCACACAGTGGATAAAGTGTTCTAGTTAAGAAATTCGTTTGAATCAAGTCTCAAACTGTTGAATTCTTTGAGACTGGGCATATCAAGTCATTAAATTTCAGCCTGTTTTCTGTAAAAATAATAGCCCCTTCCTCACTGAGTTGGTGTGAAGATCAATGAGATAACGGAAGTAAAGTACTTCGCAAAAGCTGGCTATTATTGTGACCTGCCAAAGGTCACACAATCTTCTTAAAAATACGGGAGCTAAATATAGAGATGCTGATTTGAAAACTAGTGTTCTTTCCACTGCACTTAGGATACCTCTAACATGATTTTCTGCTTTTATGAAGGAAAATTCCCGCCCCTCCCCCCATTTTTCAGTTTAAAAATTAAGGCAATCGGGTATCGATAAATTAGAAACAAAAACCAAGAAAATACTATTAAGTCTTCCATTACAGCTAAGATCTCCCCCAACTTTAAATTCCTGTATCTTTTTTTTTGAGATCACTATGAGACAGAATATGTGTGTATATGTGTGTGTGTTTACATTTATATGTAAAACTTTTTTTTTTTTACATTTGCTTTTGAAACTTTTGAGTTCCAGATTCTGAGACAGTATTGTAGAGATTGTAAAAATATGGACATACTATAAACTGTTGGTGGAATTGTGAATTGTTCAACCATTCTGGAAAGCAATTTGGAATTATGCTTAAAAAAAAGTGACAAAATATCCATACCCTTTAGTATAGTCAAATATTAAGAGGTCAGAGAAGTCCTCTATACATAAAAATGTATATTTAGCAACATTTTTTGTAATAGCAAAGAATTAGAAACAAAGTAGATTGCTATCCATGAACTTTAAGAAAAATGTATATTAATCATTCAGAGAAACTTGGGAAGATTTATGTGAATTGATGTAAAGAGGGAAATAGAACCAGTAAAACAATATTTCTATTGACTACAACATTGTAAATGGACAAAACAATAGAAAAAACAAAAGGAAGTGAATACTCTGAAACCTTGGCCAATTTTTGCTTCTAGGAAGAGCTAGAATATACTTTACTTTCTTCTTTCCAAAGGTAGGAGACTATGAATGTGGAATTGTTAATATCTGACTTGATTGATGCATCAGTTTATGTTGCTAATACATCAGCTGATTTTTTCTTATTTTATTTTTACTAAAATTATTATAATTTGTTATAATTGAGAAATGTAAAAACAAAGAATACTAATACACTTTTTAGAGGGAAAAAACTATTAAAGATAGGAATTCTATTTAAAAAAATCCTAGTTGTTTATTCATGAATCTCAACAGTTTTGTCTATTTTTTGTTTGTTTTTGACACAGAGCTATGATTTCATTCGCACAGGGAGCTTACTCCATGGAAATGGTTTTCACTGAGACAAAGGATCTATAAGTAATAGTCTTATTTTATTCACTTTATACCCAGAACCAGGCTCTTTCCCCTTCTCTACTTCTAACTATAGTAAACCTTTCCTATACTCTTGATCTAATAGGTAACAAACATCTCATTTTAGGGCTAATCTTAAAAATACTAATGGCAACAAAAGCATTATTTTATTTTATTTATTTTTTTAATTAAAACTTTTTATTTGCAAAACATATGTATGGGTAATTCTTCAACATTAACCCTTACAAAGCTTTCTGTTACAAAATTTTCCCCCCTACTTCCCACCCCTCCCCTAGATGGCAGGATATCTACTACATGTTAATTATGTTAAAATAGTTGACAAATCAAATATATGCATACATATTTCCACACTTATCATTTTTGTGCAAGAAAAATTGTATCTACAAGAAAGAAAAATCAGAGAAATAAAACACAATGCAAGCAAACATCAATAGAGAGCATGAAAATGTTATGTTGTGGTCCACATTTCACATCCCTCTCTCTGGGTGTATATGGCTTTCTTCACTGAACATTTGGAAGTGGTTTGAAACATTTCATTGTTGAAGAGAGTCATGACCATCAGAATTGATCATCATATAGTCTTGTTGTTGCCATGTATAATGATCTCCTGGTTCTGCTCATTTCACTCAGCATCAGTTCATGTGAGTCTCTCCAAGCCTCCCTGAAATCATCCTGCTGGTCATTTCTCACAGAACAATATATTCCATAACATTCATATACCATATTTTATTCAGCCACTCTCCAATTGATGGGCATACATTCAGTTTCTAGTTTCTAGCCACTACAAAAAGGGCTACCACAAACATTCTTGCACATGTGGGTCCCTTTCCTTCCTTTATGATTTCTTTGGGATATAAGCCCAATAGAAACGCTGCTGGGTCAAAGGGTATGCATAGTTTGATAACTTTTTGAGCATAGCTTCAAATTGCTCTCCAGAATGGCTGGATCTGTTCACAGTTCCACCAACAATGCATCAGTGTCCCAGCCTTCCCACATCCCCTCCAACATTCGTCATTATCTTTTCCTGTCATTTTAGCCAATCTGACAGGTGTATAGTGGTACCTCAGAGTTGTCTTAATTTGCATTTCTCTGATCAATAGTGATTTGGAAGGGGCAGCTAGGTGGCGCAGTGGATAGAGCACCAGCCCTGAAGTCAGGAGGACCTGAGTTCAAATCTGTTCTTAGACACATAACAGCTGTGTGACCCTGGGCAAGTCACTTAACTCCCATTGCCTCAGCCCAAAAAAAAAAAAAAAATAGTGATTTGGAGCACCTTTTCATATGACTACAAATAGTTTTAATTTCATCATCTGAAAATTGTCTGTTCATATCCTTTGACCATTTATCGATTGGAGAATGGTTTGAATTCTTATAAATATGAGACAATTCTCTATATATTTTAGAGATGAGACCTTTATCAGAACCCTTAAATGTAAAGATGATTTCCCAATTTATTGCTTCCCTGCTAATCTTGACTGCATTGATTTTGTTTGTACAAAAACTTTTTAATTTAATATAGTCAAAATTATCTATCTGGTGTTCAATTAAGAGTTCCAGTTCTTCCAAAAGCATTATTTTAAAATGTAAAACTCAATCCTACAGAAAGTTTGTTTTTGACCTTGTTAATTACTATCTTTGGTGTTCTGAATTCAGCTTCCAAATAAATTATAAGACAACTATTTTAATCCTACAAGCTGCAATTTATCTAGGCTGTAGAATGAGTAAAAGAAATCCTAAATTATATGTTCTTTGCCAATAGCTTCACTTGATTACTTGTTTTATATAACAGCAAGGGGGTGGAGAAACTTGCTGTGGGTTGGCAAATAAATGATTACCTGCCACATTTTAAAATTCTTCAGTGGTATCTTAGGTTTAGGAAATCCTGTTTAGGATGTTGTTTTTGGCATACCTGTTCTCAATAGCTTTAGAGAACACTTAAAACTTTTTTTCATTCTAAATATTATTATCAATATAGAAATGTTTTTATGATAAATACAAAAATATTGCTAAATTAAATTGCAAAAAGGAAAAAAGGATAGTCTAGTATATAGAATTCTAAATTTGGAATCCAGAATTTGCATCCTATATCAGACACTTCCTAGCTATATGATCATGGATAAATTAATTAACCCTCTGAGTCTCAGTTTCCTCATCTGTAAAATGAGAATGAAATAACTTTAATACATAGTGTATAGGATTCAGGGCTTCTCAAGCTTTTTTCACTTGGAACTCCTTTTTGCCTAAGAAATTTTTATACAATTCTGGGTACGTTGATAAATAAATATCCAGATTTACTGATAATGAATCATAAATTTATTTTAAAATAATTCTTTGGTATTTAAAACAATATGATTTTAACATTCATTAAAGACAAAAGGAAATTTATATACTGATGAGATGGATGTGCTTGTTTATTTTTACATAAAAAAATTAAATCTTGGTGGAATATTTGATTCTTCAATAAGTAGAGCATTCTATGTTTTTCAGAGTGGACTGATATTTTGATTTTATAATCATCAATGCCGAGAATGCCTTTTCACATAAATACTTAGTACAAAATGGCAGAAGTTTGTTTAGGGCCATTTCAGGAATGGCTGGAAATTCTGTTTTAATCCCAAGCCAAAATTCATTTAATTTTTTTTTTCAGGAAGCTTTTTAAATTTGTGCTGCTTGATACCTCAGTAAATTCTACTTGAACTTTTAATGGCAGATGACTGATGTTTTTTTAATTTCAATTGAGTATGGTTTATGAACCCAACTTAGTTTTTTAGAATTATAATTTGAAGGGAAGCAATGTTAAGCTTTAAAGCTTTAAAGAATAAAGATATTCTTAAGAAGGTATAAACTACTAAAGCTTAAGCTTGCACTAAAACTTTTGAGACTTACACAGACATTGTCTGATGATGTTTAAAGTCTTGGTTTGCAATGATGACAATAATTTCCATCTTCCATAAGGAAATTCAAGGAAAGTTTTTCATTTTAAAAAATGTCTATCAGATTTAAGTTGTCTACAAAACTCATAGGCTGAAACAAATAGCTTCCTTAATATTGCCATCCAGATGTCTTTTGTTCAATTGTTATTGTTAATTATCAAATAAAATAGGATTTCTAAATAACCCAAGTAATTTCTCACATTACTGTCCCAATCACTATGCTCTCCCCTCCTCACCACTCTTCCTTCTTAATGGAGAAAAAAAAGAATATAGAATGATCTCCTTTTCTCTCAAATTCAAAAGATATTGATATGATCCCAAGACCCTCTGTGTATTTACCAATCCTTGAGTCCTCTAGAGAGCTACTCAATCAAAAATCCTGTGATATATTCATTTTAACCTGACTTTTGTTTTACTGGTTTTCCCATAGAATTAAAAAATAACTTTAGTGATAATGTAAGGTACTAATAGCTCCTTTCAGACTGAACTCATTCATGAACTTTCAATTAAAACATTTTAAAAAAATTTGAACTTAGCAAAAACCAAATAAAATAAGCATTTTCATATACATGGTAAAACACAAAAAGGAATTATATATGAAACTCCTAATTTCTATTATATGTGTGCAGTTGGCTTTTCTTTTAAACATATAATGAATTCAATGGGGAGGAATGAGTATTTATATAGTATCTAACATGTGCTAAGGACTTTACAAAAATTATCTCACTCCATCCTTACAACAATCCTGTAAGAAAGATGTCATTATTATCCCTGTTTTAAAATTGAGGAAACTAAGGCAACAAAATTTAAGTTACTTGCTTGTGGTCAAACAGTTCATAAGAATTTGAGGCTGAATTTGAACTCTGGTGTATTCTGACTCCAGGCCTAATGCTCTATTCACTGTGCACCACTACATTCCTCTAACATACCCAGCAACCATCTCGTCTTTCTACAGAGATCTGAGGCAGCAGGGTAGGAAGTTCATCATTATTTCCAATAATAAAGCATTCATAGAATTTTAATAAATTACAGTTTTATCAAGAAACAGTAATGATCAATATATAAATTAGCCACTTTTGTGATCATGGGCACACGAGCCTCCACTTCACCTGTAAAATAAGAGTGGATTAGATGAATTCATGCTCCAGTGCTACGATCCTAGCACCATTCAATATTAAGTCCCATTTTCAGGATTTTCTATAATCCTACTATAAAAAGTAGTGTTCTAATTTTTTCATATGAAGGACAAAATTTATGTGAATGTCTTAAATTTGAAATAGGGTCCTATTTATGGAATACTAGACACTAGGTGAATCAAATAATAGTATTGGTAGAAGTTTCAGCTAAGCTAAATATCCTAGAAGCATAGAGTATGTATTACCTAGATGTATTTCCTTTCCTATAGGGAGAAGGAATTTATGTGGGTAGCTAGGTGGTACAGTGGATAGACTGCTGGGCCTAAAGTCAGGAAGACTTCTTGAGTTCAAATCTGACCTCAGACTAGTTGTATGATTTTAGGCAAGTCACTTAAGCCCCAGTTCCTCATGAGTAAAATGAGGTGGAGAAGGAAATAGCAAACCACTCTCATATCTTTTTTTTTTTTAATTAAAGCTTTTTATTTGCATAACATATGTATGGGTAGTTCTTCAACATTGACCATTACAAAGCTTTCTGTTACAAATTTCCCCCCCCCTCCCCCTCCCCTCCCCTAGATGGCAGGAAGTCCACTACATGTTAATTATATTAAAATACTTGACAAGTCGAATATATGTATACATATTTCCATACTTATCTTGCTGTGCAAGAACAATTGTATCTACATGAACAAAAAATATCTGAGAAGGGAAACCCCATGCAAGCAATCATCGATATAGAGCATGAAAATGATATGTTGTAGTCCATATCTCATATCCCTCTCTCTGAGTGTATATGGCTTTCTTTACTGAACAATTGAAACTGGTTTGAAACAGTTCATTGTTGAAGAGAGTCATGTCCATCAGAATTGATCATTATATAGTCTTGTTGTTGCCGTGTACAATGATCTCCTGGTTCTGCTCATTTCACTGAGCATCAGTTCATGCAAGTCTCTCCAGGCCTCTCTGAAATCGTTCTGCTGGTCGTTTCTTACAGAATAATATTCCATAACATTCATATACCATAATTTATTCAGCCATTCTCCAATTGATGGGCATCCAATCAGTTTCCAGTTTCTAGCCACTACAAAAAGGGCTGCCACAAACATTCTTGCACATGTGGGGCTCTTTCCTTCCTTTAAGATCTCTTTGGGATATAAGCCCAATAGAAACACTGCTGGGTCAAAGGGTATGCACAGTTTGATAACTTTTTGAGCATAGTTCCAGATTGCTTTCCAGAATAATTGGATCCATTCACAGTTCCACCAACAATGTATCAGTGTCCCAGTTTTCCCACATTCCCTCCAACATTCATCATTATCTTTTCCTGTCATTTTAGCCAATCTGACAGGTGTGTAGTGGTACCTCAGAGTTGTCCTAATTTGCATTTCTCTGATCAATAGTGATTTGGAGCACCTTTTCATATGACTAGAAATGGTTTTAATTTCTTCATCTGAAAATTGTCTGTTCATATCCTTTGACCATTTATCTATTGCAGAGTGGCTTGAATTCTTATAAATACACTCTCATATCTTTGTAAAGAAAATCCCAAATAGGGTCAATGAAAAACAAAATTATCCTTACATATAAGAGTGAAGGTTTCCTTATTATTTTTTGCTCTTCTATTTAATTAAATATATTTTGCTTTGAATTAGTGAACTTTCTGGTTGGGGAGTTATGGTTCTGAATAGTTGTTAGTGTAACTTTCAAAGAACCCACAATTGAGGGGATCTAAGGGTATAAGCTAATGTAATAGGGATCTGATATATGGTAGACACCATCAGCTTGCTAAAATGGCATCTCCACATTGGGAATGTGAAGGAGATGTTTCCTTAGGGATCATGATAATATATGAAAGAAATGTCTTAGGAAGACAGAAGGATATATGACCCTTCTATAACTGGTTTAAGTTGGCTTGCCACATGGTTAAGAATAACCTTTTTCCACTGGCTATGTGGCCAGACCTGTCTCCATCCTCACAGGACCCCGAGTCAGCACCACTGCCTTTTTGCCTCATTGTCCTTAGAACACAGAAAAGCTGAACATGTATTTAACCTGTATTTACCACATGAATGTTTTCTACAAATAAAATAAGTTTTCTGGTTATTTTATTGAAGATATAGTCATAAACTTTTAATACAGTGCTATGAACCAATGACTCCTGAATTTTTATGGAGAGCTAATTAACTTTAAGCATTTTTTGATGAATACAAAATTAGATTATTGTTTGGACTGCCTTGGAAAATACTTTGGAAACTGTTGCTAATTCAGAATGCAACCTACTTTCTTAGAAGGGTTAGCTATATGGCATATATTATTAAATTTTTATCTGAAGATAGAAATGATTGTCTCTTCATTTTCAATTCAATTTGAAAAATATTGAGTAAAAGCCTGTTTTGTGCAGCACTTCGTACTAGATGCTGGGGCAAATATAAAGTTTAGATAAGACAAGTTCCATAACAAAATGAAGCTTATGTCTTGAAGAGAAATACCGTTGGCAGTGCAACTTCCAAGACCTCTCAGATAAGACCTCTGAACTAATGAATCACCCTTCAATCCTCAGCTGATAGTAACCTTGAGGGCCTATTAGCAAGCATCATTGGCATCCATCACATTCCAGTCCCCAGAAGATAGTATAATTCATCATTTATACCGCTATTTAAGTTCTTCCACTCCCCAAAAAAGGACAAAAAAGAAAAATAATTCTACTTCCTTTTTTATTATTGTCAATTTTCCCTTCAAAACTCTTTGTTCTATGTATCTCAGAACTACTTGTTTTTGATCCACTGAAACTACTTAAAAAAAAAAAAATCATCGCTATCTTTTAAGTGACTTACCCAGAGTGATACAACTAGTACATATCTAAGGTTGGATTTGAACTCAGGTCCTCCTGATTACAGGGCCAGTGCTCTATTGCTACATAACCTTAATCACTGAATGGGTGTAGAACTGTTGAAGATCTCAGCTTAAAAATCCTGGGTCTCCCACTGCATCCAGGGCTATCTCCAGTTGTCCTGATCTTTATCTGGCCACTGGACGCAAATGGTTCTGGAGGGGAAAGCCAGGAAGATGATCTTGCACAGCCCTCTTTCCCTTAAACCCAAGTCATTTGCAGGTCATGGCATCACCTCCCTGATGTCATGGTCCTTTTTGAAAATGAAGGACAAACACCAGCCATTCCCCAACTGAAGTACTGCTGTTCCTTTGAGGAGAAGGGCCTGTTAAATATATTATTCTAATAAATACCTTTACTCAGGAGACAATTTGAGCCTTAAGTCTTTAAAAATGATCCATTACACATATACCCTCAACACTCAACAGTCTGGTAGGAGGTTGTGAAAATGGAATGGGAGGAGGAGAGGGAGGAGAAGGGAGAGAAGAAAGGAAGGAAAGTAAAGGGGGAGAGTGGGAGAAAAGATTAAAATACAGAATAATTAATGAATGAACTAATGAACAAAATTTGTTATGCACTTACTATGTGCCAAGCATAGTAGGAATTGCTGAGAGATACAAATGAAAACAAGACAGTCCTCTTCTAACTGGGGTTAGGAAGGGAGCCAGAAAGGGGCAACACATAAAAGAAAATTCAGCCTCAGAGCCCAGAAATTCTGGATGGCAATTAGGGTCATTAGGGTGCTCAGCCATGATGACACTTTTTGACTGGTTCCCTTTTAAAGAAGCACAAGAGTCATTGAGTTTAGAAGATAATTACTGACTGGAAGTATAACAAGAAACCTCATACTAGTATTTGAATAGGGTTTGAAAGGATGAAAAAAATTAATAAATATGGGAGATTGGAGAGGTGGAGAAAACATGTTAGGCAGAGAGAACATTGAGCAAAACTTTACACTCAGCATGTTTGGAGGAAGAGGGAATTATGCAATTTGATTAGAGTATAGAATATGCGGAAAGGAGTAATATAAGAGTGAAAGAGGCTTGTCAAGTTTGTGGCTATCCTCATAGTGATTCACGATACCAGACAGTGGTTTTTTGGTTTACCGGTTTGTTTTTGTTTTTGATTTTTTTTTTTTGCCCAGATCTGTGATTTTATTACTGCAAGGAATTTTTGGGAAGTAAATTCCTTCTCCCCGTGCAAATGTTAACAGTTCACATCTTAGAAAATTGCCTAGTATAGGCTTCAAAAGATTAGTACATAATGGTGGTGATGTTTTTTTTTTGTTGTTGTTGTTTGTTTTTTTTTAACATGCTAACCAAACCCTACTTGAGGTTTGTCACTGCTTGTACAATGACTTTGTTCTTGATAGATGTATTTTTTTTAATTAAAACTTTTTATTTGCAAAACATATGTATGGGTAATTCTTCAACATTAACCCTTACAAAGCTTTCTGTTACAAATTTTTCCCCCCTACTCCCTACCCCTCCCCTAGATGGCAGGATATCCACTACATGTTAATTATGTTAAAATACTTGACAAATCGAATATATGTATACATATTTCCACACTTATCATTGTTGTGCAAGAAAAATCGTATCTACAAGAAAGAAAAATCGTATCTACAAGAAAGAAAAATCAGAAAAAGGAAACACAATGTAAGCAAACATCAATAGAGAGCATGAAAATGTTATGTTGTGGTCCACATTTCACATCCCTCTCTCTGGGTGTATATGGCTTTCTTCACTGAACAATTGGAAGTGGTTTGAAACATCTCATTGTTGGAAAGAGCCATGTCCATCAGAATTGATCATCGTATAGTCTTGTTGCTGTGTATAATGATCTCCTGGTTCTGCTCATGTCACTCAGCATCAGTTCATTCAAGTCTCTCCAGGCCTCTCTGAAATCATCCTGCTGGTCGTTTCTCACTGAACAATAATATTCCATGACATTCATATACCATAATTTATTCAGCCATTCTCCAATTGATGGACATCCATTCAGTTTCCAGTTTCTAGCCACTACAAAAAGTGCTGCCACAAACATTGATAGATGTATTTCTAAAGCACCAATATTATAAAATACAATATTAGCTGTAAAATGCTTCTTGACATGCCTGGAACATAGTAGGAACTTAATGTTTACAACTTCCCCTATTTCCAGAAGGTCTTAGATACTAAAATTAATTTCCTTTTAGCCTAACTATATCTCAAGGGTTTTTTTTTTCCTTTTGTGGAAATGATGTATAGGTTTTAATGGAGAAGATAGAATAATTTGGACATGTTTTAAGGACTGATACCTTCTTAAAAATTGTAATATTAATTCTGACACATTTATTCAGTCATCATGAACATCATTTGACTTTTTTGAGCCTTCTTTCCATCTGTAAAATGTGAAGAGGAATATTAAATAAAATGATAAGGGTTATAAAGATTAATGTTTATTTGTAAAATGTTTTAAAGATGAACATTGCTCATATGAGAATAGAATTAACAGCTATGTGATGTTATAGACTGGAATTACTAGCTGTATCAGGGAGCTCTTTTTCATACAGGCTCATTAAATTCATTATAATCACATGTCAAACTCTCCAAAAATTTTCAATTAACATGCATGTTTTACAGTTTGTTCATCCAGCTCCATCATATTCCTTTAATTATGTTTCAATGTATATAGCATTGCATCAAGCTAATTAATATCATATTTTATTTTATAGGTACAATTTTAACTTGTATTTTAGAGATATCCAAAATTCTGAATGGCACTTTGTAAACCTCTATTATAATAGCGTAAAGGAATTATCTAAGCAAATTATCTTGATAAACAGATCTTAATATCTATTTTTAGATTGCAGCAACCTAGAACACAGTTGTTTGAAGCTAAAATTGTTTAATTCACAGTTTAAACTTAACCATTAGCCTGTGAAAGTAATGGCTAAACTATTTTTAAAATTAATGTTAATATTTAATTTCCTGTGAAAATTCCTGGCAAAATTACACAAGAAAATCATAAATATTGATCTATCATATTTATAGCTTACTAAAACAATGCTAAAAATTCATGTGATTCCATTATGAAGAAATTTGCTATAAATAGTAAGTGGCAGGTTGGGTGATAAAGACAATCTTATTAAGTCACTGGGTGCTTAGATAACCTTCATGGACAGCATCCCATCTAGTAATCACTACTCTAGAATCAGTGGAAACTTGAAAACTGAAGTGACTGAAATTATGTTTCAAGCAGATTCAAATAGTTCTACTTACAGGTATATGTAGTTAAGGATGTCCTCAACTTGTAGCATGGAAGTGCCTACTCTCTCCCATCTTTTCAATCATCTTACACTTTATTTTCTACCATGCAGTCTTTGATCCAGTTGCACTGCCCTCCTTTCTGTTTCACAAATAAAATACTTCTCTAGTCTAGGGACCTTTCCTTGGGCTGTCCTATACAGCTGAAATATTCTCCTTCCTCAGCTCAGCCTACTGATTTCTCTGGCTACCTTCAAGTCCCCAATAATTTTCTATAGGAAGTCTTTCTCATAGCCTCTTAATTTTAATGCCTTCCCTCTCATTTTCTATTTTATCTGCACATAACTTGTTTGTATATATTGTTTGCCTCTTGTCTCCCACATGAGATTCTAAACTCCTTGAAGACAGACACTATCTTTTGCTTCTTTTTCTGTCCCCATGGGCTTAACATAGTATCTGGCATACAGTAGACACTTAATAAATGTTTATTGATTGACTGACTGACTTGTGAAATCCTGATTATAGTTTCTTATTATGTTATAACTTTATTCCTAGTTACTTACTTATTTTTTCTTTGACCTGAAAATACTGGATTTTGGCTTTAATGTTTCAGAGTATATTCAATTTAGGAGTTCTTTCAGGATTGATTCAGTGATTGATACATTCTTTCTATTTTCAACTTTCGTTCTGGTTCTGATAATTCTGGGTGATTTTCTTTTATGGTTTATCAAAGTATGATAGATAGTTGTTTGGTTATGGTTTTCTCAGAGTCCATTGATTTTTTTATTATTAAAGCTTTTTATTTGCAAAACATATGCATGGGTAATTTTTTGACATTAACCCTTGCAAAACTTTCTATTCCAAATTTTTCCCTCCTTCCCCCCACCCCCTCCCCAAGATAGCAGGTAGTCCAATATATATTAAATATGATAAAATATGTGTTAAATCCAATATATGTATACATAGTTATACAGTTAATTTGTTGTACAAGAAAAAATGGATCTATAAAGAAAAAAAAACCTGAAAAGGAAAATAAAATGCAAGCAAACATGAACAGAAAGCGTGAAAATGCTATGTTGTGATCCACACTCAGATCCCACAGGCCTCTCTCTGGGTGTATATGGTTTTCTTCATCACTGAACAATTGGAACTTGTTTGAATCATCTCATTGTTGAAGAGAGCCATGTCCATCAGACTTAATCATATAGTCTTGTTATTGCCATGTATAATGATCTCCTGGTTGTGCTCATTTCACTTAGCATCAATTCATGTAGTTCTCTTCAGGCCTCTCTGAGATCATCCTGTTAGTTGTTTCTTATAGAATAATAATATTCCATAAAATTTATATACCATAATTTATTCAACCATTTTCCAGTTGATGGGCATCCATTCAGTTTCCAGTTTCTAGCTACTACAAAAAGGACTGCCGCAAACATTTTTGCACATGTGCATCCTTTTCCCTCCTTTAAGATTTCTTTGTAATATAAGCTCAGTAAAAACACTGCTAGATCAAAGGGTATGCAGTTTGATAACTTTTTGAACATTTCAGATTTCTATCAAGAATTTGGATCCATTCACAGTCCTGTCAATAGTGTATCAGTGTGCCAATTTTCTCACATCTCCTCCAACATTCGTTATTATCTTTTCCTGTCATCTTAGCCAATCTGACAGGTGTGGCGGAGTATCTCAGAGTTGTCTTAATTTTCATTTCTCTGATCAATAGTGATTTGGATCACCTTTTCATGTGACTACAAATAGTTTCAATTTCTTCATCTGAAAATTGTGTGTTCATATCCTTTGACCATTTATCAATTGGAGAATGGCTTGAATTCTTATAAATTTAAGTCAATTCTCTATATATTTTAGAAATGAGGCCTTTATCAGAACCTTTGAATGTAAAAATGTTTTCCCAGTTTATTGCTTCCCTTCTAATCTTGTCTGCATTAGTTTTGTTTGTACAAAACCTTTTTAACTTGATATAATCAAAATTATCTATTCTGTGATCAATAATGATCTCTAGTTCTTCTTTGGTCACAAATTCCTTCCTCCTTCAAAGATCTGAGAGGTAAGCTATTCTATATTCTTCTAATTTGTTTATAATATCACTCTTTATGTCTAGATCATGAATCCATTTTGACCTTGTCTTTGTACACAGTGTCTAATTTCTTCCATACTAGTTTCTAATTTCCCCAGCAGTTTTTGTCAAATAGTGAGTTCTTATCCCTAAAGCTGAGGTCTTTGGGTTTGTCAAACACTAAACTACTGTAATTATTGACTATTTTGTCCTCTGAACCTAAACTATTACACTGATCAAATACTCTGTTTCTTAGCTAGTACCAAATGGTTTTGATGACCACAGCTTTATAATATAGTTTTAGATCTGGTACAGCTAGGCCACCTTCATTTGCTTTTTTTCCCTACCAATTCCCTTGAAATTCTTGACCTTTTGTTTTTCCAGATGAATTTTGTTGTTATTTTTTCTAGGTCAGTAAAATAGTTTCTTGGGAGTTTAATTGATATAGCACTAAATAAATAGATTAGGTTAAGTAGTATTGTCATCTTTATTTATGTTCATTTGACCTGTCCAAGAGCACTTGATATTTTTCCAATTGTTTAGATTTGACTTTATTTGTGTGAAAAGTGTTTTGTAGTTTTGCTTATATAGTTCCTGACTTTCCCTTGGCAGTATTTTATACTATCGACAGTTATTTTAAATGGAACTTCTCTTTGTATCTCCTTCTGTTGAATTTATTAGTGATGTATAAAAATACTGATGATTTATATGGATTTATTTTGTATCCTGCAACTTTGATAAAGTTGTGGATTATTTCTAATAGTTTTTTTTTAGTTGATTATCATATCATCTGCAAAGAGTGATAATTTGGTTTCCTCATTACCTACTCTAATTCCTTTAATCTCTTTTTCTTCTCTTATTGCCAAAGCTAGCATTTCTATTACAATATTGAATAGTAATGGTGATAGTGGACAACCTTGTTTCACCCCTGATTTTATTGGGAATGGTACCAGTTTATCCTCATTACATATCATGCTAGCTGATGGTTTTAAATAGATACTACTATTTTAAGGAGCAGTCCATTTATTCCTATATTCTCTAGTATTTTTAATAGGAATGGATGTTGGATTTTATCAAATGCTTTTTCTGCATCTATTGAGATAATCATATATTTTTTGTTAATTTGGTTATTGATATAGTCAATTATGATAATAATTTTCCTATTATTGAACCAGCTTTGCATTCCTGGTATAAATTCTACTTGGTCATAGTGTATGATCCTGGGGAGAATGTTCTGTAATTTCTTTACTAATATTTTATTTAAGATTTTTGCATCAATATTCATTAGGGAGATTGGTCTATAATTTTCTTTCTCTATTTTTGTCCTACCTGGTTTAGGAATCAGTACCATGTCTGTGCCATAAAAGAAATTTGGTAGGAATCCTTTGTTCCTTATTTTTTTCAAATAGTTTATATAGTTTTGGAGTTAATTGTTCTTTAAATGTTTGGTAGAATTCACATGTAAATCCATCTGGTCCTGGGGATTTTTTCTTAGGGAATTGATTAATAACTTGTTCTATTTCTTTTTCTAAAATGGCACTATTTAAGTAGTTTATTTCCTCTTTGAGTCCCTTGATTTTTAAATTATCAGGGCAGCTAGGTGGTACAGTGGATAGAACATCAGCCCTGAAGTCAGGAAGACCTGTGTTCAAATTTGATTTCAGACACTTAACATTCCCTAGCTGTGTGACCCTGGGCAAGTCACTTAAACTCAATTGCCTCAGTAAAAAGCAAAAAAAAAAAAAAAAAAAAAAAAAATTTTTTAAAA
>JAJPUD010000376.1:195622-207291 GCA_023553655.1 Myrmecobius fasciatus | reverse complement strand
CTTGGTATGTGGTGTTAGATGTGGGTCAAGCCCTAATTTCTTCCACAGTAGTTTCCAGTTTTCCCAGCAGTCAAAATTATCTTTTTTTTTGTTCAATAATGATTTCCAGTTCTTCTTTGGTCATAAATTCCTTCCTTTTCCACAGATCTGAGACCATACCTTTTTGGTTGTAAAAATCACTATTTTTATATTTAGTTGGGGGTTTGATTTTTTTTTGTATTTCTGGTTTTTGTTAAAGTTTTATAATCAATTCATTGACCTGTTATTTCTTTTATAGATGACAATAGAGATATAGATTTACGGTTATGGACTACTTTGATTACATCCCCCAAATTTTGGTATGTATTTTCATTGTTGTTACTGCCTTTGATAAAATGATTTATTGTTTCTATACTGTTTTTGTTTTTTTTAGAATTTAATTATCTAGTTTCCACTTAAATCTGATTTCTTTTTAAAATCTTTTGTATTGGTTATGTTGTATTTTGGTCAATAAAGGATGTGCTTAATACTTTTGTTTTTCTACATTTGTTTATGAGATTTTTATATTCTACTAAATGATGCCATATAAAGCTGAAAATGTTTCTACCCCTTTTAATTCCCATTTACTAATCATCAGAGATTCATCATATCTATTTTTTCCATAATTCTATTCAAGCTCTTTTCTTCTTTGCTACTTATATTTTTTATCAGATTTGTCTAATTCTGAAAGGGACATGTTGATATCCTCAATTATTATAGGTTTGTTGTCAATTTCCCTCTGTAATTTGGTTATTTTTCCCCTTTAAATATATACATGCTATCTCTTTTGGTACAATGTATGCTAAATATTGGCATTATTTCATTCATGCCTTTAAATATAATGTAGTCAAATTTTCTTAAGCTTTACTAAGCAAAATAAATTTCTCCTTTTCAGCTTAATACTCATCCATTCTATATCAGTCTGACAAATCTCAAGCCTCCCCTCTTATATCTCAAATCCCTTTTATTTTATATTGTAGCTTTGCTTCTGTTTCCTTTAGGAACTCTTCATTCTTCTTAACTACTTGGAGTGTGAAGAAACAGTCTTCAGAGTCCCTAAAACAAAAAAATAAACTATGCTTGAAACAGAAATGATAGTCACTTCACTTTGACAGAAATACAAACATTGCTCTATTTCTCCTAATTTGCATAGTAGTTGAGATGTTCATTTTTATATCTTTTAATTACTTGTGAGTATTTTAAAAAAACCTTCCAATAAAATAAAAAGTAAAAATAGTTAGAATTAAAACATTATTTCTGGAGGAAAAAATAGAAGGAAAATAAATAAATATATTAGGAAGAAAACCTTACCCAAACAGTGAATTTCCTGAAAAATATGAATCAGTCAAAAATCAATGATTCTATAAGTCAATGAGAATTGCTTGACAAAATAGGAAGAGAAGAGGAGGACAGGAGTATATCTCATCCCTATTTCTTTTCTGGCTAAGCTAATGCTACTTCCCACTTCTATAGAATGTGTTCACTTTTTCTATACACATTCTCTCTATATTTTTTCTATATATTCTTTAAAAAGAAACCAATTTTTAAAAAACATTCATTGAGTATATGTGTGTCCTTGGGAAAAAAAAGTAAAAGCAGCTAAACAGAAGACTATGGTTGCCTGGAAACAGACAGATAAGAATATTCTCTTTCCAAATGATGGAATTTCTACTCACTGTGAGCTAAAGAAAAACCAGACTTTTTGTTTATCATATATTATTAAACTCCCCTAAGGGAAAGATCCTGTGATCCATCCTGAATTCTCTTAAGCACAAATGAGCCAATGATCTGGTAGAGTAGAAGAAAAAAATATGGTAATACTAGTAATAACAATGATAATAGTAACAATAGCTAGCATTTATATAGCATTTTAAGGACTGCAAAATGTCTTACAAAAATTATTTTATTTGATGCTCACAACAACTCTGAGAGGTAAGAGCTATTATTCTCTCCATTTTTACAGATGAGAAAATTGAGGGAAACAGAAGTTAAATTACTTACCTATGGTTATAAAATGTTTGAGGCAGGATTTAAACTAAGACTCCAAAACGTATTCACCAGGCCATATAGTTGCCTAAGAGGTAAATAATAGTAAGGACACAGATGCCTTAACTAAATTATTTTAAAAATAAATATTTTTATATTTTTCATATACTACTTATTTTCTTATGTGCCTCTTCTCTCCATCTTCCTGCTTCATAACAAAGGGAAATTGTCAAGGAAAACCAACCTAGACAAAAACTATCTGAATCTTTCAGGGTTGATAGCCATCATTACCTGACCTTTGGGCTCAATATTTCTAATTGCTTTTGTTCTAAGATGAGTTGCTTCTTATCTTTATTTTTTGTTTTTGTTTTTTGTTTTACATTATTGTACTAATTGTATGTGTTATACTTAAATTCTGCTTACTTTGCTCTGTATAGTTCATACGAATATTCCCAAGTTTCTTAATTTCTCACAATTATAATTTCTTATCTTGGGTAATAATATCCCATTTCATTATATATCACAACTAGTTCAACCATCCCTTAATCAATAGACATTTCCATTTTTTTTTGCTACCACAAAAAGTACAGCTCTGAATATTTTGTCTTCCTTGGGATACAGGTGCATGAGACATTTTGTTTTAAGATATAAAATAATGAAAGCCCAATAGGGTTTAAATTCTTCTGCCCTTCCCCTTCTGCTAAGGGTACCTATAAGTACCATACCAAATGTGCACTAACTTCAGTCATAAGGGAATTTTACCTATAGAGAGAACATTCAGGATCTTTTTCTCATACGTTCTGATTCTTAATACTCCCATCACTGCTTAGTAGAAAGCCTCACTCAAATAAGGGACTTCCTGAAAAACAAAACAAAGCAGTCAGAACTCAATGATTTTATAATTGACCAAGAAAATTAAGAATGACTTTACAAAATAGGAAGAGAAGGGAGGTGAAGAGGAATAGGCCCCATGCCTATTTGCTGAGAAAGAAAATGATAAAAAACTTTTTTCCCCATTTGTTAACTCACTTCAGCCTGTATAGCTATTTTTTTTTCCTAAAGAGTATGTTCACTTTTTATATTTGCTTTATGTTCTTTAAAAAGAAAGAGCCTCAGAGAGAGAACCATCTAAGACCCCCAGGGAGAATCACCTGAGCTAAAATTTGTTTCATGTTTAAGGTGTCCCCAAAAAACATGGGAGAAGAAAGGTACTCAATATGCAATGCAACTGAGATATATAAGATTATTATTTACATCATATATAAAAAGATATATTCATACAAGAGATTCAAACACACTCAAAAAAACACTTAAGCAAGAAGCAACAACTTAGAACCACTGTTATAATTTCCCAGGCTGTTGATACTTAAAATATTAAGCATTTTGTGGAATTAGTGGACTACCATTTCATCTTCAGTTTATCTCTGCTCTTTCCTGACAAATTCTTTCAATCCTCTAGCAAGCTAGAATAAGAGCTGAGTTCATCTTCCTGGCAGTAGTTAGCATCTTTGATATAGCAATTTTTCCTTCTTCTAATGAGGTTAGACTGAGCAGTCCAATATCTCTGGACCCCTTATATGCAGGGTATATGTCCTTTATCATGTGCCTGAAACTTTTGGGATACAGAAAGGTACCAATCTTTCCCTGTACTTCTTCAGAGCAACATTCAAAAATTCTGGATGTGACCTACAGAGAAGAAAATAAAGCTGCATAGTAGGGATTAGTCCCTTTATCATCTACTAAATAAGCCACAGAAGAGTTTATTGACCAAATTCTTGGTGTAGACACCTCCTGCCTCCGCCTCTGGACTAAAGAGCAACTAAGAATATTGATTTGTTATACTAAATCTTTTGTATTTAGTGATGAACCAATGCATTTGGCTGACCAAGTGGTCAAGGTAGCTCCATGAGATGCACTCTAATCCATTCCACTCCATAAATTAGTTGGTCAGTAAGATATTGGCTCCTAAATTTTGCTCCCTGCTTTTCTTTTTTAAAAAATTAACTTTCCAATTAGCAAGAATTGATTTTCTTTCCCTCCCACTTCTTCCTCCCCAATTTAAAAAATAAAAATAATACCTGTGTAATAAATATGAGCAAAAGAAATGACCATACATTGACCCATACCTAACACCCTATAACAAGATAAGGTTGAAATGGGTTCATGATTTAGACATAAAGAGTGATTTTATAAACAAATTAAAAGAACAAAATATAGTTTACCTCTCAGATCTGTGGAGAAGAAAGGAATTTGTGGCCAAAGAAGAACTGGAAATCATTATTGAATAAAAAAATGGATAATTTTCATTATATTAAGTTAAAAAGTTTTTGTACAAACAAAACTAATACAGAATAAATTGGGAAAACATTTTTACATTCAAAGGTTCTGATAAAAGACTCATTTCTAAAATATATAAAGAATTGATTCAAATTTATAAGAATTCAAGGTACTCTCCAATTGATAAATGGTCAAAGTATATGAACAGACAATTTTCCAATGAAGAAATTAAAACCAATTCTAGTCATATGAAAAGGTGCTCTAAATCACTATGGATCAGAGAAATGTAAATTAAAACAATTCTGAGGTACCACTACACATTTCTCAGATTGGACAGGAAAGGACAATGACGAATGTTGGAGGGGATATGGGAAAACTGGACACTAATACATTGTTGGTAGAATTGTGAATGGATCCAACCATTCTGGAGAACAATTTGGAACTATGCCAAAAGGGCTATCAAACTGTGCATACCCTTGGACCCAGCAGTATTTCTATTGGGCCTATATCCCAAAGAGATCTTAGAGGAGGGAAAGGGACCCACATGTGCAAAAATGTTTGTGGCAGCCCTTTTTGTAGTGGCAAGGAACGGTAAATTGAATGGATGTCCATCAGTTGGAGAATAGCTGAATAAATTATGGTATATGAATGTTATGGAATATTATTGTACTGTAAGAAATGACCAGAGGATGATTTCAGAAAGGCCTGGAGAGACCTACATGAACTGATGCTAAGTGAAATGAGTAGAACCAAGAGAACATTGTACACAGCAGCAAGAAAATTATACAATAATCAATTCTGATGGATGTGGTACTTTTCAACAAAGAGGTGATTCAGGCCAGACTTTGATGAAGACAGCCATTTACACTCAGAGAGAGGACTCTGGGAACTGAGTGTGGATCACCACATAGCATTCTCATTCTTTTTGTTGTTTGCTTGCATTTTGTTTTTTTTTCCTCATTTTTTCCTTTTTGATTTGATTTTTCTTGTGCAGCAAGATAATTGTATAAATATATATGCATATATTGGACTTAACATATATTTTTACCATGTTTAACATATATTGGATTATTTGCTATCTGGGGGATGAGATGAATAGAAGAGGAGGAAAATTGAAACACAAGGTTTTGCAAGGGTTAATGTTGAAAAATAATCCATGCATATCTTTTGAAAATTAAAAAGGTTTAATAAAAAATGACCATATTGTCCATGTCTAAAAATGTTATATCTCATTCTGCATCTTGAATACATCAACCTCTGTCAGGAGGTAGGTAGCATAATATGGATGGCTATTGCACTGCTAAGAGTTCTTAGACCTTTTAAAGTTATGTCTTTTTAAAGTTATTATATATATATATATATATATGTATTGCTCTTCTCATTTTTCTCACTTCACTCTGTACCAATTCATACAAATCTTCCAAGATTTCTTTCTTGTCATTTCTTACAATGCCATAGTATTTTTACTACATTCATATGCTATAATTTGTTCAGTTAATCTGCCAATTGATGAATGGTTCCTTAGTTTCAATTCTTTCTTGTTAGAAAAACTGTTACAAATATTTTTGTACGCAGGGGTCCTTTTCCTCTTTCTTGTTAGAAATATCACTAGTTCAAGATTTAGTCACAATTTGATGACTTTGGGGACATAATTCCAAATTGCCTTCCAAAATGGCCTGATGAGTTCACAGTTCTAGCAATAATGCATAATGTAATGTTTCCCACAATTCCTTCAACTTTTGCCATTATCCATTTTTTTTCTATCTTTGCCAGAATGATGAATTAAAATTAGGTGGAATATCACTGTAGCTTTATTTTGCATTTATTTAATTATTAATGCTTTGGAGTGGTTTTTTGTTTTTGTTTTGTTTTTTTGCTGAGGCAATTGGGGTTAAGTGAATTGCCCAGGGTCACACAGCTAGGGAATGTTAAGTGTCTGAGACAAGATTTGAACTCAGGTCCTCCTGAATTCAGGGCTGGTACTCTATCCACTGCACCACCTAGCTGGCCCCAGTGGTGTTGTTTTTTCATGTGACTACTGAAAGGTTGGATATTTTCCATTGAGAACTGCCCATTCATATACATTGATTATTTATAATTGGAAAATGGTTCTTATTTTTATAAATTTAAATTAATTCCTTGTTTATCTTAGAAATGAAGTTTTATCAGAGAAACTTATTGTAAAATTTTTTTTTGCTAATCATCTAGTTTTCTTCTAATTTTAGCTTTATTTGGTTTATTTATACAGAAACTGTTAAATTTCATATAATCAAAATTGTCCATTTTTTCCTGTGTTCTTCTCTAAATCTTGTTTAGTCATGAACTCTTTCCCTATCCATAGAACTTAATGAAAATGTCTTCATTGTTCCTTTAAATTGTGTATGATATAATACTTTATATTTAAATCAGAAATCCATCTGGAGTTAATGGAGGTTTATGGTATGTATTTTTGTTTTAAACTTAATTTCTTAACAGTTTTTTAGTTTTCCCAGTAATTTTTGTCAAATAGTCAATCTTTACTTAAGCAGCTTGAATCTTTGAATTTATTAAATACTAGCTACTAGGTTCATTTGCTTTGTTTGGTATGTTATGTACACGATATCATGGATTGAGTTCTTCTATTTTTCACCCAGTTCTATGTCATTTTAATGATTAAAACTTTGAAGTGTATTTTGAAATCTGTTACTGCTGGGCACTTTCATTCCTATATTTTTTCATTATTTTTCTGGATTTTTAAAAAAAATTTTGTTCCTCCAAAAGAATTTCGCTATTATTTTTTTCTAGTTTAAAAAATAATCCTTTCATAGTTTAATTGGCATGACACTGAATAAAAAATTAATTTAGGTGATAGAATAATTTTTATTATATTGACTTAACCTTCTCAAGAGTGATGAATATTCTTCTAATTACTTAAGTCTATTTTTTAATCATAGACATATAATTTATGTGTGTGTTTATAGAAAGAACTCCCAAATATTTTATGTATTCTGTAGTTATTTTAAATGGAATTTCTTTTTTCTATCTATTCCTGCTAGATTCTGGTGGTAATATATAAAAATGCTAATAATTTACATGATGAAGTTATTATTTCAACTAATTTTTAGTTGATTCTCTAATATTCACTAAGTAAATATTATCTTCAAAAAGTGATATTTTTTTCTCTTGTCTATGTTTATTCTCTGCATTTTTTTCCTTGTCTTATTGTCATAGCTGACGTTGTAGCAGGGTATTAAATAGTAATGGTGATAACTGACATCTTTGCTTTCCCTCAATCTTATTAGAAAGACCTTTAGTTTGTCTCTATTATATTTACATAAGCTATTGATGGAAAGGCCCACTTTTCCTTGTTTTCTATTGTTTTTAACCAAAATGAGTATTGTTTTGTCAGAAGCAATATCTATAACTATTTATTTAACCATGTAATTTTTATTGTTTTTGTTAATAATATCATCTATTATGTTGATAGTTTTACTGATTTTGAACCAATCATATATTTCTGGTATAAAACCAACTTGGCTATAGTATATAATATTGAGATATGTTATTATATATTTTATCAAAATGTTTGTGTGAATATTAAGAGTTTTTATCTATGGTTTTCTCTCTCTGTTTTGAATTTATCAAGATGATATCTATATCATAGAAATAATTTTATAAGAACATTTTTATCTCTTTTTTTGTAAATAATTATGAATGAACTTTTCTTTGAATATTTGATAGAATTTGACTGTAGCCCATTTTGTCCCTAATCTGTTTTCTTTGTGATCTATTTTATTTTATTATAAGTCATGTAGGAAATCAAAATGGATTAAGGAAAAAGTGTCATAGTTTATGAATATACCTGTCTAAAGAAAATAATTTCTTGCATATTCAATTGGTTAAAATATGTCCTCCAGGGGTCACTATTGGCTTGAATACAGTATAAATAGGTCATTGTAGATTAATTTTCAGAGAATTCCGTAACTTCAGAGTTAGTAGGAACCTCCAAAGACATCTAGTCTAACCTGTGTCTGAGTAGGAATAACTTCTGACCTCCAAAGTATCTCTTGCAATCATCTAGCTTCTTTTTGAAGAATTTAGTAATGGAGAAACTACTACATATAGAGGCAGCCTAGTTCATTTTTTAAACAATTCTAATCATTATAAAGTAATTTTTTTACATTGAGCTTACATCTGCCTCTCTTCATTTTCCACACTGTAGCCTTGGTTCTGCCTTTGGTTGTCCCTTTAGGAGGATTAGTAGAGTAAACCTAATGGGTATTCTACATGCCAATCCTTTAAATATCTGAAGAGTTTTATCAAACCTTTCATATGTCACTGTGGAGGGGTGATCAAGGGAAGCCCCTGATCAACTTAAAGAACTCATAAGGAAACACACTTTTCTTTGGTATTTTTGAAATCATCTCCTTCTGGCAAATATGGATACCTCTTCCAGCACAACCTTTAAGAGAACCAATACAATTTCTAATTACATCTCAGTGACTTCAGAAGATGCCTGTCAAGATGAACTGGTCAATTCACACCATGATGGGACAGACCATATGGGAGAAGGTCTCCCTTTGTGCTATAAAAGGGAATATAAAGGGAACCAAAATATTTTTTGACATTCCATCTTCCTGTCTCTGTTCTTCTCTCTCCCTTTTCCCCCAGTACTCCCCAGATGCTGAAAAAACAAAAGAACTCAAAGTGGATTGGATTCTGGGGTAGGATATTCTTACATAATAAAAAGCTATGAATAGCTGCCTTAGTTCAGAGATATATAGATGAGAGAGACTTGCTTTTATGCCTAGGACACAAGAGAAATATTCCTGAACCCCAAGTTTGAATCCCAGGCTTGGAATATTAATGTTTGTAACCTCTCAGTCATAGGACAATATTTGAGAAGGGAATAACATTTTCTGAGGGGTAGAAATTCCTCAACCTTAGCAATCTAGAGGAGTATCTAGAATTTCCTAATGTTATCTTTCTAAATAAAAAAAGTGGAGAATTTCCTTAGTAGTATAATCCTGGACTATAGCTTTCTAGAGAGAGAAGACTGAAAACCATGATGAAAAAAGAACCTAGACATCATCTTTCAGGAAATCATCAAGGAAAACTTCCCTGATATCCTAGAACCAGAAGGTAAAATAGCCATTGAAAGAATCACCTCCAGAAAGTGACCCAAAACGAAAATTCCAAGGAATACCATAGCTAAATTTCAGGGATCAAGGAAAAAATATTGCAAACAGCCAGAAAGAAATAATTCAAATATTGAGAAGCCACAATCAGGATTGCCCAGGACCTAGCAGCTTCCACCTTAAGGAATTGAAAGGCCTGGAGTCTAATATTCTGAAAGGCAAAGGAACTTAGATTGCAGTCAAAAATCAACTATCCAGCAAAATTGAGCATTATTTTCAGGGAAGAAGATGGACATTCAATGATAACAGGTGAATTTCATTTATTTCTGTTGAAAAGACCAGAGTTGAATGTGCAAGAATGTTTGTGGCAGCCTTTTTTGTAGTGGCTAGAAACTGGAAACTAAATGGATGCCCATCAATTGGAGAATGGCTGAATAAATTATGGTATATGAATGTTATGGAATATTATTGTTCTGTAAGAAAGGACCAGCAGGACGATTTCAGAGAGGCCTGGAGAGACTTGTATGAACTGATGCTGAGTGAAATGAGCAGAACCAGGAGATCATTATACACGGCAACAACAATACTATATGATGATCAGTTCTGATGGACATAGCTCTCTTCAACAATGAAATGTTTCAAACCAGTTCCCATTGTTCAGTAAGGCAAGCCATATACACCCAGAGAGAGCAATATGAAATGTGGACCACAACATAACATTTTTATGCTCTCTATTGATGTTTGCTTGTATTGTATTTCCTTTCTCAGATTTTTTTTCTTGTAGATATGATTTTTCTTGCACAAGATAAGTGTGGAAATATGTATACATATATTCGATTTGTCAAGTATTTTAACATAATTAACATGTAGTGGACTACCTGTCATCTAGGGGAGGGGTGGGGACTAGGGGGAAAAATTTGTAATGCAAAGCTTTGTAAGGGTCAATGTTGAAGAATTACCCATGCATGTGTTTTGCAAATAAAAAGTTTTAATAATAAAAAAAGAAAAATTACACATGCATATGTTTTACAAATAAAAAGCTTTAATAAGAAAAAAATAATAAAAATAAAACTTAAAATACGGTATCAAAAAAAAAGAAAGAAAGAAAAAAGAAAAGACCAGAGTTGAACAAAAAATTTTCATCTCCAAATACAGAACTCAAGAGAAGCATGAAAAGGTAAAAGACAACTATATCTCTGTTATGGGTATACTTAGAGAGTGCAGATATAATTTAATTTTATTGTGATAATATAAAAAAATAAACTAGAGGTGGAAAGGGGATTGTACTGGAAAAAAGAGGAAAATGGAGAGAGATGGGTTTTTCTGTGTCAGTACTAGTCTTTCTAAGAACTCTAATTACAAAAATTCTGGATTCTAGTCTTCTTTCAAAAATAAGGGGATACTTCTGGGCAGTGCCAGACTTTTGGAAAGAGGAGGATACCTGAATGGCTCCAAAGCAATGAGTGACAAAAACAAAACAAAACCAAAAACTAAAGCCATGATATGGGAGGATCAAGTTATATGAATTTCACCATCAGATATTATCATGAGATATTCAAGTGTGGTGAATCTACTGGGAAGGGAATTGATGCTCTAACCATGCCAAATTTTCAGGGTAGTACAGGGTTGTACCATAAGGTTAGATTCCTATATGAGTCTCTTGGATAAAAAGGATCCATAGGAATTTCAAGGAGTTGCCCAACTAGCAATTCTGAATTTATTTCCCAAGTTGCCTAGAGAAATTCCATGAAGCAATATGGTCCTGGAAGGAAAAAAATATTCCATATAAAATTCCAGGGTATTGGTATCCAGGTCTTGAACTTAGAGATTGTTGAATTCTTATCCCCAAAGCAATTCTCAAAATTGTAACTTCCCTCTTGAGACAGACAAGTAGACATAGCCATCTCTGTTTGAACAATGCACTTATTTTTTTCCTGTGTTTTAGATTATTTTTTATTTATTTTGTTAAATATTTCCCAATTACATGTAAAAATTTTTAACAATAATTTTTAGGTTATTTCTTTTTTTTCCCTTTTTTTATTAAAGCTTTTTATTTTCAAAGCATATACGTGGATAATTTTTCAACAATGAACCTTGCAAAACCTTGTGTTCCAAATTTTCTGCTTCTTCCTCCCATCCCCTCTCCTAGAAGGCAAGTAATCCAATAACTTTTAAAAATTTTGAATTCCAAATTTTCTCCTTTCACACTGCCCTTTCCCCACCCTTGAGAAGGCAAGCAAATTGTTATCAATTATAAATTGTTATCAACTA
>JAJPUD010000376.1:153688-180049 GCA_023553655.1 Myrmecobius fasciatus | reverse complement strand
AAAAAAAAAAAAAAAAAAAAAACAGGTGGTCCCAGCTGCATACAACCCATGGCAGTTTGTTGAAATGTAAGATTTGTTAGTCCAAACTGTAGTAAGGGGTTAGTAGGCAGCAATGAGTTCCTCAGTTTTCTGCTCACTTTCACTGGCTTTCTTCCTCCAACTCCAGCACCTTCTCCCTCTGTAACTACAACAGGCCTTGGAGAGACTTGCATGAACTGATGCTGAGTGAAATGAGCAGAACCAGGAGATCATTATTCACGGCAACAACAATACTATATGAGGATCAGTTCTAATGGACATGGCTCTCTTCAACAATGAAATGTTTCAAACCAGTTTCAATTGTTCAGTGAAGAAAGCCATATACAACCAGAGAGAGGGATATGAAATGTGGACCACAACATAACATTTTCATGTTCTCTATTGACGTTTGCTTGCATTGTATTTCCTTTATCAGATTATTCTTTCTTATAGATACGATTTCTCCTGCACAAAAAATGATGCAATAACTATATATATATATTCGATTTTTTAAGTATTTTAACATAATTATCAAGTAGTGGATATCCTGTCATCTAGGGGAGGGGTGAGGAGTAGGGGGGAAAAATTTGTAACAGAAAGTTTTGTAAGGGTTAATGTTTAGGAATTACCCATACATATGTTTTGCAAATAAAACGTATTAATAAATTTAAAAAAAAAACAAAACTACAACAGGCCTTCTTTACCAAGGACTCCCTGACTAAAGGCTTTACAGCTGCTATCTCCAAGATAGTGGTGGTCCCCATTGAGTCAAGTTACTATTACAGGTGTAGCATTCAAGCAAACAAATTGCTGCAGATAAACTGTACAAAGGTATAATGGATTATATAATCCAGTTTCCAAAGTAACAATGATTGCTTTTCTTCTGACGGGGTAATTTAGCAAAGGTCATCAGAGATTTCACACCCAGGACCTTAATTTTGCTTTTAAAGATAAGTATAAGCGGGTGTTTAGGGGAGGAGTGGACAAGCACACAATTTTGGAGGTATTTTGATGGTAATCTTGTCTCTGATGGTGCAGCTGGAGTCATTTCTCTCTGCTTTGTCTACTCCTTGGGTTTTGTGAGAACCCACTTGGCAGCTGATATTGGGAAATTTGGCATGGAGAGAGAATTCAAAAGCCTGGGAGAATACCTCGTGAAAATCAAGTCTGATGGCATTGGTGCCTTGTATAAGTTTCAATGTCTCCCAATTTGGAATCTGTGACACAGCAAAAGATGTGCTCCCAGATCTGAAGAATATTTATATTGTGATAAGTTGGATGATTGCACAGACAGTGACTGCTGTGGTCTTCTCTCCCTCTCATCCAATAAGGCAGTGAATGATGATGCAGTTTGGGAATGAAGAAGGTGCTATAATGTACACTGAGCCAAGAGACTGCTGGATGAAAATCGCTAACGATAAATGTAGCAACAATTTTTTCTTTTTTTAAAATGAATTTTTTTTTCAAAACATAGGTGTAGATAATTTTCAACATTCACACTTGCAAAGCCTTGTGTTCCAAATTTTTTTTTCTCCCTCTCTTCCCCACACCCTCTCCTTTACATGGCAAGTAATCCAATATATGTTAAACTTGTGCAATTCTTCTACATATATTTCCACATTTATCATATTGCACATGAAAAACCAGATCAAAAAGGAAAAAAAATGAGAAAACAAAATGCAAGCAAATAACAATAAAAAAGTGAAAACATTATGTTGTAATCTATACTCAATCCCCAAAGTCCTCTCACCAGATGCAGATGGCTCTATCACAAGTCCATTGGAACTGGCCTAGCAAAGCTTTTTTTCAAGGAAATCTGCTCCAGAGGCATGGGTGAAGCTTTCTTGCTTGTTCTGTATGATGAATTGAAGAAAGTAATCTAAGTACATCCTAACTAAAAATGGAACCAGTGAATATGGATTATAGAGAATATTTAATTAAACAGCATTTCAGATCATTGACCTTTAAGAAATTCCTGTTGTCCTGAGGTACCACTACACACCTGTCAGATTGGCTAAAATGAGAGGAAAAGATAATGATGAATGTTGGAGGGGATGTGGGAGAACTGGGACACTGATGCATTGTTGGTAGAACTGTGGACAGATACAACCATTCTGGAGAGCAATTTGGAGCTATGCTCAAAAAGTTATCAAACTGTGCATACCCTTTGACCCAGCAGTGTTTCTATTGGGCCTATATCCCAAAGAGATCTTAGAGGAGGGAAAGGGACCCACCTGTGCAAGAATGTTTGTGGCAGCCCTTTTTGTAGTGGCTAGAAACTGGAAACTGAATGGATGCCCATCAATCGGAGAATGGCTGAATAAATTATGGTATATGAATGTTATGGAATATTATGGTTCTTTAAGAAATGATCAGCAGGATGATTTCAGAGAGGCCTGGAGAGACTCACATGGACAGATGCTGAGCGAAACGAGAAGAACCAGGAGATCATTATACACAGCAACAACAATACTATATGATGATCAATTCTGATGGACATGGCTCTCTTCAACAATGAGATGTTTCAAACCAGTTCCAATTGTTCAGTGATGAAAGCCATATACACTCTGGGAGAGGCTTATGGGATCTGAGTGTGGACCACAACATAGCATTTTCATGCTCTCTGTTGATGTTTGCTTGCATTTTGTTTTCCTTCTCAGGTTTTTTTTTTTTTTTTCTTTTTTTCTTGTAAATCTGATTTTTCTTGTAC
Organism: Myrmecobius fasciatus; assembly: GCA_023553655.1. NCBI lineage: Eukaryota > Metazoa > Chordata > Mammalia > Dasyuromorphia > Myrmecobiidae > Myrmecobius > Myrmecobius fasciatus. The sequence continues at coordinate 177,321 of JAJPUD010000376.1, read as the reverse complement.
AGCAAGATAACTGTATAAATATGTATACATATATTTGATTTGTCATATATTTTAATATAATTAATATGTATTAGACTACCTGGCATCTAGGAGGGGGGGTGAAGGAGGGAAAATTTTGTAACAGAAAGCTTTGCAAGAGCCAATGTTGAAAAATTACCCATGCATATGTTTTGCAAATAAAAAGCCTTAATTAAAAAAAAAAAGAAAAGAAAAAGGGACCCATTTATTGTTATCTATTATTCATATAGTGGAACTGATGATGATTCAGTACATTGGTTCTATTGGGTTTTGGAAAAATAACAGTTACTGTGGGTCCAAAGATGCAGATCAATTTACACCATCTAGTTTATTTTTTTTATTTTTTTTTCTCTTTTTTTATTATTAATACTTTTTATTTGCAAAACATATGTATGGGTAATTCCTAAACATTAACCCTTACAAAGCTTTCTGTTACAAATTTTCCCCCCTACTCCCCACCCCTCCCCTAGATGACAGGATATCCACTACATGATAATTATGTTAGAATACTTAAGTCGAATATATGTATAGTTATTGCCACACATCATTTTTTTTGTTCAGGAGAAATCATATCTCTAAGAGAGAATAATCGGATAAAAGAAATACAACGCAAGCAAATATCAATAGAGAACATGAAAATGTTATGTTGTGGTCCACATTTCACATCCCTCACTCTGAGTGTATATGGCCTTCTTCACTGCACAATTGTATTTGGTTTGAAGCATTTCATTGTTGAAGAGAGTCATGTTCATTAGAACTGATCCTCATATAGTACTGTTGTTGCCGTGTACAACGATCTCCTGGTTCTGCTCATCTCACTCAGCATTAGTTCATGCAAGTCTCTCCAGGCCTCTCTGAAATCGTCCTGTTGGTCGTTTCTTGCAGAGCAATAATATTCCATAACATTCATATACCATAATTTATTCAGCCACTCTCCAATTGATGGGCATCTACTCAGTTTCCAGTTTCTAGCCACCACAAAAAGAGCTGCCACAAACATTCTTGCACATTACACCATCTAGTTTAAATGCTCTTTTGTAGGATCATAAATTTGTGTTTAAGTATTAATTTAAAAATCATATCTCAGGGGTAGCTAGGTGGCACAGTGGATAGAGCACCAGGCCTGAAGTCAGGAGGACCTGAGTTCAAAACTGGCCTCAGACACTTAACATGTCCTAGCTGTGTGACCCTGGGCAAGTCACTTAACCCCAATTGCCTCAGCAAGAAAAAAATAATCATATCTCCCATTTGTACTTAAGTATTATATATACTATTTTGAACAGCTGACTATTTGACAATTATAATGATTGGCTGCTGATCTGCTGTAAAACAATAAATTCATAAAAGACTCTAAAAAAGAAAAGATCCCCAAATAGAGCTATAGTTTGTGGCTTGAACATAGTTATAAGAATTTTCTAGCCCTAAGTCTGAAAGAAGATTGGAACAAAGACCCCAAGCTTGGTAGGAAATTAAGGTTAAAAAAAAAAGTTAATAACTATGGGCTCTACTTATTTGATAATGTATTTTGTGTTTCAAGAGTTTAGAGAGGTTCTCCTAAAAGCAAGGTTCTCCTTTTGGAGAAGAAAAGTATTTAATAAAGTTCTGATAATTGATAAGACTATTCATTGGAGAAAAAAAAATTTTTCCATCATCAGATATAGAGTGATTAAGGTTTGAGTCTTTCTAAGAGAGCTGAAATTTAAGCTTCAGTCCCCTGAGCAAATAAATAAATATATATATAATATGTGTATGACAAAGCCTACTATTCTTCTAAGATAAGGATTCTTAACTTGGCATATGTCAAATTGTTTTTAAAAATATTTTGATGACTATACTTCAATATAGTCAATTTTCTTTCTACTCCAAAGTATTTTATTTTATGCATTTGATTCTAGATCTCCAAAGGTCTGGACACAAAAAAGACTAAGAACACCCATTTAGGAGAAAAAAGTAGAACCTCAAGTGAGGACTCCAGCAGAAGCTAGCAGCTACAACTGAAATAAGCTGTGTGCCCAGGAAAGCCATGCTCAGCTACAACATGGAACCAGTGGAGTACAGTCAAGCTGGGGCCATGGAATACCAACAGGGAGCAACAGCCAATAGAGACTACATAACATTCCCTAGCAGAGACTCTACTGGCAGAGACTATACATCCTGCAAAAAAAGGGGACTGTAGAATGATGATCTCACCAGAAAATATATATATATATATATATATATATGAGCTTGTAGCATCAGAGGCACGAGTTAGCCCTCCATCCCATGCCCTAACCACATATATTCTCTGAGTATGTGTTTCTCTGTTACAATATTCTAGGTGTGTCTACCTTTCCCACTGCCAATGTGAAAAATATGGGTTGCTTTCCCTTTCAAATTAAAAAAATCACCCTAGAGACCCCTAGGTGGCTCAGTGGATAGAGCACCAGCCCTGAAATCAAGAGGATCTGAGTTCAAATTTGACTTCAGACACTTAATATTTCCTAGCTGTGTGACCCTGGGCAAGTCACTTAACCCCAATTACCTCAGCAAAAAGCAAAAAAACAAAAACAAAAAAAAAAAAAAAACAAAACCACCCTAGGTTCAAAGTATTCTGGATCTGTATCCACTTAAAACCATAGCTCACAAGTTCTTATTAATGTGTTTACTTTTACTAGTCAGATGACACAATTAGTTCAAAGCAAAGACATGAATGATATATGAAATATGAATGAGATGAAATAGTATATAGAGAAAAGTAGGCACAAAATATTCCCCACAAACCTATGGCACACTCTTCCATGACTACCCATACTAAGCTGTGAAAAAGGTGGTGGGTTTTTTTTGTTTTTTGTTTTTTGTTTTGGAAGTTCAGTAGCCACTCTCTGTCTCCACTACCGATCAAGCTTTGACTTGCTCCAATTTTTTTTTTTTTTCAGACCTGGGTATCCTATAGAAAAAGCTAGCCAAGTGTTCTCTTTGTTCCCAGGGGCTCAGCATATTGGGGTCAGACCCAGGGTGTTCACAGGAACATCTTTAACTTAAGTACATCTCAAAACTTCCTTGCTCAAGCAATCACCCAACAACCTTAGCCTCCCTCATAATAGGGATTACAGATCCATACTGCCAGCATGCTTGGCAAAGAGCATCTAAAAATCACCTCTAGGTTCTAACATAAATGCCATTTGGCTTCCTGTTCAAAAAACTTCTATAAGTTTACAATGTAGGAATCATTCTTGACTCTTCACTTTCTCTCCTGCTCCATATTAAAATAATAATAGCTGATATTTATAAATGGCTCTTTTAGGTGGGGCAATGGGTAGAATGCTAAACTTGGAGTCAGGAAACCTTAAGTTTAAATGTTCTCTCAGACATTTATTTTCTCTATGATCATGGGCAAGTCACCTAACCTGTTGTCTCAGTTTCCTAATCTGAAAATGAGGATAATAGTAATGTCAACTCACAGGGTTGTTGTGAATTACAAATGACATATCTGTAAAGCACTTTGCAAATTCTGTGTGTGTGTGTGTGTGTGTGTGTGTGTGTGTGTGTGTGTGTGAATCACTTTTCAGTCATGTTCAGCTCTCTGTGACCTCATTTGGCTTGGCAAAGATAGTCACTTGCATTTCCTTCTTCAGCTCATTTTACAAATGAGGAACTTAGGTAAACAAGGTTTAATGGTTAACTGATTTGCTCAGGATGGTACATCTAGGAAGTGTTTGAAGATGGATTTGAACTCAGAGACTTGAATCTTCCTGACTTCAGCCTATCACTCTATCCACTGACCACTTCACTGCTTTTTGCAAATTTTGAAGTACTATATAAATGCTAGCTATGATTATTATTAATGTTTGCAAAGAAACATGCATTATCCTATTTGAGTTTCACGACAACACTATGAAGTACTATAGGCATACCTACATTTTACAGATGAGGAGATGAAGGCTCAGAGAGATTAAATGACTCATTCATGGCACATAGCTGATAAATATCTGAAGTAGAAATCAAATTTAGTTAAAATTATTTTAACGCAAATAATTAAAATTACTTTAGTGGCTTTAAATTTTAAAATGTTCAGACTTGTTTGATATTTGAGACCTTACCATTTCATTTTTTAAAGTTTTGCAAGTCTATTTTCAAAAGTCATGGTTTTGTTAAGATGTTATCTAGCTAGTATTAGTTTTGTTCTATGAGTTAAGGTATATAATTAAAATTCCCAATGCATATTGATTTAATTGATATTACTGTGCAGTTTTTGGTTTTGTGTTTTTCTTGATTTCGCAAACTGAAAACATAAGCATTGCATTAGTTTTTCTGGCTTGGTTTCTATTTAAAATATAATATAGACTAAAGAAATGAGGAACTATGGATTCTGAATGTACCCTATACTGGTAGACATGGCCTCTTAACTGTTTTTTGTTATTGTTGTGGTTGCCAAGGAATGTCCAATGGGGTTAGCTATATCAGGAAATGACTCTGTTAAAAAAAAAAACTTAACCAATTAGAAAAAAAAACCTGCTTTCTAAAAACATACAAAGGGGGAACAAGATTTGGGAAATGTGTAGTAACCAATGATAACACAAAAAATATGTCACAAAAAACTCAGAAGTGTTAACAGTAAAATAATGATGGTATATGTTTTATGCTATGATACAGACTGAAGTTCTATTATTTGGGTTTTTGAAACATCTGCCATCAGAGCCAAGTATTGTAGAAAGTGTGGGAATCCCTAACAGGATGAGAGTCTTCCCTTTCCGGCCAGTAGAGGCCAGCAGCAGCCGGTCACAGGAATTGGCTAAAGGAATAACCAGAGGTTAATAGCTTCCTCTATTTCCCACTGGGAAAAGGAGTATAAAACATTAGCCAGACAAAACAAACACATTAAGGACAATGCTGCTGAAGCACAATTTGAAGCAATGAAATCTCAGTGTCAGAAACCTGAGAATGACAATATTAGATAGAGCTGCTTGGCCAAAATATTAGGCTGCTCTTAGCTTAGTAAGCATCAACCACTGTTGTTATTTAAACCTATATTTTATAGGAATTTTGTTTATCCCGGGGAATTTTAGTGTCACCAGTTCCCAGGAATCAGGCCAGTTCTGGAGTCTAATGCACAGGTTACTCAGGTTATCCAGGTCATTTCTATATTCTAGAGCCCCAGCCTTCAAACTTTTTTGATCAGGTATCTCATCAGCAATAAAATTCTGTGCATGCAGCCCAATATATATTATAATTACATCTTACTGTACTAATATACTATGTGCCTTATAAAACATATACAAAATGGACTTTTTAAAAAGGTGAAATAAAATTAAATAAAAATATTCATATATTAAAACTTTTTTATTTGTTAATGATAAGTAAAACTTTTTTGTAGGCCACTAGTTGGCAGAGTGGATAGACTGTTGGACTGGAGTCAGGGACACTCCAGCATTTTTTGCCAAGAAAACCTCAAGTAGGGTCTAAAATTATTATTTCTCACTGTTCACTGTCTTGGAGTCCAGAGCCCATTGCATTCTCAGAGGCATCTCCTGCAGCCAGAAAGTGAAGAGAGGATGAGAATACTGGAGAATGATTTACAGAGGCACTTGTGCAGCTTCTACTTAGAGTAATTGATTAGGTCAGGAGATGGGAGGGGATAAAATGAGGGAATGTTAGGTTTAATGGATGAAGAATAAGTATGTTTGTCTTGGAGACTCTTGACTGGAATGGGCAGGATAAGAGTGACCCATCTTCTCATCTAATGATGGGTTGATCACACACCACCATCTGAGGTCATACCACAGAGCCCAAGGGTAAGGTTATAGTCTTCACTTTGGAGACCACTAAGCAGTGGTTAAACTCACATAGAAACAGTTACTAATTCATGGGCTATATGGCTTTTAACTGTTATCTATGTTTCATTATACTTTTATTTGTTTAGTTAAATATTTTCCAATTTTATTTTAATCTGGTTTCTACTTTCCCCATGGTTTGACACATCTGGTCTAAAGGACTTTTCCTATCCCTGCTGCCTCTAGGCAAGGATAAACGTCTGTAGAGTGAAAATAGAATTCATCTTTCACTTCTCCCAGGAGAGCATCTGGAGTTTTTCAGGTCAAGTTTAATCATACCATTATATCCACTGTGGTCAAGACTTATTTTTCTCCTTTCTGCTGTAATAAATATGTAGGAAGAAAAGTAACAAGGGAGACATCATTTTCATGATATCAACTTCAATGGTAAACACCACCCACAAAGAAATAGGCATGACATATCTAACTACTGATCAAGAGATCAAGGAAAATTATTAGGGATTACAAGATCTTATGTTATTAAAGGTTATTCAGTAAAATCTTTTTCCTTTATCATAATTTTTACCGGCTAAAAGAGGAAACAAAATTAGGCTGCTAACATTTGAACTTCACACTAGTTTGTGTTGATATTTTGCCATTACCATGAAATTTAAAAGCTGCTTCAAAATAGAACAAGAAAAAAAAATGCTTTATAATTTATCCTATCTAGCATGTATTAGATTACCTGTCATCTAGGGGTGGGGGGCAGGGGGAGGGAAAGGAAAAGCTTGGGAAAAAAAAAGTTTTTTTGCAAAGGTCAATGTTGAAAGGTCACTCATGTTTTGCAAATAAAAAGCTTTATTAAAAAAAAAAATGCTTGTCCTATTGTGTTGCGGAAAAATGTGACCATTGTCCTGATGACCCCTGAAAAGGGAATATTCATTGTATTCAACAATAAGGCGTTATTATGAGGAGGTAGAATGAAAACACAACACATGAAAAAATTAAGGGTTGAATGACCAATAGGATAAACATCTCAGCCCTGCTACCTATGTAATTTTAAGTCTTTGTACTGTAACATAATTTAAGTATAAAAGCCATGTCTTTAAAAAGGGGGGAGGAAAAGTGGAAAAGCAGGGGAAGTGGTTACTCCCTAAGACAATAATATTTTATTAATATTAATATTTTATTTTATTTTAAACAATAATATTAAATACGGAAAGGTTCAAGATACCTGAGAATATCCTTTTATCTCTCTTGGTGAAATGCTTTAGAAAAAAACCAAAAATCCCAAATGAAATATTCCTTCCTAATTTAGAATCACATTTCTCACATCATTTAGATAATTCTGCTTTGAAAGGTAAGAGACTTAGTTACTTGTTAATTCAAAGCTATTTTCTATTGTGTCAACTAGGTGACCCAGTTTGACCTGGAGTCGGGAAGATTAATCCCCCTCTAAATGTCCCTAGTTAAGTTACTTAACCTCAGTCTCAGTTTCCTTATCTGTAAAATAAGGATAATAGTAATACCTATTTTTGGCTGCCAAATGAGGTAACATTTTATATAGCGTTTTACAAGTGCTGTACAAAATGCTTTTGTTGTTCAGTCATTTTTTTAGGCATATCCAAGTCTTTGTGACCCCCTTTGGGGTTTTCTTAGCAAAGATGCTGGAGTGTTTGCCATTTCCATCTCCAGTTTTTATATATTGACTCCAGACCTAGGATCTAAACACTGAGCCATCTAGCTGCACCCAGATATATAAGTATAAAAATATATAAATGCTAAGTATATTACTAACGAATGTTTACTTTATACTCTATTTTCCTATTCAATCTAATAAATATGTATTAAGTGAATAGTTGAGTGAAAAAACATTTGTTAAGCCCTTATGTGTACCAAGTACTGTGCTAAGAACTAGAGATACAAATATGAAAGAAAAGATAGTGCCTGTCCTCAAAGTTTCTAATGGGAAAAGGGGACCTTATACATCAGGGAATAGGAGATTTTGGCCAACTTCAGCACATAACTAAAGAGCTCAAAGATGCTAATTTCATTTTGCTTTCCTGACATAAAATAACACTTATTATATTGCAGTGAAATTTGGTCTATGAATAGAGTTTACGGAAATAGATGCTGTCCTGAGAAATCATTCAGGGAACTTCTATGCTTGTGTTCCATAGTCATTTTACTTCAAAAAATATATACATATTGAATCCTTCAAGGAAGGTGATGTGGTTTAGTGGAAAGAGAGGTAGGCCTAAAGTCATGGGAGTTCTGAGTTCAAATTCTGCCCCTAATACTTTCTATGTGACCCTGGTTAAGTCATTTCTCCTCTGGGAAATCTTAATTCTGAATGTGTAAAATGAAAATAACACATGGACTATCTAATTCAAGGAGATTTTGAAAGAAGAATGATTTTAGAACCTTAGATGATGCTTTCTGCTAAATTTAGATAGTATTTTCTGCTAAACCATGAGCTCTCTTTTTTTATTTTTATTTTTTATTTTTTTGCTTTTTGCTAAGGCAATTGGGGTTAAATGACTTGCCCAGGGTCACACAGCTAGGAAGTGTTAAGTGTCTGAGACCAGATTTGAACTCAGGTCTTCCTGACTTCAGGGCTAGTGCTCTAACCACTGCTCCATCTAGCTGCCCTGAGTTCTCTTTTTAAAAAATTAAACTGCATTTCATTTTCAGATGAAATGTTCTCATTCCCATCTCTTCTTCTCAACCCCACCAATACCATTAAAAAAGCAAGATAAACAAGACTCCTGTTGTGAACATATATCGTAATGAAAAACAAAATGCCACATTACATCCCAATCTGACTCTGAGGGTATCACTTCTCTATCAGGAGGAAGATCACATGTTTCATCTTGAGTCCTCTGGAATTGTGGTTGATCATTGTGCTAATCAGCATTCCTAGATCTTTAAAAGTTGTTTGTCTTTACAATATTGTCTTTTTTGTATAAGTTGTTCTTCTGATTCTGCTTACTGCATTCTCTGAAACCATCTCCTTCATCATTTCTTACATCATAAGTGTTACATCACATACATCAATCATGGGTTCTTAACCTAGGATCCATGAACTTAAAAAAAAAAAACCCAACCATGTTTTATTCCTAGATATTGTATTTTATGCATTTAAAAACATTATTCTGAAAAGAGGCATACAAACTTTACCATACTGCTCAAAGTAACGATGAAACTCACCAAAAAGGTTAAGAATCCTTGTGCTAAATCATATTTTCTGTTATTTGGAAATATATTTCTTTAAGACAAAGGAATTTTAGAATTTATCCATTCAATACATATTTATTGAGTAGGGTGGGTACTTTTCTGTCTACCTAATATAATTGCATCTAATGTCTGGACTTTGGATGACAACATATAATTCAATCAGAAGTGATGAAACAAAGCATCAAGGGAGAAAAAAGATAAAGAAGTTGATAGTAGTCAGGGCAGGGAGAGTTTCTTTCTGCATTGGCTCAGCCTGTGCTTAGTCCCTGCTTCATGAGCAATAAGCTAATTATACTGTATTACAGTCAGAGGGTCCTGCCACTGATGGAAAAGCCTGGGATCACAAGTCCATGTCCTATAATAAGAGAAAGTGCGAGTCTTAGGTCCAGTGCTTTTAGCTAGTGATTGACTCTATTTGATGTCCTTAGTTGAACATCACCTAGAAACTATGTTGGATTATCCAAATTCCTCCACTTGCTTTCAGGATGAATGACTTTTAAACCATTTGTGCATTTTGTAGATATTTAACTTAGTTAAAATTATATGATAAAGTCCAAAAATCCATTTAGTCTAATAAGTGTAAACTGTAATATTTTTTAGTTTGCCGAATGTAAATGAACAAGTGAGTACAATCCATCTATATTGTAGAACTCTGACTCTTCCCTCAGGCTATCTTGAATACCACACGTGACACATGACTATCTAACATATGGAGCAAGTGAGGGCAGAAGTACCAATCCATATGCTAAATACTAGTAAAGCTTAAATTTTTTTTAGATACAAATAAATATAAATAGAAATTGTAAGATTTTTCTTCCTATATCCTGATGTAGTTTCTCAAATACCTCTTGGGATGGTACTTCCTATTTTGGAGATAATTGCTGTAGAAAACATTTGGGTATCTATTTCCTTATATTTTTATTTAACATAAAAATAGCTTTTTAGCCTTATATAGTTATAACTTTCTTTGTTTCCTCTATGCCCCATGCATTATCTTCAACATATGGTAGCTCAATAAATGTTGATTAATGAAGATGATAGCTCTGTCATATATAGATAGTAAATTCAGTGAAAATACTTGTATTCCATTAAAATACTTATTAATTTCATTTTAGATATTGTTGTGGGATTTTTTTGCCTTACATTTTCTAGATAAATGAGATGATTGTGATTACAATCATATTTCAGAAATATTTGAGTTTATTCAAATGGAGAATCATTTTTATTTCTTTGTAATGGTTGTTTTTGATGCATTTATGAAAATGAATATAATTCATTTTATGTAATATAGTAGATAATAATATGATATAAATGAATTATATAAAATGTTTAACTTTAAATAACAGAGAATTGTATACTGCTATCTTAGATTCATAAATAAAGTTCTTGAATTCATTAATTCATTTAATAAAATTGAATATGTGTTCGGTACCCCTGCCCAAGTTATATTTAAGAAATAACCAAAATTTGCCATAAGTACAAAAATGAAATTGAAGAAAGACATACTTAAATTTAATAAGACAACTCCCCAAAACTTTAGATTAGAAGATACATAGTAATATATATTTCAACATATATATCTTCCTAGTGACAGGCTTGCAAGAGGAAATGAAAGGTCTTTTTAAATCATTTCATTTGTAACATGAGTTTACTGTCCTTTGTAATTTACACTTCTCTGTATGGAAACATCTATCTTTTTGAACAGTAGTCTTTTTTTTTTTCTCTGTTTACATTCATTTTCAGTAATCTGAAATGTTTGCTTTATTGGAAAGGATACACTGTGACTAACTCGATTCCTGTTAAGCAGATGCTTCTGTTACATGCAAGAATACTCAATACTAGCTCAATGTGTTTAGAAGGTTTTTAGTTTTTTAATCTCACTGTAGTGCAGCTACAGAAATTCACATATTTCTGATTAGTACTGAGCAGCGCATTAATTTTGCTTCTATTCATTATTGCTGTATCATCCCTTCTTGTATTTATTTTTGGCGAAGGATAACTTTTTGTTGTTTTGGTTTTTTACTGGATATTGTTAATACCCCTTAATACCCAGAATGTAGCAGGCTTGTAAAACAGACACAAAGGAAAAATTGTGCAAATAGTATATTAATTTTTTTCTTGGTATTTATTTCATTATTTTCTTACTCTTTCTATACAAGCTTTGCTTTCTTTTCTTTCTTACAGACTTCCAATAGTTTAGTATTCTTCTACCAGCAGCACTGCAATTAAGTATGAATCACTGAGAATGCTACCACCACCACAAAAAAAAAAAAAAATCAAACTGAACATCATGTAATTATGATAATCAAACTTGACCTGAAGAAGAAAAAAAAATACATTTTTTCCTTTTGCAGAGGTGGGGGACTATGGGTGTGAAATATTGCATATATTGTCAAATTTAATTATATGTCAAGTCATTTTGCTGAACTGTGTTTTTTTTTTCCTCTTCTCTATTATAAGGGACAGTTCTCTGGGGGAGGGGAAGGAAAAGAGATATATTTGGAAATGAAGATGATATAGAAATAAATGCTAAGCATAAAAATATTTTAAGAAAAATATAAATCATCAGCTTTGGAGTTTTTGGGCATTATAGGAGAAATAGAACAAACAAAAGACCAATTCTTTTCAATTGTCTCAAAATTCAACATAAGTTAACAGATTCTTGTCATAAAATAGCAAAACCAAAAAAAGAATTACAGCAACAATCCACTTACCTGAGATGATCTATCTCTCTCTCTCTGGAATATGGCGAGGAATTGAGAAACAGGGCTAAACTGAAATAGATGTCTCAGAGTTCCTGAAGTAAAATCCACATTCTCAATTCATAGGAAAGTCCCTGAAGCTCTTATTCAGAGTAAATTTACTCTTAAGTCCTAATAAACTTAATTCTGTGGAATCCACAGATCAGAAACAAAAATGAAATATAATGGCATAAAGGAAAGGGGATGTTGGGGCAGCTAGGTGGCACAGTGGTTAGAGCACCAGCCCTGAAGTCAGGAGGACTTGAGTTCAAATCTGGTCTCAGACACTTCCTAGCTGTGTGACCCTGGGCAAGTCACTTAACCCCAATTGCCTCAGCAAAAAGCAAAAAAAAAAAAAAAAAAAGGAAAGGGGATGCTACTTGAAACGGACATCTGGACAACAGCTCCTCTCCCTACTCCACAGCCTCTCAAAAAAGATTGGCAGTCTCATATCCAAAGAAGACACCCTAGACTATAGGAGCCAGTAGTCACCTAATATTTAGCAGGGACAAACATTACACAAATAAGCAACTGCATGGGAATTCCAGACATTTGTAATGATGCTTTCCAGCCATCAGGATAAAGTTAAATTGAACTCAATAGAGTATATTTGGCCTAAATAGTCATGGTGTTTTTGTTTTTATTTTTTAACACAGATGAGTATATCTTATCAAAGACTTTCATATCTATTGAAATAATCATGTGGTTTGAGTTGAGTTATCTTTGCCATTTAGAGGATAAATTATTCTAATTGCTTCTCTAATGTTTAACCATACTTGTAAGCACTTCCTCTGGAATACCTCCCCCAACATACTCATACTGGTGCATTGGGTTCTCAGGGAACTACCTATCTTAAAATTTAATTAGTCAGGGTGGGAATTTCCAGATGATTTAAGTACAAAAGCCAGCCAGGAGAAACTGAGAACTACTTTCTTAGTCTTGACACATCCTTGAGGTAGATAAGTTGTGTTCCATTGAATCAGTTCTGTATTCTTGCTTAAATATCCTTGAAATGATATGACTAAGTAAACTCCCTTCTATAATCTACTAGATAGTATATACGTGTCCTCAGGGCTATGGATGGTAAATGTTTAACAACTCTCCATAACATACTTTTATGTTTAATCTGCATTACTGCTATTTTCTCCATCACTTTCTTAAGTCTAGACAAGCAACAAAACAATAACTCAAACCCTGATTTGTAGTTATTTGCTGATTTCTGAGATGTAAATGGCCACAGTGAAAAATAGTTTTCAGGAGCTGGTCCCAGCATGCTTCTGTCTCATTTCATTCCATTCTTGAAACTAAAATACCTGAGTCAGGTTTGGCCTTCAATATTTGGTGATATTAAGCCAGATTGGAATGAAATGAGATACAGAAGCATACGTCAATCTTGAGGGGGAAGCTCCCGTCTCTTCATGAATCAGGTAGGTGATGTAGTGAATAGTGTCAGGAAGTCAGTATGAATTCAGAAAGAGCTGAGTTGAAATTTAGCCTCAGATATTTATTAGCTGTGTAACTCTGGGCAAATCACTTAACCTCTATTTGCCTCAGTTTCCTCACCTGCAAAAATGGGAATAATAATAGCTCTTAGCATAAAGTGTTATTATATGGATCAAATGAAATAAAAGCTGTTTAAAAATGTTTAGCACCGTACCTGTCACATAATAGGATGATATAAATGCTTACTAATATTCATGATCTGGCTTTTGTACTTATAAAACCTGGAAGCTACATTGGTGGTTCAAGCCCTAGCCAATTTTATTTTCCATGATAATTTCAATAGCTTCTGGGAAAACTAGCTTAGCCGGAATTGGTTGGATATTGCCCTTACAATACAGGCATCCAGCCAGAATATTCCACTGATATGATGTTAAGAGGAGACGCCACTAGCATATTGGATGGACACCTTACAGTGAATTTAGTCAGTAGTCAAAAAACATTTATTAAACACCTACTGTGTGCCAGATACTATGCTATTTATGAGACTATATGGATAAGAGTCACATAGGATTAACAGGAAGAAATGAGTTATGATCTGTGCTGTGGAAATAAATTTCTAAATTGATGAGATCACAGATCCATTTAAATATTTGAGACTATTTCTTACATATTTATATGGGAACAGCTTGTCTTCCCCAATAGTACGTAAGATCTATAAGGGTAGTGACTGTTTCATTTTTCTTTGCATTCCCAGATATGGTAGGAGCATTATCTACTATTAATGTGTTTGGAACCCATAGCAGGAAGCCCCATTATATACCTAGAAATTAGCAAGCCTGGCTTAAGAATACTGGAAAGTCGGGGCAGCTAGGTGGCGCAGTGAATAGAGCATCAGCCTTGAAGTCAGGAAGACGTGAGTTCAAATTTGGTCTCAGATACTTAACATTCCCTAGCTGTGTGACCCTGGGCAAGTCACTTAACCTTAATCGCCTCAGCAAAAAGCCAAAAAAAAAAAAAAAAATACTGGAAAGTCTCTGACACAGAGCCTACTTTTCCCTAAAAAGGCAATGAAAATGTCTACATAAGACTAAATTGGTCCAGGGGACTAAGATCAAACAAAAGTATATTGTAGAAGTACTCAGCTGGGCTTTTTAGATTTCCTTCCCAGTGCCCTGTGAATAAACACCATACTGACTAGAAATGCCATTATTTGGAAATTCATTGATATAAGCCATATTATATGCTGAATATCATTTTCATGCTATTGTCAAATAAATATATGGTCTATGAGTGCTTCATTTCAGCCCAGTCCTCAAATTTGATTCCACCTAATCAAGCTTTTACCCAGAACTTCAGAAATAAGCACAGTGCATGGCACATAGTAGACACAATGTTTACTGGTGGATAGATTGATTATAAAATTGTAGAGACATTCATACATGGGGGTTCAGGAATAATAAGTTTGTCTTAGGAAACATCTTCTGGGTCTGCGTCTTTCAGATGAGGTTAGATGAGTTCATCTATACGATCTCTTACAATTGTAAAATTTTATGGCTTATGTAAAAGGTTACTTTCAGACTCTCTGACAGACATTTTTAGTTAGTAGAGATTGGTAGCATAAGCAAATAACACCTACGATTTTAACCACAAGAATTCAAGGAATCCCTGGCAGATTTATTCTAATATTTATACATTTTATAATAAGGAAAATGTATATCTTGATTTATTAAAGTGATATATACATATATATATATATATTTGAAAGGCAATAAAAAAGTCCAATAGCATCGGTTATTATTTCCTTCAAAATCATGTAGGCTGATTCTAAGGACTTATAATTCTCTACAATGGGCATCTTAAACTTAACATTCAAAACAGAACACATTATCTTCCCTCCCTCCCTCTTATAACTTCCCTATTTCTGATGAGGGCAGAATATCCTTTTAGTCATCTAGCCTTGCAATATTATCATTGTCAACTCCTCATTCTTGTCCCAGAATTCAATAAGTCGTCAAATCTTTCTGTTTCTATCACCATAACTTCTTTCCACTAACATAACCACAATAGTAATTTAAACCCTTGCCATCTTTTCCTTGGATTATTGTAATTAATGTCTCTGTCATGTCTTTTTCTACTCTAATGTCTCCTCTACAATGCTGCCAAAGTGATTTTCCTATAGTGGAGGTCTAACTATGTCACTCCCCTACTCTAGAAATTCTAGCAGCTCCCTATGACTTTCAGGATAAAGCACGAGGTCTTATGTTTAGTATTTACCTTTCTAGTTTTCTTACCCTTCACTCCCCCTCCATGTATTATGTAATGCAGCTATACTTTCCTTTTTGCTCCTCTTTTTATATAAAACACTTTCTCCTCACTGGTTGTTCTACTTGCCTGGAAGGTACTCCTTTATTTTCACCTATTGGAGCCCTCTGGCTTTTTTCAATAGTTAGCTGACACACTACTTTCTGTAAGAGGTCTTTCCTGATTCTCCTAGTTTTGAGTGCCTTCACTTCTAATGTTAATTTATATTTATTTTGCATGAATTGTATATATACTTAAACATATACATGTAGTCAGTTCCATTAGAATGTAAGTTTCTTGAGAGTAGGGACTGTTTTCACTTTTTTATCTCCAATGCTTAGCACAGTGCCTGGTACATATTAGGTACTTAATAAAAACATGTTGATTGGTTTTAAAGGATGTGAATAGATTCAGAGTACTTTAAAATTGTAGCTGAGTAGGCAAAGAAGGCTTCTCTAGAACAGTGTCTTCAAATTTCTTTTTACCTCATTTTATTGCTCCCCATCAATAAAAACATTTTGAGTATATGTATATTTGCTAATTTATAAGTTACATACATGTACAAATATTCATAATAATTATGTATATTATAAAGTACAAAATATAAATGTCAAAGGCCAAGATAAAATTTAAGAATGTTTTATCCTAGAGTTATTGGGAGCCACTGGCATTTGTTGAAATACTATATGTAAAGCTCTTTGTGAACTTTATAGCATTATATTAGTGTTAGCTAGTATTTTTGTTACTGAGTATTAAGTAATATAGTCAGACTTGCATTTTAGGAAAATCATTTTGGCAGTTATGTGAAAATACTTACAAAAGGAAAAGCAATCAGGAGAATATTGAAATAGTCCAGACCAAAGGCAATGAATCAGGATGATTGTGTGAGGAGTAAAATGGAGAGAGATTTGAGAGGTGATGTGGAAATACAGAAAACAACATTTGTGAGTAGGAGTTGTCAGTAAAGGAAGACACCAAAGTTCTAAACCCACTGACTACAATGATGATGGTGTCCATGGCAGAAATGGGGAAGTATTGAAGAGGGGTGGGTATGCAAGGGAAGATACTGTAATAAGATCTGATTACAACCCACTCTTGGGGACTCATCCTACATGACTCATCCTGTCTCACTGAAATACTCATCAGCTACAGTAAGTAGCAGAAGTTAATTTAGAAGAAGAGCTTCTGCCAAAGATCTAGGATCATGATTTACTCTTCCACTTAAGAAAGGCAAAGAAATATTTTGGATTTTCTCTTCCTTATGATTTTGGCAAAGACGCTCCATGTCTGGATACACTATTACAAGAAGGATAGTTTTTTTTTTTTTAATATGGTTTCATGTTGTTTTTTTAAAGCATAGCTGGCTTAGCTTGAAAAACGCTGATGCAACAATTTTCCTGTGCTAAAGAAAGTTTGGAAACTATCAAATTACACAGGATGTAGAGATGTCAAGACCCAAGATTATTAATAATGTGAACCATCAGGTGTTACTACCTGCCAAGTTTGGAGGCTTATAGTAGAAAACAAAAAATAAAAAAAGAGACATTTATTCTATGGCTTCCTCCCATTGTAGGAATAAAAGCAAGGCAAACTCTTAACAGACATCATTCTTCCACTGGGCATCCCAGGAAATGTGACTTTCCCTTGGTTCATATCTCTATTCAGATGTCTGCTAAGATACCTGAATCTTGTTCATCGTTAATTAGTCTAGGGGGTACTTAGTCTCTGATAACTAGGTTTGTCAAACATTGCTATTTTGGAATGTATAAAAGTTCCTTAAAAAATCAAACCCATAAAATTCTTTTATATTCAGTTCAGTCCTCAGGTAGAGAAACAATAGAATCTTGAACTCTAACCAAAAAAGGTAGTTCTATGTATACTATGCCAGTCACTGATGTCCTCTATTGCACTTTTCCTGCATGCAATTAATTACTAAATATGAGTCACAGGTCACTTATAGTCATATATGTCATTTATATTGACAATTTATAGGCAATTAAAAGTCAAAAAACAGAAATAGTTTTTTAAAATATCAGAGAAAAAAAAAGTCGAAAACAATCCAGGGGAAAGGAGTTGTCTTCCCTATCCTCTCACTGATCCCAAGAAACCACTATCAGCAATGTCCATCTGTTCCAGCCTCTTTTATTAGTGTGCTTGATTCTAGAGAGAAAAAAACCTGAGGAGAGCTTACTCTGAAAAGCTCAGAGCTTTTCCCTCTTCAGTAGCCACTCCACAGCAATCACTAGCTTGTTGTTTCTGAAAATACAACTCTGAGAACCTAAATTGGAATCTGCCTAATCCACCACTTCATTATTTTCTCCCTAGTCATATTCTTAATTTGGGTAATAATGCCAGAGAATCAGTTATTATGTGCAGAACTTCAGATCATCATAAATATATCTATCATGTGACCCTGGGCAAGTCACAACCCCAATTGCCTCAGCAAAATAAATAAATAAATACACAAACAAATACATAAATATATCTACTCTGAGGCACTCAGATTACAAATGTATAGTAGTCCCTTAGTCTGACTTAGAAATATCACCTGGTTGGATATTAAATATTTTATTTAAAAAAAAAACCTTTTATACATTATTGCTAAACTCAGGCTAATTGTGAATTGTTTAGATACTTATTAGTAGGCCTTATTGTATTCTAAAGCTTCCTGATTTTTCAGCCAACTTTTTTCTTTGTCTCATTTTTTTAAGGAAGAAAAACCAAAGGTAGATCAGGAAAGGCCTAGACTTGCTAAGCTATTTTGAAGGAACCCAGATTTCCTTGACTGTTGATTAGTTAATGTAATTAAATTTGCAACTCCTTTAACTCTCACTTCACTATTAGATTAAAAATTCCTTTGTTTATTTATTATTAGTAATAATAAACAATAAAGTCTAGTCAACATTTTATATAATATTTTAAGGCTTGCCAAGTTTCAAATAATCTTGCTTGATCCTCACAACAAATCTGTTTGCTACTATGAGGTGATATCTCAATTATTAAACTTGAAAAGATGGAAGTTCCAAAAAGTTAAATGATTTGCTCAGTGACACTACTAGAAAAAAGCAATATTTATACTTTATTTGTAGAGTAGTTAAACTTTATACTGTTTCCTGAAACAAACAGTATTCTATATCTTGAATTTCATCATAGATTAGGTTGGGAATGGGAGTATTCGTGCTGCACAAGTGATCATGAAAGCTGTTCCCTAAGGTACAGAAAGGTTGTAATGGTCACTGGTGGAGAAAATATCCATATTAATGAAATCATATATGTTTAAAGTATATTCAAATAGATCTGTGATCTGATCATTTTGGAAGTTTCTTCCAAATATGCCTATCCTATATGAGCTCTTCCTCTCAAAATTTTACCCCACGAATATATGCAATATACTGAATAGGTCTTCTTTGAATGTAAACATTGTGATGGTGCCAGTGGAGCACACTGATCATGTACCCCTCACTTTGGACATATGGAAAGTCCATCTTCTCTTTGCTGACATCTTTTATAACTGTTCTTTTGCTTTTATGTTGCAGCCTGTTAACACTTACCTAGATTCTTTCCATTGCCTTCTTTTTAATTCTAATTTTTTGTTCTTTGCAGGGAAGGGTGTTACAGGTCTTCCTGTCATGCAGCATCACTAGTAAAATGCTTGTATTGAAAAGATGAGCTTTTTCTGTTATGGCAAGTTTGAATGTCAATAAATATGTTTTGCAATTTCCTGAAAGCTCTATAAGTTCCTTTTCAACTCTGGGCCTAGATCATTGTCCATCTGTATCATCTGTTCCAGATATATATGCTATAAAACAAACTCTGTTGGATATCTATTCAGATATATGTCAAAATCTCAGTAGTAGACATTCTTCTTTCATTTGGTCTTTCTTGTGTGGATACACGGGGCAAACTCCTTTGAATGATTACAGATCTTTTCCAAAAGGCTCATGACTTGAGATTTCATGTAATCAACACAATATCATGGGCAAACAGGAGCATCAGTAGCACCTCACTATCTACTGGAAATTCCTCCTTGATTAGGACTCTTCACTGAATCTTTTTTTTTCACAGTGATAAAGTAAAGAATATATATATAAGTACTGTAGAACTGTAGCTAGATGGACTTTAGAGATACCTAGTCCAAACCCCTTCACTAGAACTTGTTACCTTTCCCCTCAAATTCTCCTCTCTTCTGAACTTGCCCATTACTCACTGTTCACTCATGTATATGTACATGTATGTATATGCATATATGTATGTGAACACAAGAGATAATTATGAGCATGGAAACTGCAAGATTTGGAAACTGATTAGATATCTGGAGTAAAATTGAGGACTTAATGGTGATGATAAGACTGCAAAGCTAGATACCTGGAAGGATAGTGCTTCTCTAATCAATGAGGTAAGTTTGGAAGAGGGAGACTGAGGGAGGGAAAAGATAATGAATTTGGTTTTGGATGCATTGAATTTAAGATGCCCATGGGCATCCAATTCTAAACAATCTCTTTAGTTAAAGCCCTTGGTCTTTTCACATTCTAATGCATTTTCCACAAAGCTACCAAGGTGATATTTCTAAAATTTGGACGTTTAAATAAGTCACTTCTCTTTGCAATAAACTCTAATAACTTTCTGTTGACTCCTGGGTCACATAAAAAGTCCTCTGTAGCTATTTACAATCTGGCCTTTGCCTGCCTTTGAGGTCTTCTTACATTTTACTCCCCTCCACACACACTGTGATCCAGCTATACTGGCTTATTTGTTGTTACTCTTACATGAAACTCCATCTTAAGTCTCTAGGTCTTTTTGATGGCTGTTTCCCATGCCTGAAAAGTTTTTCCTTTTCATTGCTGCCTGTTAGAAACCCTGGTGTTCTTCAAGCCAGCTCAAATCCCCATTCTGCAGGAAGACTCCCTGACTCCTCAGCTGCTAGTACCTTCTTCTCCAAGGTTAACTTTCATATATTCGGCTATATATTGCACTTACCTCTTTATTTACATATCTTTTTACATTAGAATGTAAACTCCTTGAACATCTGCATTGTTTTTGTTTTTTTATATCTCCAGCAGTTAATACAATACTTGGCCTGGCACATGGGGAAGACTTACTATATGCTTGCAATTCATTTACAGATGAGGAAACTACATATAATATAAATATACACATTGTATATATATATATATATGTAAATCAGGCAGTAAATATCCAAGACAGTATTCATATCCAACCATGCTGTCTATTTCTTTATCTTTCCCCCCCCCCCAAAGGCATTTCCCAGAAATTGTCTGCCTTTTCCTTGAGTCTAAGTAAGAAGAATTTTTGCTAAGAAACGAAGGCTGTTTCTTAGTAGTTTAGGTGGGAATTACATTTAAGACTAAAAATGTAATTTATTTATCACACAACTTGGACTATTCCCAAATGCTTCCTTGCAGTAGTGTTTGGTTTGGTTTTGATTTTTTTTTTTTAATAAGAAAATAGCCTGTATAAAGAATGACTTTTTGAATCTTTATTTCCATGGTGTTACAGGCAGACTTGAGAGGGAATTATTATGATGTTAAAATATGGTTTTGGCTATATGATCTCTGTTCCTTTCACTTGTAATTTTCAAGAAAATTTATCCTGCGGGGGCTGCATAGAAATAATAGGGTCATGGCTCTAATCACTTAAGTATTTGCTATTGAAGAGTGTTATTATATCCATTTCATGGTGCAAACTCCATGAACACATGAAATCAAATTAACCTATAACCAGACGGAGCATCTCATTTCTAAAAATAAATAACAATCCGGTTGATCTCTTTCACAATTCGAGGAAGTCAGTCAGAAAGACTCGACAAACCACAATGATGAGAAAGACAGGGACAGAGGCAGAAAAACCCTTTCCTTCTCTTCCCCTTCCCCTTCCCCTTCCCCCAATCCCCCTAGGCACCTCCTTTGACTGAAGAGGCAAGCTAGGACTGCAGCAGCAGCAGCTGCATCGTGCGCGCGCGCGCGCCCCCAAGCCTCTCCCTTGGATCTGGGCGGCGGCAGCCGGGGGGCGCGCCTAGCTTCGGGAGCGCGCTCATGCAGCGGTTTTCTTCTCCCACAATCCAGAGGCTTAGGCGCAGGGAGGGGTAAAAAGAGAGTAAAGTAGGCGGAAGGATATCGAGCGCGGAGGGAGCAAACGCTCTCTTTCACGGGAGGGAGGCTCGAGTGAGGGCGAAGGAGGCGGGGTGGGGGTGGGGGGTAGTTGTACGTGAAGCTGCATCAGTGGGTGATGCGGCTCTGCGGTTCGGGAGCCGTTACTCTGGCTCCTCCTGAAGGAGGATAGGAGGCGGCGGCGGCGGTGGCGGGTGGGGGGTGGGCACAGCCGTGATTTACTGGGTTTTCGAATCTGGCCAGGGTCGGGTTTGGGGAAACTTGAAAAGGGCCTGAGGTTAAGTCAGTGTAGCCGAGTCCATATCCCTGCAAGGGGAAAGGAGACAGCAGACGAGGTTCGGGGGCTGTGAGAGGAGACATGGTATCGGTGGGGAAGAGGAAGGGGGACAGAGTCGCCTTTGACTAGTGTGCGGCGGCTGCGGCTCTGCAGCTCTGCAGCTCCGGACACCCCCTCCCTTCCCTGCTGTGGTCTCCTGGTCTCCTACAGCTCTGGGCAGGGGAAGTCGGGGCCGGAGCCTCTGCGGAATCCTCGAGGACTGTGGGGCATCTGTTTCGGGCGCTTATTCCCGACGAGAGCCGATTCTTTTTGGGGAGGGGAGCTTTCTCCTGAGTGTCTCCTCCCGGAGCTGGGGAAGCACTTAGGGCTTTTTGTCTCAGCCCCAGCCCCCTCCAGATGCCTTTTCTCTGCCCCTCCTCGCCCTGTAGAGACATTTGCGGCGGCGGCGGCTGTTGCTACTGGCGGCTGCTGAAGCCAGACCCCCGCGGTCCGCGATCGTTTCTCTCGGATTCTTTGAGGAAGGAGAGGGCTTTCCTCTCCACCATGAGATTCTGCTGCTCTGCGGAAATGTGGTTTCATTGATTCCTGCTCATTTTGGGGGAAAAAAAAATTAGCGACCTTACACCAATTCCCCTAGAATATATTCTTTTTTGTTCCTCCAAATTGGGTTTAGTTCTTTAAAAAACAAAAAAAAACCCCAGCAACATACACACATCTGTAAGATGGAGAATGAGATTTTTACTCCACTACTGGAACAGTTCATGTCCAGTCCCTTGGTCACTTGGGTAAGTGGTGGTTGCCGTTGGCACATTTCGTTTTGGGGGTGGGGGATGTATCTTGCAGCAGAAATGGAGGTGGGAATTTGTGTCATGATGGCCATTCATTATATTTTAGGTTAAAACATTTGGACCTCTGGCTACAGGAAGTGGGACCAATCTGGATGAATATGTAGCCCTGGTGGATGGTGTATTTTTGAATCAGGTCATGCTGCAAATGTAAGTGATTCTTCCCCCCCTTTTTATTTTTAAATAGATGTTTCTTTTATGGTTAAAACAAAACAACAACAAAAAACCATTGTGAACTTTCAGCTTTTGGGTTTGAAGTAATGTTAGGTTTTGAAACAGCTTTTTGTCCATATAGGTCCATGTGGCCAAGCATAGGTCTTTGAAGGAAATGTTCCTGTGCTATCTGTATTTGTTGGTATGATTTTTAAAAAAATTGCAAGATGAAATAGAATTTCATTATTTTGAAAATTTTAATTTACCAAGCAAAATGTATTGCTCCATGTCTGTTTTAAATATTGAAAATCAAATCCAATCTATATCAAAATGTAGCTACTACACTTCCCACCCTTATAAAATATTCTACTTTTTGAAATAAAGATGGAATGTATCCAATTTATAAGGGGAAAAAAACCCAGATTTCATATAAAGTACATGAGTTTGTTGCATGGATATTTCCTTTGAACCTTT
Organism: Myrmecobius fasciatus; assembly: GCA_023553655.1. Lineage (NCBI taxonomy): Eukaryota > Metazoa > Chordata > Mammalia > Dasyuromorphia > Myrmecobiidae > Myrmecobius > Myrmecobius fasciatus. Next base: position 153,954 of record JAJPUD010000376.1, on the reverse strand, counting down.
AGGACTAAAAAGAAATAACTCAACTTTTGAATCTAGTAAAGTAGGAACAGATCTCAAAAGATAGAATTACAGACAATTGTGATTGGTGAGGACTATTGATGTGATTCTAAAAGTTTTTTAAGAAGTTTATAAAAATCTGGGCTCCTGCCAGATTTTTTGAGAGGATACATTTTTAGGCAACTTAGATTCAGATGCATAAAGACTTTTCTTCCTTCCTTCCTTTCTTTCTTTCTTTCTTTCTTTCTTTCTTTCTTTCTTTCTTTCTT